>OU343222.1:160997718-161094203 GCA_910596185.1 Chrysanthemum makinoi | reverse complement strand
ACGGGTTAGGAATTAATGTTGGATCCCGGACTTTGTTGAGTTGGGTTGAATTATATACAAATGTATTTTACACATTATGTAAATTTTGGTACAATATCCGGTATTAAAAGCATGTGGTATGTTGGTATTATCAATTTTTCACGAGGAACAATTGTGACAACATCGGGAAACCATTTCAAGTTCATTTAAAAACCATTAATGAAGCTAGGTTTTTGAGGCGTTTTACCGACAAGTGTGGATGTTTTTTTTTGTTTTATTCGGCATGAGAATTCCTGTTATTATTTGAGGTTGAAAGGGGGAGACACGGTGCGGTGTATTAGTATCGAAGATATCGGGGTGGTTTTGGTGCAGATTCTTGAGATCGTTGTGCTTTGAGCTTTAACCGTTTAAGATGACAAAAAGACTGAGGTGTTAGTTATACCTGATGTAAGGAGGTACGTTGTTGTGATCACACGCTATAACTTCACTTTTAAGGAGTTAAGTTGTTGTGCTCAAGTGTCAAATAGGTGTGGATAATTGAGAAAAACTTTAAGGTCTACTTTTTTCAAGTTTTTTTTTTGGGTTTGGCGCTTAAGAAAAAGGGCTGTCTCTTCGTATGACAATAGTGCAAGTTTTAGTAACAAGTCGGGGTTATTTTACTTGGTCAAGTTGGTCATATTGGTTTTCTCCATCATAGTCACTAAAAAAAGCGTCAGAATGATAATTGGGGTCTGTGTAAAAGTTATGCTAAGAAGAGTATACTGGATTGTAGAGAAGTCTTATCAGCAATTGATTCTAAAGATATTTATGGTACTTCACAATTGTCGATTACTTGGACATACATGGTTTCACTGTCTCAATTCATCATCAACATACGGGGTGTATGATTTGATTCATTGAAAACATCGGGGGAAGAGGTATATGTGGTCATTGCTTCTTTGATGTTTTTGGATTTTTTTTCAAAAACCCGTTTCCCTTCATGAATTTCTTCAATCGGGGGATAGAAATGAGACGATCTCCCTTGGTGCAAATTTCTCAAAGTTGGTGTAACGTCTCACTTTCAAGAGTTATCGGTGTGAAGTTACCTAAATATGATGTTGTGATGCCTCACACACGGTCATTTTATCGAGTAATTGCGATTCACACGGTAACTATTATTCGAAACCGCAACATTCAGAGGAAGTCATTTCGTTTCATTTTTTTTTTAGTTTTTTGTTTGGTGGAAGCATCTACATATGTGAGAAGATCTTGATGATTTCTTGCATGTTACCCCCGAACAGATTTTCCGAAATAAGTCGGTTACCTTGTGTGGTTTGCTCATCATCTACAAATTCGGCTAGCGTCTTGAAAACTTCAAAGTTAGAGGAAATGTTCACTACATCAAAGTTTGAATGCTAAAGCGGTTGTCAGTTTGGGGGGGGGGGAAGCTGATTCAGAAACTTCGCCAAAAAGAAGTGTACGGAGAAGCTGCTAAAGACATGCGGCATGAATTGGGGGGAAGTTAATCCAATTTATGCATATTACATCATTTGCCTATAAGTGAGAAAGCGGTTCTCAAGTCAAGGTACAAGAAGAAGACAAGAGCGTAAACTTTATCATCCTCAGCACTTGGAGAGCTTATGAAGACCTTTATTTATTTGTTTTCTATATTTGTAGTAAATGTTGTAAGTAATCCCTTATGTCGTCCCATTTGGGGGAAGATTGTTGAATCGATCCTAACCTCGAAATGGAGCGACATTGACGGGATTACATTTTCTATCTTTTTTACCTTAAACACATGGGCTTGTTATGTCAATTTCCCATTGTTGTATGTGTCTGGGTATATATACCCCTCCATACTTCCTTGGAGGGGTGAGACTCTTGTCTAAGCTTTCACCTTTCATCAATAATACACACACTAGTTTTCCCTTCTCTCTCTAGTTTCTCTCACTAACTTGAAGATGGTGTTCTTCCATCTTTCAAGACCTCCAGATTCACCATATCACCCAAATAAACGATCCCAACAAACATAAATATTGATAACTTAATATATGACATTAAACAACCTTCTACAATCACAACTTGCAATCTTATAAAGATAAAGATAGAAAAGAAATGTATTTATTATGAAAATACTAATGTAATACTATATGATTATAGATATATATGTATATGTATATATATATTTCGAGTGGCGCGGGGCAGGGATGTTATGCCCCGCTCCCCTCCCAGAACCCGTTTAAAATTCCCGTTTGGGCCTAAAACCTGTAACCCGATAAGCATGCCCCCTTGACCCTGATTAGTCTGTGTTTCAGTTTTACTTTTCGGGTTCAAGTTTTTTTTCGCTAATGGCTATAACCGAGTTTCTCTTATTCGTATTAACAGCTACTATAAGAGGAATGTTTTTATGCGATGCTAATAAAAGCAATAAAATAAATAAAATGGCAAATGACTTCTAATATTGGTACCAAACTGCACCTCATTGGTAACATGCAAAATAAAAATGGAATACCTAATCTGGACAACAATAGAAACTACGACTATGATTTTGATTAGTCCAAAATGTGCGAATTACAGATGGTTTGCCACACCAACCAACCACCATTTTTAGGGTTCTTATTTATAGAGTTGTGAATTTAGTAAAGTGAAAATGAAATGATGATTTGTATTTGTTTGTATCCCGTAAAACAAAGTCAAAGAAATAAATGAAAGGACAAAGTCGAAAAGACTAGCATACCCTCGTGTGACCAATACGTGATTAAAGATAACGAGCTCTTATAACGGTCATTAGGATTTGGGACTAGGAGCGTACAAAAAACCAAACGTTGAAGAGGTTTACAATAATTTATCCGTAGTGTGGACTAATCTTGAAATCTGGCCAAATCACACAGACTAACGGTGTATAGTGTACTTTACTCTTTCTAAAGTAAATACTCCATTCGTCTTAATATTATTGTCCACATTTATTTCGGGTTATCCCAAACTAATTGTCCATTACAAACAATAGATTCAAAATTTGATAAAAAATTACTATGTTACTTAAAATTGTTACTACAAACTTTCAAAAAATCACTAATTAATTAATTAAAGGTAAAATTATCATTTACATAAAATAAAAAAAATAAATAATAATAATTATATTTTTCTTAAACTATGTTTCCTTTCGACTACTCCCACTAAAAATAAAACCAACGGATAAAACTATGATATCAAGAACATAATTGTATATACTCATTACCAGAAGGACTTAAACTGTAAATTAAAATACCTGTAGCATCAACCATCGCCAACAACCAGCATCATCTTCCCCAATTTTTATAAAATTATATAAAATTAAAAATCAGTCACTGATATTTAAATACATCATCATTTGCAGATACTTAAGTTTGATTTAATTATTGGTATATCTGTTTTAATTGTTAATCATTTTAAAAAAAAAATTAGTTCTGTTATAAAAAATGAGTGTTGCTGTTGAGGATGAGCAAATAACAGAAGCTTTGAATAATATGAATTATTCAAAAGAGATAGCCGAGAAGTCGGATGATGTCGAAAAACTAGTTTCGCTTCTCGACACGTTAAATGTTGTTTTTTTAGTCGAAGTTAGGTTTTTAAGTGAAATGATGATGTATTTGATGAATGTGTTTTTTAGGTTCTGGAGAAGCGAGAAGCGGAAGCTGAGTTGAAGTATAGTCAAGAGTGTGCTAGGTTGGAGTTGGAGAGGGGGGATGGCGAGGGGAGTTTTGCGCAGCGTGTTGAGTGTTCGTTGGCTAATGCTGTTGAGCGGCTGAATTTGGCAAAGACGGTATTGCATTTGTTCGTTTTGAGTAGTTTCTTATATGCTTAGTATATGATCATTGGTCTTTATGGTAACTAGAATATGTTGATGTTAAAGTGCCGATATTTTCTCAACTATATTTTCCGTACTACTTTATGTCACAAGGATGTCACAATATACATTTTTGCTTATGCATGTATCCGGATGGGGTTGTCAGTACACAAGTTTAAATGTTCAAATCTTTTTTAGAAATATACTGAAATTCATCACCTTGTTGGAGACTCTTTAGCTTTCTATTCGGATTACTGAAAAACTGGTTTCAGTTTAAGTTGGCGCAACACACTTCATATGCACATAAATAAAAACCATATTCATACTGGAAGTATATTATGTTTGTACTTGTTGCCATATGGTTCTAAAGAGAAAGATCTGTGTTTTGCTGTATGTAGGAGCTTGCCGCAAAGCTAAGGGAAATTACATCATTAAAGCGTCAACGTGATGAGGTGCCTACACAAGCCGAACTCATCCAGTAAGTTGATTTTTAATGTCTGCCTCTACTATTGTTTTATGCTTTTGAAGGTAGGATGTGCTACTGTCTGAATCTAGTAGTTATATTTCACTTATATAGTTATATTATAATAAACGAGTTTTATTCCATACAATCAAAGATGGCATGAAGAACTGACAACTTTTCTAGCTAAATACGGAGTAAATTAGTACCCAAAATATGATTAGAAATACATTATTTTTGAAACTAGAATACATTATCAAATGTCATTTCCTCGATGAATACATAAATCATTAGCTGCTTTCACGTCAGAATGACGCTGTTTCAGCCAAAGAGAAACATCTAGTTTCCCGATAATAGTTGCCTGTAACCCTTGACTCCTTCACTCTGAGGCTTGAATTGTATACTGGAGGTAGTATAGTTGACTTTGTTACGGAAATGTACAATGTGTAGTGGATTAGAAAGTTACTGCAAACTTTGGTTTTATATCTAAACATTGCTAAAGTCGTAAGAACCTTTTGTTATTTGTTTACTGCATAATTTGTCTCTAGTAATTTCCAAACAAGCGAGTTACATAATTAAAGCTTAGGTAGCCTGAGAACAACCACCTATCTCATTGTTTGCTAAATATATTTTAACATGTTTGGCTTATTTGACTCCAGTGAATTACCACCAACTTGTGATATATTTACAAAGCCCAAGACCCCCATTATTACTTAATATGCCGGATCCTTGTAAAATCCTGAAAAACGCAACATAATACCTTTGTTAAACGTGAAAAGCATGTCTGTTTTGCAGGTGTGAACGTCGGTTTTCAGAACTTAATGCTCACATCCAGGTATGTCAGATATATTCTTTTGATCAGTGCATCAGTGTTTCCATAGGATATCAAGTTATCTGTCTTAATATTTTTCCCATCTGTTTGTTGATGCATAGGGAAAGCTTCGGCAAACTCGTAAATACTATGCTACCTATAACGCTTTGTTGGAAATAAAAGAGCTGATGCTAAAGGAAACATCGTTGTTAAACTCCATGAGTTCACAGGTACATTAAACACACGGTCTTGTCTAGATTGTTACTATGTAAGTCTACTTCTTTGTTCACTAATGAAATAGTCATCTGTTATTTGTCATGCCTTCTTTGATGATTTATTTGTGCCATTGAAAATTTGAAATCCCATTATACGCTCGTCTGAAATACATGAACCTTGAACACCACATGAAAAGCACGTTTATGTCCCCTGTATTTTTTCATGAGTTGTCTAATCAAGCTTAGCCTTGGTTACTGATCCTATTGACATTGAACTAGATTAAGTTCTATACAAAGAACACTTCATGCATATCATTTTTGTGTCGCATGTATCTTGTCTCAAGATGTCTATAGCTAATCTTAATTCTCATAAGCTTGATACCTCATTGCACATAGTAAACTTTTGAATATTGTTTTATGCTCCAAGACCAAGATCGAGACCAAGACTAGTAACCTCCTCCTCTATCATCAAACATATTATTGTCGGAGTAAATGTATTAATGTACAAAATAACATAGTAAGTTATACTAGTAGGTCATTCCAACAACTTCTAGATCTTCAGATAAGAATGTCTCATGTGAGATGCATTTAAGCCTTCTTGAGGATCATATGCACTAATGGCTTCCGCAATACACGCCCCATTGCCAGTGATTCTGTTTTCTCTTTTTTGACCTCACTAGTTTCATTACTTAAGTTTGTATTCTGCAATATATTTCATCTCATACTACAATGATGTACATGATATAATAAAACATGTCTGGTTGGGCTGCCTCTTGACTTCTTGGAACTCCTGTTAATTTTGAATGGCATAGATGACAAAAACTAGAAAAATTCGTAGGATTATGTTTTGAACTCTAAACTAAACTTAAACCTATGTTGATTCCAGCTAAATATGTTTTTGCCAAACTACAATGATGTACATGATTTATTATGATTATTTTTTATATCGTTCCTGTAATTGCTTTCGTTTTTTGCTGTATGCAAAACTGAAACAGTTTCATGATGCGCTTAATACTCCTGTTGGCCGTGCAACAGTGACTAACTCCATGGAGGGAATTTCAAAGAGTATTCAACAGGTAATAAATACCTTCATTGGCAATTTCCCCTGCCATGCAACATTATAGAGTGACAGTTTTATTTTTATGATCATGTATCTTACTTTTTCTCCAAAATCGCCAGAAATCACATTAATCTTAGAATATCTGGGTGCTTGTACTTTTTTGTTGTGCAGAAGCTCCAAAATGTGCAACTTACGCTGCAAGCAGAGCAGAAAGCTTGTGAAGCTCTGAAGAAAAAGCATGCTGCAGCAAACTTAGAGAAACGGCGTTGCTATACTCTGTTAAAGGCATTTCAAGTAAGGAAAACAATCAATACCTCTGTTAGTTATCAATTTTCTTCTCGTCTATATTTCTTGTTTACTGAAGCTGTTGACAAGTACATATATGTTAGGCTTAACCTGATTTAACAATAATGGTATTCCTTCGATACAGGGTGTGGACCAGATCATTAGTTAGCTGATAAATTACTGGTTAAGGCCGTCTTTAGTTTTAAATGAATTTTGAAAGACGGTCTACTTTCAGTAGATATGGTTTACTTTCAGTAGATATGAATCAAGTCCTTGGTTAGCGTATGAACCTATAATTTTGAAGGGTGTCTATCAAATCCTTAGTTGGGGTATGTAACAAATCGCAGTCTACAACCGAAGATGTTAAATCGATCCAACTATACTTGTTTTCTTTGCATTTGTCGTGGTCTGATGTTGCCTGGCCATTGGTCTTATTTTCTATTTTGCTTACCACTTCCAGTAATGCTACATTATCACGCAACATTGTCATATGGCAAGTCTGATGATATATTTACTGTTCTTTATGTCATATGGCAAGTTGAGCTCATACTAACTTTTCTCTTGGCCTTTATTGTTAGTTGAAGAATTATATTAGGTTGGCCAATAAGAACTTTTAAAACCAAAAAATTCGAAGTTGGTTCACCTAGTTTTATCAAAGAGACTATGAATGAAAAACGTAGATAATTTAGATTAGTACATGAACTGTGTCTTTCTCGATTCTCAAGGTATTTCGTATCGTATTTTCGTTTAAAACGACACCTGTCTCATAATTTTCATTTTATGTCAGGATGAATGCACGAGAAATGAAAGACTTCAGAATCAAAGTTCAAAGATTCCAATATAGACTGTATCCCTTTGATGCTGATTTGTACCAGATCAGATCAATACTTACAGGTCCAACACTGTTTCTTATTTTTATATTTCGCCATAATTTGTCTGGAAAAAAGCTGTTCTGTACTGTTGCTAAGATTCTTTTTCTGCCTGATCAACTCCTGCATTAATTTCTGCAGAAGTACATGAATTGTACATTAAGAATCCTAACAATGACCATGAATGTTGGTACATTGTTGAACCACTTAACTACTATGTCTAAAACAATATGTCATGGTTGATGGGAGTGTAGTAGTGAGTCCTTAATTGCCAGCCATAAGTATTTCGTAGCTCTAAGATTGATATCAAGTAACATCTTGGGATAGTCAAGAAAGAGTCGGGAAACAACCACGGGGCTGTGTTCAGAGGACCAAAAGCTCTTGCAAGTAGCGTGAACAGGGTTCCTTTTAAAAATGTTAGGGCTCCTTTTAAAAAATAATAAAGTTTAATGCTCTAATGTATGCTTGTAATCATTGATTTACTTTCTTACAAACCTTTATAAAGCTCTCTGAACTTATAAGCTCTTTTAAAAGCTATATGAGTCCAAAAAACTTATACTAGCTGATGTCGTGTTTTAAATGAGTTTATTGTTTATCATGTCTTGTAAATGAGGATGTGATTTGTATTATTGTACACATTGTGTTTTATTCGTATACATCAATGCATATAGTACAACAATCTAAATAATGTATTGGTATATATCAATACAAAATAAATGTGTACAAATCAATTACTTTGTAAATGTGATGCTCATGCACCTTTCAAAAAAGGCTTACTTAGAGTGTCGGGTAACATGGGGCCAAGGCCATGCCCCAAGCAAATGTTATGGCGCCAAAGTCATGTTATGACACCGTTGCATGGTGGCGTTCACAACGTGCGCCAATCTGTGGCATATGCCCTAAAGTTGGTTGCGTTCACAAGCAAATCGAGGACGTGTTAGCTAGACATTACGTTACGTTATGAAAAATATAAAAAGCAAATGATAGTTGACCAACAATTTCCAAATAAAGCAACTACTTTTGTTCACTTTGTGTGCTGTTTCCAAGTTTCCAACCTAATGTTCTTTTGATTGCATTTGGTTAGCTAAAACAATAGATTTTGTCCCAAGATGCACTCAAATAGTCATAACATTCCTTAAACGTTACAAAATATTTTTTCCATTTTTTTAAAAGTTTTTGTATGCCTATCAACGCGTCTATACAAACTCGATTAACAGTAAACATGCATAAACCATAAATTAAACTTCGATTAGGCTAAACATACAAACTGCTTCTATCAAAATCCACAATTTATAAGAGTAAAAATTAAAAATGTCTATCATATGGAGTTGGTTAGACTTTTCAAAAAGAGTCAAGGCTGCTGAAATAAGCTTGATTTGCATGAAACACATGGTCTACTTTAAAACTAAACATGGATAAAATAACATTAAAAGAGCATTTTCTTTCCAATTATTAGAACTAGTTCGATACTAAACTTGGCATATTTGCATGTCATAATCATATATGACATTATATTCTTTTCAATTAACACCAATCCACTTCAGGCTATATGTCATGCTACTAGAAAACTTCTTTTTTCTTTTTTTTTTAAGTCGTTACCGTCTAAATAATCCTAGTTACATAGTATAATTTAATGGGCTTTAGACAGGGACACACCCAAAATTTTCAAAAGGGTGTTTCACAAAACAATTATCGGGTTAATTAAAGTTACCGTAAGAAATGAAAGTGGCACAAAATAATTATTGAGGCTTGCACGTACCAAAAACGACAGTTTTAAATTTTTTACCACCTAACATCGGGTCTAGCCCGTATCACACCCGACACTTAGGTCACTCCCGGCTAGACAATATTTAAATTGAATAATGTAGTAAGAAAATGAATGATAGCTTACGTGAAGCAGTTCGACTAAGAGATTAGAAAATGACCATTAACAACCTTTCAATCTTCAAACAAAATTTTTATGCTAAACATTTGTTTTGTTTGCTAAAATTCTTTCAAGGCAACTCAATAATACAAGAGGCTGCCCTACCGCCTTGGCATTAGAAAAAAGTATTTCTTAAAACAAAAGAAATAAATATCCGGTGAGAAGAAAAATTAGAATGAAAAAAGAAAAGTTTGTTTAAACGAAATGTATTTATACTTTTAAGTGCATCTAAAATGTGTGATTATAGTTTTTTTTTTTTTTTTTTTTTTATTCAATCTTAACTCATAACTCATATATATTCGAGTAAATTAGTTGTATGCAAACCACCTAAAGACAACCTAGCATTTTAAGAGCTCAAGGTGTCTTAACAAGTTAAGATTTTTTTTTTTTTTTTTTTTTTTTTTTTTTTTTTTTTAACTTAACGCCATCTCATCACTTCCACTTTTAACACTCACACACTTTCTCACTTTCAACACACCTTAGTATACCAACTTGGGGCTTAACGGCGTTGTTGTGGGGGGAGGGGGAGGGGGGTAACATTGGTCTAACACGGGCCGAAGTAAAATTTGGACTATGAGTATATTACTATACCGTGCCCTCTAACACTAAATGGTCTCATGACTAAGGGTATGTTTGGCGCAATGGGCTGAGCCTGGAGCTGGAGCTAGGGCTAGGGCTAGGGCTGGTGCTTTTATTATAAGACGAAAGTTGAAACTTATATTTTTATAATGTTGTTTGCCGAATTAGTTAGAGCTGAAGCTTATTAATGTAAATTCACATCAAAATACATCAAATTAAATTCACATATATTTACAGCTTTTACGTAATAATTCATTATATATTTAAAAGTATTTAAGTAATTTAACTAGCCATAAGCCCCATTTTATGGGCTTGGGCCTATGGAAGCTTACGGCTTATTTTATAAGCCATAAGCCTCCATAAGAATGTGTGACAAACAAGACTTATTTTATTAGCCGGCTTATTTTAAAAGCCCAAGCCCCAATAAGCCCTCACCAAACATAGCCTAAATGACTAATATATAACAAATCCCGTTATACCATGATTAAAGGCATAGTTGTCAGGTTCTCGATCTTGATCTTAGGATCTTAGGATCTTACGATTTTACGATACAGCAAAACGAAAACGATCTGGATCTTATGTAGGATCTTAGCACACTTAGGATCTTATAAGATTCCGATCTTGACCATAAAATCCTAGGATCTAATCCGATCCGATCGTACTTTTCTCGAAACCCAAACTAAAAACTAAAAAGTTATAGATCATATTTTATAGAATTTAAAAAACAACATGTTAATCTTCTTAAACATTCAATATTGATAATTTAAAACAACATTTTCATGAAATATTCATATGATTTTGTGTTAATGATACATAATAATTTGTAGATTTGGATGATATTACAAAAACTATTAATAAAATGACATTATAGTAGGATCTTAGGATCACGATCCGATCTTATGATTCCGATCTTGCAAACATGAAAACGATCCTGAGTAAGATCTCGATCTTAAAAACCTTGATTAAAGGTAATGCCACCTTGGACTATCATCTTGCAAGGAAACCAACATAAATCTCAACTAATATATAAAGCATTTTGGACTATTCTAGGCTTAAAAATTTAGACTTCTAAACTCGCTTGTTATGGAAGAATTTCAAAACTTGATCAATACTTGTAACTTCAAATTTGTAACCGGCATATTAATGATCAAATAAGTAATTCAATGAGAAAAAAATGTGTAACCATCATATCAATACTTGTAAGATATAAAACTGAAAAAAAGTTATTGATATACATTAAAATGTCACTTATGAAATCTTAATATAAAAAGAACTCATGGTTTATGAAAAATTAAAAAAGTTACAACACAAACTAACGACACTTTACACACAATAAATTCAGTCATCCTAAGTTTGGATGGAGCAATCTCTTTTTGATTATCTGCTTATTTGAGCCGGAATAACATTTGCTTGTCGCAGAATATAATCACAGAATACTCGTCGTTACATTACGCGGGTACCTTGCTAGTACATATTAAAGTATATCCCCAACATAAGCGTACTCTGAATAGGGTCACAAAAGTAAATTCTTATAACAAGTTTCGACTTTAACTTATGAAAACTTAATTCCGTTAGGTCGTAGGCTCCAATAACTTCAACCGCTATGCGTCTTCAATCAATCATGTAGAAAATATAAGTCGTTGCTAAACATGCTTTTGAAGCCTTATTATACACACAAGTAAATATAAATAATTGTGGTTAGGTCATGCACCATGTTTGACTCCATAATATAAGAAACAATAATAGAAGACAACTATATATATCATTAAGAATGATAAGGATGTATTCGTGCAATTGTACAAATCAATTAGTATTACATAGTATATCTTTGACTTCCCTTTATATGATTATAGATAGATAAGATTTCCAATTTCTGCACATGAAAATGAGATGTCATTTGACCACTAAAAAGGCGTGTTACAAGAGAGCATGTTACAAAGATCGTAAAAATTTTATGCCATGTTCATTAGCACATCTATACAAGTTACTAAAAGATATCCGAAGCATAGAATATCTAGATTTGGCTAGTTCATGCATAAGTAACAGATTTACGTTTGCACAAATATTTCTCCACTACCATTCGAAACTTATCGATTGAGTTAATGTCATAAAATAGCATTGTAATTTTGACAATAAACTATTTAGGTAACTAATTATTTTTCTTTTCTTTTACCAATTTGATAACTGCACATGCTATTGGTGGTTTAAAATAGTATTTATTTTTAGAAAAGTTATAGTCACCTTCGACACCGTTATTTGAGTAGAGTAAGGGTATGTTTGACATTCAAGATTGTTGAGAGATTATACTTATTTTTTTTTTATAAATAAGCTATTTAAAAAAATAATTTTTGTTTGACAGACCGATTTATAAGAGATTATAAAAAAAAGGTAATTTTTCATAATCTTTTAAAACCAAAGGTTATTTCTCATATAGCTTATAAAAATAATCTCTATTTATAATCTCCATCTCCAGTACCATCTCCAACACCAGCTCCAGTTCCAGCAACAATTACTTTTGCCAAACAGACCATATGTATCAAGAATTTAACGACGTTTTCTCCATTTCTATCGCTTTTACATCATATCAATTACACAAATACAAATAAATATACCCTCTTGAAGGAGTTCATAACTTTTGGAATCAAACTCTTTAGAAGCATAAAGGAATCCTCTGCAATCACCACACAACAATTGTTATTCAAACACAATAACTAGTATAATTGAAAAGAATTTCGTTCATACAAATAAAGATTGGTCACTATGTGTTATTTGAATAATTTATCCCAAAGTACTTAATAACCTCAAGCAAGCTAGTATATTACTGGATGGTTCGGTGTTGCCATTATGTTTGACACAAAAGCATCTTTCGACTAAAAGATCGACATAAAATAATTACGGACCTTGCTCTTGCAAGTAACAGAATGGGAGATGATTTGTACTGCATCATATTACAACATGTTAAATATATTGTGTACAAATCACCTCGTTAACAAAAGTCATGTGTACAAATCACCTCGTTAACAAAAGTGATGTAATTGTCATCGACACCATTTATTTGTGTACAAATAATTACAGTACACTACAAATAATAAATTATTTTTGAGTAAATTGCATAAATGGTCCTTGTGGTTTGCTCAAATTGCATTCGTCCCTGAGTTTTCGAAAGTGCAGGCGGCCTCCCTGTGGGGAAAAGTTGAGTTCATTTTCGCCCCTGGCCAAAGTTCAATGACTAAAATACTCTTTTGTTTTTTTCCAATTAAATATTCAGGGACGAAATCTGCAATTTGAGCAAACCACAAGGACCATTTATGCAATTTACTCTTTATTTAAAATGAAACTTTGAAAACCAAACTCAAGTTTCTAAACCCAGTTTCACACAATACACATTTCGACTTTCTTTTGATTATTTAAACAAACATAAAAAAAAATGCAGAACACCCATTAACGAGATCTGCACATTTGCAGTTCTCATAAACTTTTTTTTCTCTCCCCTCCCTTTTGGTCTCTTCCTCATCTCATATTATAGCTTCCACCTACCATCACCCTGATGACTATAGTCGAACAAATACAAGATTTGGGGAGACCTCGGCGGCGGCGCAAGTGAACGTGAAGCGACGACACCTGTCAGATCTATAATGGTACTGATCATTGATGTAGTGATATGTGTGTGTCTCTCGAGGTGTATGTGTATTTTGTGTGTGGTGGGAAAGAAGAAAGGTGGAGTGAAATAGAATGGGGTTAAAAATATGAGTTTTCAGTTATAAGTATGAAAGATTAAATGTAGTGTGAAAAATTCAAGAACTTGTTGATTGAAGGTTAAGTTGTAAATGAAGATGGATGATGCTCTAGTTTTCTTTGTCAATATTTATGTTTTAATTTTGTTGACTTATGATTTTATTTTAAAAGTATGATTATGGTTTTGATGATTTTAGATTTTTAGTGCTTGTTTGAAAGCTAAATGTGCTTGTTAATGGTGTATTTATATAATTTGAGAAAAAGGAAAAAAACAATGTTTTGAAGAATTATATAATTTCGAGAATTAATGGTGTATTTATATAATTTCGAGAATATAATTCGTTAGTGGGTGTTTTGCATTTTTTTTATGTTTGTTTAAATAATCAAAAAAAAGTCAAAATATGTATTGTGTGAAACTGGGTTTAGAAATTTGAGTTTGGTTTTCAAAGTTTCATTTTAAATAAAGAGTAAATTGTATAAATGGTCCTTATGGTTTACTCAAATTGCAGATTTCGTCCCTGAATATTTAATTAGAAAAAAAAACAGGAGGGTATTTTAGTCATTGAACTTTGGCCAGGGACGAAAATGAACTCAACTTTTCCTCACAGGGAGGCCGCTTGCACTTTCGAAAATTCAAGGACGAAATCTGCAATTTAAGCAAACCACAAGGACCATTTATGCAATTTACTCATTATTTTTAAGAGTGCTAGGTGCAGTATGATTTATCCGTGCGACACATCAATTTTTACATTATAACATTCTTATATGTACACGTAGGTCCCAGATTTTTCTTTTCATTTTATTCAAAACAAACACATCTCTAAAATTGAATTATGTAAAAAAAGATATTGTCGTAATATGAATTGTACGAGTATCATTTTGGACACTTACGACAATCACTAGTAAATTAGTTTTATTTTTCAAAACTGTTCTTCCTCTTTTTGTCTTATCCCAAACAACTTTTGTTAATTCAACTTTAACGTACCGAAATGAAAGATTCCCGTTGATGATGTATTAAAGGCATAACATACAAATTTATCATTTATCGAACAACTACTAAAAAAAGCAGTGATAATGCAAAGCTGCATTTGTCACGCATTTTGACACAAGAATAAAGCAAAAGTGTTATTTGAATTGAGTACAAAAATAAACTACTCGTATAATTTAGTACAGTATTATTTAATATTTTTCTTTAACAGAAATATTACCTCAAATTAGATTCCCTTGTCTTTTTTATTAGTTTTTTAAGAGGAAAAGCACACATTCGAATAAAAACTGGAAAGAAAACTATATCAGTCATGTTTTTTAGTTTCATCATTTTTGAGCTAAAACAACACGCGTGTTACATGAACAAACAGCTATTTTGTTCATGACAATTTGTTTAGCAAACCTGTTACTCGACTATCCAACTTTCTCATCAAAGTATTTTAAAAGTGCATTTTTGAGTTTTCATGCTTAAAAAAAAAAAAAAACTTATTAAAAAATTCTTTTAAAGTAACTTTTTTACTTTCTTTCTTACTTTTCATATCTCATAGCCGATTAAAGCCTCACCATTTCAATTTCTGTTATGTTTTACATTCTAATAATCATACTGTTCAATCCAAAATATGTTCCTCTTTAATTTGAGATCGATTTCGTCCTTGTTTCGAGTTGTATTTCGAAAACTCAAATGAAGTCGATAAACCATGAACCTCTACTGTATATTGGCGACTTTCCGTGATGAATGCAATATGATAATATTTGTCAGTTTTTCCCATCCACTTGCTATGGTGTCTGAGTAAACTTAGAGGTGGCAAATGGGTCGGGTCGGGTCGGTTTGGGTCATTGGTCAAATGGTTTATGGGTCATGGGTCAAACGGGTCATACTATAAGAATGGGTTGAATGGGTCATGGGTCAAACGGGTTGGGTCGGGTCGACTCGTTACATTTCTACCTGTAATCATGCTACTATAGTATGTTTCATCCGTTTTTTACGTTTTCGTCCGTTTTCTTACGTTTTCATCCGTTTTTACGTTTTCATCCGTTTTTGCGCGTTTTCTTCCATTTTTTTACGTTTTCGTCCGTTTTTTTACGTTTTCGTCCGCTGGCCGCTTCATCCGTTTTTTAACGTTTTCGTCAGTTTTTGCGCGTTTTCATCCATTTTATTACGTTTTCGTCCTTTTTTTACGTTTTCGTCAATTTTTTTACGTTTTCATCCGTTTTTGCGCGTTTTCGTCCGTTTTTACGTTTTCACCGCTTTTACGTTTTCATCTGTTTTTGCCCGTTTTCGTCCGTTTTTTTATGTTTTCGTCCGTTTTTTTACGTTTTCATCTGTTTTTGCGCGTTTTCGTCCGTTTCTTTACGTTTTCATCCGTTTTGCGTGTTTTTTTACGTTTTCGTCCGTATTTTTACGTTTTCATCCGTTTTTTTTGTGTTTTCATCCGTTTTTTTTCGTTTTTGCCCATTTTTTACGTTTTCATCCGTTTTTGCACGTTTTCATCCCTTTTTTTCGTTTTTGTCTGTATTTTTTCTGTTTTCGTCCGTTTTTGCACATTTTAATCCGTTTTTGCGCGTTTTCGTGCGTATTTTTACGTTTTCGGCCTTTATTTACGTTTTCGTCCGTTTTTGCGCATTTTCGTCCGTTTTTTACGTTTTCGTCCGTTTTCGCGATCTTTCGTCCATTTTTTTACGTTTTCATCCGTTTTTTTACCTTTTCGTCTATTTTTTTTACGTTTCGTCTGTTTTTTTACGTTTTCATCCGTTTTTGCGCCCTTTTGTCTGTTCTTTACGTTTTCGTCCATTTTTTATACGTATTCATCCGTTTTTTACGTTTTCCTTCATTTTTTACGTTTTTGTCCGTTGTTTTTATGTTTTCGTCCGTTTATTTACGTTTTCATCTATTTGTTTACAATTTCATACGTTTTAAGTAAGTAAACTGACGAAAACGTAAAAAAATGGAAAAACCGTAAAAAAGAGGGTGAAAATAGAAGCAAAAGTAAAAAACCAGACGAAAACGTAAAAAAACAGACGAAAACGCGCAAAAATAGATGAAAACGTAAAAAAACGGACGAAAACGCGCAAAAACGGATGAAAACTTAAAAAAAGGACGTAAATGTAAAAAAATGGACGAAAACGCGCAAAAACAGATGAAAACGTAAAAAATTTGACGAAAACGTAAAAAAAGAGACGAAAACGTAAAAAAATGGATGAAAACGCGCAAAAACGGATGAAAACGTAAAAAAACGGACGAAAACGTAAAAAATGGACGAAAACGCGCAAAAACGGATTAAAACGCGCAAAAAATTGACGAAAACGTAAAAAAACGGACGAAACTTAAAAAAAATGGATGAAAACGCAAAAAAACGGATGAAAACGCGAAAAAACAGACGAAAACGTAAAAAAACGGATGAAAACGAGCAAAAACGGACTATAACGCTAAAAACCGATTTACGAAAACGTAAAAAAACAGACGAAAACGCGCAAAAACGGACGAAAACGTAAAAAAACGGATGAAAACGTAAAAAAACGATCGAAAACGTAAAAATGCGGACGAAAACGCGCAAAAACGGATTAAAACGTAAAAAAACAGACAAAAACGTAAAAAAACGGACGAAAACGCGCAAAAACGGACGAAAACGTAAAAAACTGACGAAACGCGCAAAAACGGACGAAAACGCGCAAAAACGGATGAAAACGTAAAAAACGGACGAAAACGCGCCAAAACGGATGAAAACGTTAAAAACGCATCAAAACGCGTTAAAAACGACGAAAACGTAAAAAAATGACGAAAACGCGCAAAACTGGATGAGAATGTTAAAACTGACGAAAAAAATATAAAAACGTATAAAAACATAGAAAACACGACATCTAATGATGATTGAGTTATCATCCGACCCTTAAGTGACCCATTCGACCCATTTGTTGACTCATTCGACCCATTTGTTGATTCACATAAGTCCATATGTTGACCCATTTGACCTGTTCTTTGCAAATGGGGTAACCCAATCCAACCCATAAGTTGTTATTTTTTACCAATAGCAACCCATTTTTCTCTAAATGGGTTGTGATTGCCACCTCTAGAGTAAACTATCACGTCAGTCACGTCAATCTCATCACCCATGCGATATACTACGATGTTAGCGATAAACATTCAAAATTTATTGATTGTCATGTCTAATTGACATGCCTAAACTTTCATGACAACATTATGATGATGACAAGTTGACAACTGAGTGGCCTACTTTTTTACAAACCAATAAACCATTGTTACGTCAGTTTATGCAAAAAAAATAGTTACGTTTTTAAGTCTCACAATCCTTTTCCTTTGATAAAACGTCCATATGTGATGCCCAACTATAAGAGTTTATGCAAGATCAGTTATTTCAAATAAGTTTAACTTAAGTTATATGACTGACAAAGATTCTTAAACCTCTTACAGAAAATATTTTCATAAAAAAGGCTATTTGAAGTACCTATCATAATAAGTTCAAGCTCTATTTTTTTTATAAGCTCGAGCTGTTATTTATTTTGATCATAGATTATGCACAACACAATAGCATTTACGAAGAAAGTGTATTCTATCTTAGAAATCATAATGAGATTTATTTTAATTATATCATCATGAGGTTATTGTTTATATGGGTAATGATGGTATTTTGATGAGTGGAGGTTATTGTCATGAGGATTTCATTGACAAATAATGAAACACTCTTTCTTTCTCTCTTGGTGCTTGCATACATGGATACTTGCAATATCCTAATGATCAAGGATGCTGCACATGCTTGTCCAAAAGTCCACAATCATCATCTCTATCTAAGGATCTCCAACTAATTTTTAACTTTTTGTTATGTATGGATAATTACTCAATAATCATTTTTAATAAACTAGTTGGATACCCGCGCACTGCGGCGGCGATAAATATAGTTATATAATAAATATAGTAAATGAATTGCTAACGCAACTCTCCTCGCAATTCCCTACCCGCTTAGTGAATTCATTTCACAACACTCCAAATGTATATGTGTTAGTTGTATGTGTTTGTTTGGGTTTTCCGTATCTTTCCCGTGACATTATTATTCCCGCATATTAAAAGACCTTCACAATCTCTTTCCGTAAAACACTTTCCCAAAAGTAAATGATTTTGATAAATAAAGTTTATATTGATTGAAATAAAGGTTAAAGTTGTAAAAATTTGAATCAAAATAAAATAAACCTACTAAAAATGTTAAAACTAAAAACTCATAAATATATATCAAAATGTATGTTGAATTAAAGAGCACAAAATTTTTAAAAATATGGTGAAATTAGATCATAAAAAAATTAAACGAATTAAAAGATATTTAAATTTAAAAATAAAAATGATTAATTAGTTAAGAAGTGACATGTGTCACCCCATTATTGGAGGTCTTTATTTTAGTTTGTTAGAGCTCCTTTCTTTTTGTTATTTTTTAGTTATAGAAGTGACACATGTCACTCAATGATCGGAGCTCTTTATCTTAATTTTTTATAAAGCCCATAACTTAAATACTTTATATAATAGTATAGAAGTATAGATACTTGGATTGTTTGACCCATGTAGATAGTTAGCACAAGTTGATTATTTGAGCTAGACATGCATATGTGTTAACAACTTCAAGAGCTTGAAAATAACAATATTTTATAAAATCTACATCAATGCCATGTCACATTGAAATGCCTTTTAGAGTTTTAGGATTTTGCTATAATATGGATGAGCTTTAGATAACAAGTTGCAGTTTTCTACTAGTAAAATAAGTCATTGTTGGGGAAAAAAGTTCACTATGCATGCTATTTTATAGATGTTAAACCAATCTATAGAATGACATTTACCAATGACTCAAAGTTTATGGCCGTTCATAGTTGATGGAGCGAACTAACAAGAGCTCGGATAATGCAAGAGATATACAAAATAACTAGTGTAACACTTGGTATGTTCAAAACTTGGGGCATGCGAAGTTATTTCATCTAAGTTTTGACATAAGACGAGTTTAGATCGATTCGTAATTAGTAAATATAAAATGTGCTTCACTCGAATATTTCATTCGAGTCAAGACTCATTATGATGTTCCCTCAAACAAACCTTCATGACTTGTTTTTTGTCTATACATTCTTTAAAGAATCAGGGTCCTTGGTCCACATTATTTTTCTCTATACCTTGTGAAATTTAATTCATGATGTAATTACTCAATTATATATGTATTTTATTATGGTTATTTGACTTATTTTTTCCTTCGTATATACTTTGGTTATCATTCAATCACAGTCTTTTTCAATTATTTGGTCTTTATGTTAAAACCAAGTTTCACTTTGTAGCTTTATTCAACTTTTATTTTGAATTTCCATCAATTGCTTACTCAATTGTCTTTACATCTCTATTGAATTAAGTCATTAACCAAATTATTATACTCTTCAATTTCAACTCCGTTGAAATATACTAGTTAACTTAATAAATTATATTTTGTTTTACTTCACGTAAGAACAAATTGACCGTAAAGTATGGCATAGTGTGAAAAGAAATTTGATAGAATTTTTAAACGATTTTGGTTTATGTCTAGCGTCTCGTGACTTATAAACCAAAATGTTGTAGGTTGAAATTTTAACTGGGACATATCACTAACGAGGAGGATTGGCTTTCGTGTTGCACCGGGCACTTTAAAGACACATTTTATCATTCTTAAAAATCAATTCACACAATTTAGATAAGTTTTTTCATTAAAACAAAACATTAGGTTTATAGATTTCGTAAATTATAAATCCAAACTAATAGAAAAGCAAAGCACATAAAAATAGAATTTAAGAAACATAAAACCAAAAGGGCAAAAGTCACCGTAATAGTAAGGGATGACAAAAAAATCCGTACCTGACGGGGACTCGATCCCCAAACCCGATTTGATTGGTGAATCTCCAATTTGACCGGGGATGTGGAATCCCCGAAATATAAAACCGGAGATGGGGCGTGTATGGGGATAACATAAATCCCCGAACCCGACCCCGATCTTTCTAGTGTATAGGTATTTAGAATTTATAAGTTATATCCATACTCGATTAGCTTGTATATGTATATGTATATGTATATGTATATGTATATGTATATGTATATGTATATGTATATGTATATGTATATATTTTTATGAGTATCGACATGTATATTTTTATGCATATGTGATATTTATAGAATCAAGCACCTTTAGAATTAGAAGTATAAACACAATTACATATTACTTAATATATTATATGTGATATTACAATGTTTAATGTGTTAAAAGTTGAATTGAAATTGTAATTAATCCTTCCATCTCATCTCATACATATCTCATACCTAACAATAGATTTTTAGTGGCAACCATGCCTAACTCATACCTCATATATTTTTTTATTTTTTTTTTATAATTATATTAAACAATTTAATAAAAACATAATATTTTATTAATACTTAAAAGAAAATTACATAATACTTTAAAAAAAAACACTAGTCATCAAGGTATGGTAAGTCTTGAGCGTTCACATACTCCGTAAGATTATAACGGAGACGGTGATGGATATTTTCGTCTTGTAACTCCGGTAGTACATTCGGGTCATAAACTGGCGTGACCGACGGATCCATTATATGAACCGGTGATATTGCCACCCCGCCGCCTTTTAAAATCATATTGTGTAATATAACACACGTATGAACGATTTTTCGAATCTTTTCGACGGTCATAGCCCGGAGAGGATTTTCGAGAATAATCCATTTTCCTTTAAGACGACCAAAAGCTCTTTCGACATCCTTTCGCAGTGCACTCTTGTAGCTTCTTGAATCTCTTTCTTTCGTCAGTTGGATAAGGATATGCTTTAACAAACGTTGAATACGTAGGATAGATTCCATCGGTAAGATAATATCCACGTTTGTAAAGCCGTCCATTTAGAGTAAATGAATTGTTTGGCGCCGTTCCATTTCGCAGAGTAAGATACAACGGAGATTGATTCAAAACATTGATGTCGTTATTTGCACCGGGAGGACCAAAAAACGAATGCCAAAACCACATATCATTTGAAGCTACGGCTTCAAGCATAATAGTCGGGTATTGGTGATCACCTCTTTTATATTGCCCTCTCAAATGCCTAGGACAATTTCGCCAAACGAAATGTGTACAATCAATGCTACCAAGCATTCCAGGAATGTGATGTTGCTCTTCATGTGCCTCGAATAAGCGTGCAACGTCGTGGGTTGTTGGCCTACGTAAGAAGTCTTGCCTATATAATTGGATTACCACTTCGCAAAAATGATCAGGGCATTCACCTACAAAGTATACCGAATTATAAAAAAACGAAAACATTATAAAAATACATCGAATTATAAAAAATAAAAAATTCTGAATTATAAAAAACTAAAAAATACCGAATTATAAAAATAACCTGATGTTCTTCGTGCCATGTTTAAGTAGTCACCGTATCTATCCGGAGGTCCACCCGTTGCGAGTTGACGAATAGCCGATGTGCATTTTTGCAACACCGTGAAACTTTTTTTCCCCCTAGCGTCTACGCCCTCTTGAAATCATTCGAAATTCGCTTCAATATCACCAACAATTTTTAGAAACAAGGTTTTATTCATACGAAATCTTTCATAAAAAACATTGTGGGGAAACTTTGGGTTTTCTTCGACGAAATAGTCATTCATTAGAGTTTCTAGAGCTTTTTCACGAAAATGGGTAACATGTCTTCGGGTTGAGCTTGCCGTGTCTTCAATGGCATCGCACGCGGCTAAATAGGTTTCTATGGTAGAACCGGTGGAAAACATGTCCTCGGAAGAGTCGGATAGAAAATCTAACTCGTCCTCGGATGAAGAAGATGAAGATGAAGATGAATCCATTGTGTTTGTGAAATAAAAATGTTTTTGTTTGAGTAAAAATAGAGATGTTTTTGTGTGTGAAACAATGTTAAATGAGTAGTGTTTAAATAGGTAAAAAAAAATGAATTTTTTTTTAATGCAAGTTAACGGCTATATTGACTAGCCTAACGGCTAGTTCTTGTTGATGTAGAATCGGCAAAGAATGCCGAATTTGGTCCAATTCATACCACACCGAATGATGCTTAGGAGGAGCCAATGGGCATGCCGATCGACATGCATGATGCCGAATCCATGCCTAAAAGTGTTGCCAGTCCCCTTAAAGAATCAGGGTCCTTGGTCCACATTATTTTTCTCTATACCTTGTGAAATTTAATTCATGGTGTCATTTACTCAACTATATATGTATTTTATTATGGTTATTTGACTTATTTTTTCCTTCGTATATACTTTGGTTATCATTCAATGACAGTCTTTTTCAATTATTTGGTCTTTATGTTAAAACCAAGTTTCACTTTGTAGCTTTATTCATCTTTTATTTTCAATTTCCATCAATTGCCTACTCAATTGTCTTTACATCTCTATTGAATTAAGTCATTAACCAAATTATTATACTCTTCAATTTCAACTCCGTTGAAATATACTAGTTAACTTAATAAATTATATTTTGTTTTACTTCACGTAAGAACAAATTGACCGTAAAGTATGGCATAATGTGAAAAGAAATTTGATAGAATTTTTAAACGATTTTGGTTTATGTCTAGCGTCTCGTGACTTATAAACCAAAATGTTGTAGGTTGAAATTTTAACTGGGACATATCACTAACGAGGAGGATTGGCTTTCGGTTGCACCGGCACTTTAAAGACACATTTTATCATTCTTAAAAATCAATTCACACAATTTAGATAAGTTTTTTCATTAAAACAAAACATTAGGTTTATTGATTTCGTAAATTATAAATCCAAACTAATAGAAAAGCAAAGCACATAAAAATAGAATTTAAGAAACATAAAACCAAAAGGGCAAAAGTCACCGTAATAGTAAGGGATGACAAAAAATCCTTCTGACGGGACTCGATCCCCAAACCCGATTGATTGGTGAATCTCCATTTGACCGGATGTGGAATCCCGAAATATAAAACCGAGATGGGCGTGTATGGATAACATAAATCCTCAACCCGACCCCGATCTTTCTAGTGTATAGGTATTTAGAATTTATAAGTTATATCCATACTCGATTAGCTTGTATATGTATATGTATATGTATATGTATATGTATATGTATATGTATATGTTTTTATGAGTATCGACATGTATATTTTTATGCATATGTGATATTTATAGAATCAAGCACCTCTAGAATTAGAAGTATAAACACAATTACATATTACTTAAGGGGTGTTTGTTTTTGCGTTTTGGAGTGAATTATTTGATTATCACGTTTTGAAAACGTGATAAGTTATTTAAAAGTGTTTGGGTGACTTAACTCAAAACTTGATTATTTGCTTTTTTTCTTCTTGAAACGGCGTTTTGAAAAAGTAACATGGGCCTTGCAGTTGTGAAACGTCATTTTCAAAACTCCCTTTTCTAAAAACGTGATTTTCAAAAAGCAAAGACAAACACCCATTTAATATATTATACGTGATGTTACAATGTTTAATGTGTTGAAAGTTGAATTGAAATTGTAATTAATCCAACTATGTGCGATGTAGGTACATTTGTTGAGACACTTTATGAGTCAAAATTATTTATATTTTCGACGAATTTGTGGAATTTTTATGTTATTTCATAAGGGAGGAAAATCCCCTAATCCCCATTAGGGACGGGGATGGGACGGGGATTGGGATGTAATGCAATTCTCTGGTGGATAGTGGACGGGATCGTGGGATGAAGAGTGAAAAAGGGATCCGGGGACGGAAATACAATCACCGACATTCCCCACCCCGTTGCCATCCCTACATACTAGTTGTCATTTGCACCTTTTATATGTATCAAACAACTTTTTGTGTGCATATATGTGCCTTAAAGTTTGTTTTTTTTAACATTTTTTGTGTACTCATTATATTTTGTGACTATTTAGCCCTTTAGGGTGAATTACATAAATGGTCCCTGGATTGACAAATATTGCATCAACCGTCCCAGAAATTTTAAAGTTCCACTAATCGTTCGTTTTTATAATGCTGTCCGCTTTTAAACGTTTTCATCCTGCTTTTCTTACGCTTTCATCCGCTTTTATATATGCTGCTCATTTTAATACATTTTCATCATTTTTTTATGTTTTCATCCGTTTTTATACGTTTTTTTCCCTTATTCATTTCTATACGTTTTCGTCCATTTTTATACGTTTTCATCTGTTTTATACGTTTTCGTCCGTTTTATACGTTTTTGTCCATTTTCATTCTGTTTTTCTTATGTTTTCATATGCTTTTATCCGCTTCTTTACGTTTCGTCCGTTTTATTTTCGTCAATTTTTATACGTTTTTGTCCTTTTTTCTTACATTTTTAATCATTTTCGTCCCTTTTTTTACGTTTTCATACGCTTTTATCCATTCCTATACATATTCGTCCGTTTTTATACGTTTTCATTCAATTTTTAGTTTTCGCCTGTTTTTCTATGTTTTCATCTATTTTTATACGCTTTCAACTGTTTTTTGTGTTTTCGTCCGTTTTTATACGTTTTCGTCCTTTTTTATACGTTTTCATCCGATTTTATACGTTGTCATTCTGTTTTTCTTACACGTTTTCATCTGTTGTTTATGTTTTTGTCCGTTTTTATATGTTTTTATACGTTTTCGCCCCTTTTCTTAAACGTATGAAAATGTATAAAAACGGACGAAACATATAGAAACGTATAAAAAGCGGATACAAACGGAAAAAAATGTATAAAAACTTATGAAAACGTTTAGAAAAATGGATGAAAACATATAAAAACAGACGAAAACGTATAGAAACAAATAAAATTGGAAAAAAAAACGAATAAAAACGTATGAAAACGTATAAAAACGGACAAAAACGTATAAAAACAGGTGAAAACGTATAAAAACGGACGAAAACGTATAAAAGCGGACTGAAACGTATAAAAGCGGATGAAAACGTATAAAAATAGACGAAAACGTATAAAAACGTACGAAAACGTAAGAGAAACGGTCGAAAACGTATAAATACGGACGAAAACATAGACATGGATGAAAACGTATAGAAACAGATAAAATTGAAAAAAAAGAGGATAAAAATATATGAAAACGTAAGAAAAACGTATAAAAACTGATGAAAACATAAAAAGGACGAAAACGTATAAAAGCGGATGAAAACGTAAGAAAAACGGACGAAAACGTAAAAAAATGATGAAAACGTATAAAAATGGACGATTAGTGGAACTTTAAAATTTCTGAGACGGTTAATGAAATATTTGCCAATCTAGAGACTATTAATGTAATTCACCCTAAAGGGCTAGATAGTCACAAAATTTCATGAGTATACAAAAAATGTTAAAAAAACAAACTTTAAGGCATATATATGCAATTCTTTTTTGTTCGACACATATAAAAGGTGCAAATGATAAGTATTATACATTACGGTGTCTTTTGCCCGAACCAAAAGAAGCAAAAGCATAAATTAAATAACTATAAAAAAGACTTTTGAAAATAAAAGTTTATGCTAAAGGGAAACTCTCTTTTCAAATTTTCAAGGATTGTTTTTGTAAAGCAAATAAAACAAGACGAGTATTTTTTGCCAACCACCAAACCACCGATTATTTTTGCCAAGACTATTTTTTTGCAACGCAGATAAACCTTAAGGACTATTATGCTATATACTAAAAATCATTATGCGATGAATAGTAAAAAACAGGGCGCAACAGTGCGTAACAGTGTAAAACAGTGCTCTACAATGGATTTTTTTTAGTCCCTGAGGTTATTAATCCATTGCAATGTTAGTCCTTAACGGCCTTTACTTAACAATCATTACAAATTTTTAGCAACAATTGTCCCTCGAGTTATCTATCAATTTTAAAATTAGTCCCAAAAGACTAACTTTGCAACATTTCACTATCAAAAATATAACGAGCCAAACACTATTTGTTAAAAAAAAATAACGTCCCCATTTACAATATTTACTTTTTAAAAAACCTCCTACACAAAAAAATAAAAAACCCTCTTACGCTATAAAACTTTTACGGTAAAAAAAATAAATAAATAAAAAATAAAACTCCTTAATGTATAAAATATTTACAAAAACAACTGCCGCAACGCGCGAGTACACGCTCGTTGTCACTATTTGCCTTGCTAAATTACTGTTTGGTGAATAGCAATTGCCTCCCGGCAATTGTTTATGTTTATAATGACATATAATAAATTTCGATAAATCTATTATAAATTGAATAAATTCAAGTAGTTAATATGTAAATCATAAATTGATAAATAATTACTTCACACGCGTGACACAATTTATTTGATGACTACCAGTTATCCCTCTATTGTCACGTCTTTCTAAAATAAGTAAAATTGCCAACGTATAATGTTACGTATAAAGCTTCCAAGAAAAATACTCCCTCCGTCCCATATTAACTGTCCAGTTTGATTTTTCAAAGTCTTTTTTTTGAACTTTGACCTTAAATATTTTTATTTGTGTTATATAATACTTGATGCAAAATATATGAATAGATTATATTTTAAATGTATTTTCATTGATATAATTTTCATCAAGTATTATATAACACAAACAAAAATATTTAAGGTCCAAGTTGATAAAGAAATACTTAAAAAAATCAAACAAGACAGTCAATATAGGACGGAGATAGTAGTATACAAAATTCTCTTTATTGTGCTCATCACATGTTTAGGGCCTATTTAGCTTGCAAAATGTTGTTGAAAAAGGTAGAGTGCATCAAATGAGTAAGAAATTCAAACATATAAGAGCTTTAGGTGTGGGCTCGCCAAATGCTCGTTGTTCCATCGTGACAGCTTCGTTGCTTTTCGCTATCACACTGGCTGTTTTCGCCGTGGCTCGCTGTTGGGAATAATCCGTTACCACGGATGGTTGTGGTTTACACTGCTTTGATTAACACTAGCAGTGGAAACGTATTCCCACTGCAAGTTCTTCATTACCACTGCTATCAGTTTATGATAAGGTTAAACGCGTCTAGATAAGTATAGAATAGATCTTGTGTATATTCTATTATGTTAGTTTTATACTTATCTTGTAAAGGACTTCTTGTTGTATAAAAGGATATCCTAGGTCATTGTCTTAGTTACGTATCATATTACAATATTACCTACGAAAGCTTCAAGGTGTACCCTAGTGATAAGTTAAGATCACTCGTATTATTCATTAATAATATTGGAGCTTGAGTTTTGTGTTAACTTGTGTTTATTCTCATACATCATACAATTCGTCTTCTAAGTATTACTTAAGTAAATTCCGCTTGCTTGATAATATCATACAAAATATCATTGACACAAGTAGAGTGTCTCAGATCCATCAAGTGGTATCAGAGCGAAGGTTCTGATATTTTGTTTTAGAAGATCCAAGAAATTAGCTTGACTCACTCACTCAATTCAATGGAGATGGAAAACAACCAATCAAACTCTTCTTCTACACCTAGACTCCCTAAGCTTAAGCTTAATGAGTTTGATATGTGGAGGATACTGATTGAGCAATACTTCCTCATACAGGACTATGCTCTATGGGAGATTATTCAACTTGGTGATTCTTTCAAATCTGTGACCACTACTTCAAAAGTTGGTGACACTGATGTTGTGAAAGTTTCGTGTTCTGAATCAAATGCTGAAAAAGCTCAAAAGAAGAATGATCTTAAAGCTAGAAGTCTGTGTGATGACTCTTCCTAGAGACCAGATTATTGCATTCAAAGAAATTCAAGACTGCTAAAGAACTGTTTGAAGAGATTTGCTCAGTGTTTGGTGGTAATGATGCTACAAAGAAGACTCAGAAGACATTGTTAAAGCAAAGTTATGAAAACTTCTCTGCTTCAAGCAATGACTCACTTGATAGCATTTTTACCAAACTTCAGAAGATTGTTACACAGCTAACTGTGTTTAGCATTTAGGTAGAAAAGGAAGACCTCAATTTGAAGTTTCTAAGAAGTTTGCCCTCAGAGTTTCAAACCAATGTTACTGTCTGGGAAAACAAAACAGACATAGAAACAATGAAGCTCAATGATCTTTACAACAACTTCAAACTTATTGAGCAAAGGTTGAAGAAGGCAGGAAAACTTGGTACAAGCTCTAGTAGCTTAGCATTGTTGTCAAATTCTGTTGACAGTGATGATTCTGAAGATGAAAGTGATGATGATATTGCCACTGTAGGTTCTAAAGTTTCCACTGGTAATGTTAATGTTACCACTGCAGGTTCAAAGAAGAAGGTTGCTAGTATTGAAGATCCTACCTTTTATGCTTTTATCTCCACACAAGTTGATGGCTCTGTCTTAACTCATGAAGACATAGAGCAAATTGATGAAGATGACTTGGAGGAGATGGATTTAAAATGGCAGATAGCTCTTCTTAGCATGAGGGCTAAGAAATTCTACAAGAAGACTGGCAAGCCTATCCACATTAATGGTGATGATACTGCAGGCTTTGATAAGAAGAAAGTGGAGTGCTTTAACTGCCACAAGTTTGGACATTTTGCTAGAGAATGTAGAAGACCAAAGACCAAGGACAACAGGTCTACTTGGTACAAGCAAAAGAAGGGACCAACTGTGGAAGAACCAAAGGCAATGCTGGCTATTGATGGTGTGACCTATGATTGAAGTTTCATGGCTGATGAACAAGAAGAAGAACATTCAGATGCTGCTCTTGTTGCTACTGAATTTGTTCTCATGGCTTTCTCGATTCGAGGTACAAAACTTTGATAATTGTTCTAAAACATGTAGGGCTGCTAAAGAAGTTGAAAGACTTAATGATTTGTACTCTAATGAAAGGCAAGAATTATATACTGCTAATTATATTGTGGCTAATCTTAGGAGAGCTATGGCAGATAGAAAAGCAAATAGAGCACTATCAGGCAAATGAGTCAAATTATAATGATGATATGATTCTTCTTAGGAGAGAGGTAGAACATACAACGGCTGTGAATGAAGCATACTAAAAGGAGCTTGAAAAACTCCAAAAGAAAATTGAAAATGTCAATTTAACTGTAGACACATGTTATCATCAGTCTAAGTCAATTGATAAAATTTGAAATGCTCAAATATATAATAAAGCTAAGTCTGGTATGGGTTATAATATGGCCTCCACCACTAAGGGGTATTCCATCACCCTGTATAGATTTAGCTCATACAGGTTTAGAAGACTTTAAGGAACTTGAAAGAGAATATGGTCCTTTAAAGGACAAAGTGGTGAAGAGTGAGGAAGAGAGTAAGCTTGATAATGATGTTTTTGAGAGTGCTAGTGACTCATCAGTTGTTGATGAGAATGTTAAAAAGAATGTAGAGACTACTATCCCAAAAGTTGTTAATAATGTATACGATGAACCTAGGAAACCGTTAATAAACCTAGACCAACTGTAAGGTATGCTGAGATGTATAGGAACAAGCCTATAGCTCCTAGGGGTAACCAGGGGAGTTGGAATCATGTTAAATCTCAACAACTAGGTAGTGATTTTGTTATGAACAATAAGGCATGCTATATCTGTGGTAGTTTTGATCATTTATATGCTTATTGTGACTATCATGTTGGGAGAAGGGAAGTCTATGGGTATAAAAGGGTGGAGACTAACAGGTATCAACATAATGTACACCCTAATTCTAATTGCAAAATGGTCCCAAGAGCAGTTCAACTTAGAAATTGCCTCAAAACACTTGCCATGCAAAAAAACCTAACATCACCCTAAGTCACTGTTAAAAGTGCAAACTCCAAAACAAGTTTTACAAAATTTGCACAAACAGGAAAAAGAACCTTTCAAGCTAAAAGGTTAATAATAACCAACAGTGGGTACCTAAAAAGAAACCAGCAGCTACCACTGCTCATTCAAAAGTTACCACTGCAAGGGTTTTAAATAAGAAAAGGGGGGACATGGGCATTGCTGTGAAGGCCTCAAAGACGTTAGGAATGGAAACCTAAAGGAAGTACCTCTACAACCAATCCCAATGGTGTATCAATGACCTTTGATAGATTTAACTATATTGATACACGAGGCACATCCAAGTCAATCATGGCTTGGGTCCCCAAAAGAAACTAACTCTTTACTCTTATGTGCAGGAACATCCAAGGTCAAAAAGGTCAGATCAAGGATATACAGATAGTAGGTGTTCAAGGCACATGACTGGCAACAAGTCCTATCTTTCTGATTTTGAGCATTATGATGGACAGTATGTCAGTTTTGATAATGAAGTTAGTAGAACAAGATGTGTGATGCAGGAATACTAAAGATAAAGGAAAACATGGATTATTATTATTATTACAACTGCACTGAGAGTGTAGTAAAACTACATCCATGAAGTACATAGTACAAACATCACTACATCAACTGATATCAACTACCAACAACCTACCCCATACACAAGTTTTCTAACCCATCCCCTTCCTAACCCATCATCAATCCTTTATGGCTTCTTGGGAAACCCCAGCTTGGCATCACCTTAGGAGCACCACGCATGTTAATCCAGTCATACACCCTAGGGCTTGCTAAACCCATCACCACTATACCTGTAGGTGGTGAGGATGATAAAGGAACTGTTGATGATGGTGATGGTAGCAATGGTAGAGAAGGTGATGATTGCAGTTCTTCAGGAGGAGCTACTGCTGCAAGAGGAGGAACACTCAGGACTCTTCCAGAGGTCTCATCATCTGTAACATATGGAGACACATAGGAGCTGATCTCTGAGCTATCTTCTTTGCTTATTGCATCTTGAGGCTCTGGTTGTAGTGATGAAGGTCCAGCAGAAAAAGGATTTGAAAGAGCAAGTGAATGCCTTCTCTTCCTGGATACAACCTTCTCATACTCTTCTTTTTCAACTCTCCCATGGTTTTTCAAAACAAAGTCATCCCATGAACTATCAGATGAACTGCTAGAAGAAAGATTGATTGGACTCGATTGACTCATGGTGTTGTTGAAAAAATGATCTTTGAGAGTGAAAGTTTTGGAGTATGTGATTTGAGTAGTTTGTGTTGAATGATCTGTTTAATATATATTAAGTTGGATTCAAGAAGTTAATGAGGGGAAGGTGCAAGTAGTTGAGGAGTAAATTGGAGTCTTGTATTCTTGGAAAATGTATCAATGCTTAAGTGTTGACTTTATTGAGTATAGCCACTGCTATGCTTAATTCTTTCAATATATTAACCATTGCCAACGCAATAGTGATTCCAGTGTTTGGTTTATGTTAGTGAATTGCAGTTTGAAGGATTCTTTGTTTACAATAGTTACTCTCTGGTGAATAGATGCTCAAGGTTGTTTAGATCCTATCTAAGCTGTCCACTGATGATTCTGCTGAAATCATTTTACAGTGGGAACTATATTGCAACCAGTGGTAACGTGCTTTAAGTGGAAAAAGGAAAAACAAAGGAACTTCATTACTAACACATAATTCATTACAAACAAAAGTACTCCTAGTCTAAACACAAAAGACTGAAACCGAGCACATCCTATAACTATCTTCAGCTATTCCATTGGCCTCTTGCCCTTGCCCACATAGTCATGTTTATTCTTCTGGTCTCTCTTTCTCTTGTTCTCAAATGTGGATTGCATTCTTGGACATGGAAGCCCAAGAATCTGTGGAGGAGGTCTTGGTAGTATTGCAGGTCTTGTTGAAATGGATATCTGCTTCATATTGGAGATAGTGTTTCCAGTTGCTATTGAAAGAGCTTTTGGAAACTCTTTAGCCATAGAATAGGTTTCATCATATGCATCATCATCATCCGATGAATCGAGTAGAACTCAAGAGATTTTGCAGGCTTAGCTGCAGGCTTTCGCTTAGCGCTTTAGTATATCTTTTGGATGAAGAGCCGTACCGGTGGGAAGTATCCAAACCATCTTGATGCTTCTGAAGATGATTCTGATTCAATTACATACTCTTCTTCGGAGTCAGAAGAGATGTTGATAGTGTTGGAAGGATTGCTCATGCTTATGGTTTTGGGGATATTGTGTTTGAATGAGAATTGATGAAGTTTATCTTAAACCAAGCTTCCTTATATAGACAAAGTCGGTTGAAGGGTTATTTAATGAAGATATTTACCTTTTTCTTATTTTGGTAGGTCAAGGAGTAACTATAGATATTATTGTGTTGACTTTGGAAGATATTTTGCTTGGGTAAAAGTTTGGTTAAAGGTAATTTTGGTTAATATCAAGTTGGTTATTCTCATCTTTTACTAATACGTATATCAAGTTTTGATGAGGAGTTGAAGTTAAAAGGTGTATATCTGAGATACACAACAAATGGTTATTGATTCACCATGTCTAATACACATAAGAATCAACTAGTCCAGAGCAAACGGCTACTGGTAAAGACTTGACAAATCCGTTTATGGTTGATAGTTTACCAAAAACTATATGGTTATCAACTCACCATATTCTTTATTATTAAGAGTTGGCTAGTCCATAGCAAATGGCTCATGGTAAAGACATATCAAATCCGTTGATAGATGATAGTTTGCTAAAAACTATAATGGGTTGCGATTTTTGTGAAAAATTACCACTGCTAGTTCACCGTTTCCACTGACAGTGTTATATTACCACTGTTGTTCTAGCCGTTAACACTGATTATGTCAGTAGTTTATTTTTTACTAGTCGTTGAAAGTAACCACTGTAAAATTTTAAGTAAATTATCTTCTTTCTATATTATAACTACTTTCTAAAGATAATTTTACTTGCGCATCAATTCTAAACCCTAACCCTATATATCTTTTTCTCTCAATTGGCTAGTCATTACTTCAATTCTTACTGACATAATAATATTTTTCATCAAAGGTTTCTATGGCAACTTTAAAATTTGCAGATAAGCACAACCTAGTGGCCTACCTACAAAAGACTAACGAGAAGAGTGGCCCTGTTTTTCATCAGATTGTGGACTTTCTTCATACCACTCATATAAGGTATGCATTGCTTTTAAAACCCACAATCTATATCTCTCAAATCAATCAGTTTTGGACTTCTGCCCAGTCCATAACACTTGAGAATAGAGATACACATGAAACAGTGGATGCTCTAAGAGCCACTGTAGATGGGGTAACTATTGATGTTACTGAGGCATCCTTGAGGAGATTACTTCACTTGGATGATCTCAATGGTCTCATCACATTACCTATGTCTGAAATTCATGATACTTTATCATCCATGGGGTATGATACCACTGACAAAAGGCTACTTTCAAAAAGAGTGGTTTTTGTCCCCATTGGAGATTTTTGATTCATACTTTGTTACATTGCCTTAGTCCTAAGAAAACATCTTATGAGCAACTTAGTTCAACCATGGCTTATCCTTTGGTTTGTCTAGTCACTGATAAGATTTTCAACTGGTCCAACTATATTTTTAGTAGTATGAAAGGCAATGTACATAGTAAAACCAAATTTTTAATGTATCCAAGGTTTGTGCAAGTTGTGCTAAATGAATTTCAACTGCAACCTCATAATACTGTTTATCAAATCAATTGCCTAAAGCCTAAAGTTTTTCAAAATTTGAATAAAGATGGCAATATGATTTTTACACCTCTCCTACCCCAAATGCTTGCTAAAATTTCATTTGAACAAAACACACCCATAATTAATGTTCCCAACATTGATTATACCCCACCGGTTTCAAGAACCTATGAGAGAAGGTCTAAACAAACAAATCCTCTCATGACAACACAACAAGTTTCTGAACCTTATGGTCTAGGAACAAGCAGTGGTGGTTCTAGACTTCCACCTAGTCCTACTATGGAGGATTCTGGACCTTTGCCCTGTGATTCACCTCTCCCAACAGGTAACACAGTTGGAAGTGCTGAGGGCAGTGGCAACCAATTGGAATTGATGGTTTTGTGTACCAAATTAGCAAAGCAGGTTGAGTCTCTACAAAAGGGCTTGGCTATGTCAAGAAGCAAGATGCCAAGGATGTTCAACTATTAAAGACAGAGATTCAGACTTTAAAGGAAGATATGCAGAGGTTGAAAAAGCACAAGCAGACTGCAAAGATGGTGATTTCATCTTCATCCTCACTTTCTGATGGTGATTCAGTTGATCATGATTTGGGAAATTCTTCCAAACGGGGGAGGAAAACAGGTTCATTAATCGGGGGGAGGACAATTGATTTTGAAGATGAAGGAGATACAAGTAAAGGAGCAAAGGAAGCTGAAACTCATGGAGAGCAACTTGAAGATCAAGACATTTTTCAAATTGCAACCGATTTTACCATCGATCCTTTCCATCGCAGAGCCAACTTTGCCACTGCAAGTGAAGAATTTGATAAATTAAAGACGCAAAGGTAAAGCAGCTTATGGAAGATGTACAAAGAATCTGAAAGTAAGATTTCAAAGAAAAGACAAGTTCAGATTGATCTTGATAGAGAACTTGCTAAGAAGATAGCAGAAGATCAAATTGCTGAGAAGAAAAGATTGAAAGAAAAGGAAGTTGCAAGCTTTTTGGAAGCTAAAAGATTGGATAGAATGGAAGATACTGAAGATTCAATTTCCACTGTTCAACCTACAATTATGAAAGAGAAAGCTTCAGAGTTTAGTTATGTTCCTACTGAAGAAGATATTCAGTTTCTGGTGGCTAATAATCCAGAAATCAAGAAAAAGGTAATTGACCTTGTTGATGATGCATCCTTAACTCGAGGAACAAAGAACCGCCAGCTTAAAGGATTTTATTCAAATGAAGAACAATCAAGCACTTGAAGATGTGATTAATTCAGTCAAAAAGGTTCAGAAGAAACCAAGACAACCAACCAAGGCACAAATACTTGCATATATGAAGACTTATTGTTGTCATGTTGGTAACTGGAAAATGCATCAATTTAAAGGAATGTCTGATGATCAAGTTGAAAAGGCTTACTACAGAACTGTAAACAAGATAAATCTTTTATTCCAATGGGTTCTGAAGAAGAAGAAAGAAGGATTCCTAGATTGAAGAGAAAGGCTAAAGTAAGTGATTCTCAAACTGTTAAGAAGACTAAGGTTGATGAAGATCATACAAAGTCTACTGAGAAGTTCACTGAAGAACAAATGACTGGAATGATTGTGATTGAAGACAGAGATTTTTATCCAGAACCACTGCAAATTCGACATCCTATTATTGATTGGGAAGTTTACACTGCTAGCAATTTTGCTTCAACATGGAAGATTACAAGGCTGGGAGGTGAAACCTCATCATTCATGACATTTGAAGATCTTATTAAAGCTTTTGACAGAGATGACCTTAATACACTATGGAAATTAGTTCAAGAAAGGTTTAATGCTCAAGATCTCAAAGATGCAAAGGAGATGCAGTTATGGGTAAATCTTAGAAGGCTTTTTGAACCAAATGCTGATGATGACTACTGGAAAACCTTATTCACATGTATTGGTACTAAATGGTTTTATTATGATTCATGTGAAGTTCATCATGTCTCTACAGCTAATGGAGAAGACTTTTTCATGCTTGCTGAGAAAGAATATCCACTCAGAGCTGGAGCTCTTACAGTAATGTTAAGCTTACACATAAGAGTCAATGAAGACAATGAGAAGGTCAGAGCATTGTTACAAAGGCTTCAAGATCAATGTTCAAGATCTATACAAAAGTTTAGAGAAAAGAAGTTAAGTGTTTGATTGAATTCCCCAAATCCTTGAAGTTAATGTTTATTGAAGAAACTTATTAATTTGCAGAGAAATCATAAGTTTAGGGGAGGATTGTTGGGAATAATCTGTTACCACGGATGGTTGTGGTTTACACTGCTTTGATTAACACTAGCAGTGGAAACGTATTCCCACTGCAAGTTCTTCATTACCACTGCTATCAGTTTATGATAAGGTTAAACGCGTCTAGATAAGTATAGAATAAATCTTGTGTATATTCTATTATGTTAGCTTTATACTTATCTTGTAAAGGACTTCTTGTTGTATAAAAGGAGATCCTAGGTCATTGTCTTAGTTACGTATCATATTACAATATTACCTACGAAAGCTTCAAGGTGTACCCTAGTGATAAGTTAAGATCACTCGTATTATTCATTAATAATATTGGAGCTTGAGTTTTGTGTTAACTTGTGTTTATTCTCATACATCATACAATTCGTCTTCTAAGTATTACTTAAGTAATTTCCGCTTGCTTGATAATATCATACAAAATATCATTGACACAAGTAGAGTGTCTCAGATCCATCACTCGCCAAATGAGGTTGGGTTGTCTGCATGGCGAGGCTTCTTCTTGTACTTTTGTGCCAGACATAAACGTTACACAACGTTATAATATGTATCCGGCTTTTTTTTTTTTTTTTTTTTCACATATTACACACTATAAATATTAACACATTTTAATCAGATTCTACACACCTTTTCTTTCAAAACACTTGCATCAAATTCTACACAACTTTTATTTCAAAACACTTACGTATAAGCAAGAAACATGAGCGATTCATCTTCAGCCGGTGAATTTGATCTTGAAGAGATATCGGAGCTGGAGATGATTCTGCAAGAATTTGAGTACGAGCAATCATTGCAACAACAAGAAGCCGGAAGTTCACGCCGTCGTACATACATCCCTCGTGAACGTGAAGTTGCTGAACAACGTCTAATGACTGGCTATTTTGGTGACAACCCAAAATATACGGAAGAAAATTTTAGGCGTCGCTATCGTATGAGCTATAAACTATTTTTAGAAATAGTACAAGGTATTCAAACATATATTCAAACTCATCATCCTCTTCCCAAGCATTTTTATTTCTTTAGAGTCTGACCCGATGCTATGGGTGTAATGGGTTTTAGTTTGATTATGAAATGCACATGCGCAATACACCAATTGGCGTACGGCGTATCAGCTGATGCTTTAGATGATTATTTACAAATAGGGGAACATTGTGCACGCGATTGTCTAGATAATTTTACTATGTGCGTAATCCAATTGTATACGATGGAGTTTTTAAGAAAACCAGACGTGAATGACATTCACAATTTATACAAAAGCACATAACGCGGTTCAAAAGATACCGAGAATGTTAGGAAGCATTGATTGTATGCATTGGGAATGAAAAAATTGTCTAGTCGAATGACAAGGGCAATTTCACAGAGGTGATAAAAAGCATCCAACTATAATGCTTGAAGCCGTTGCATCATACGATTTGTGGATTTGGCATGCCTTTTTGGGGGTGGCGGGTGCGAATAACGATCTTATCGTTTTGTGTAATTCTCCGTTATTCGACGACCTGCTTGATGACATCGCACCGTGGTTCCGTTTGAAGTAAACGGGCGTACATTTGAACAAATGTATTATCTAGTTGACGGGATTTACCCAGAGTGGTCATCTTTTGTTAAATCATTTATGGTTGCACATACACCCAAAAATGTCGTACTTAAAGCGAAACAAGAAAGTGCGCGAAAAGATATCGAAAGAGCTTTTGGTGTCCTCCAAGGACGTTGACATGTTATTTCCTAACCGGCGCGTGCATTTACTGTGGGCAAGTTACGGAGAATCATGTACACGTGCATCATGTTGCATAACATGAATTTAAAAGATCAAGAATTTGCAATATCTAAAATTAGCGAGATGTATATTTGTCCACGAATAAATTTACAGCGGGAATGGGTCAAGCGATGCGAAGTGCAACGAAAGAAATCAAAAGAACTTCATGATAAACGCAAGAACGCATCGCTTCAACGAAGTCTCATCGAGCATGTTTGGCAACGACATCAATGGTAACAATTTCAACAACAACAACAACAACAAAATAATTAGTTTCTTTATTAATTTGTTGTATTCCTTAAGTTGCGATGTTTGTTTACCGTATTTTTTTTGTATCGTTATTTGATGTTTCGTATGTTTTTTAATATGATTGATGAGTGTGTAAATACTCATCATTTTTGTACAAAATAAACTGCAAAATCATCTGAAAACACTCGTAAAACACATCAAAATGATCAAAATATCACAAATCAGTGTTTTATGTGTTTTAAAAGCAAAAATATCAAAATCAGATGAAAAACATATCAAATTTGCAAAAATTGTAGTTTTAGTCCCCCAAGTTTCAAAAGTTGTCAAAATGTACCCCTGAAAGCACATAATTTCAAAAGTAAAGTCACCAAAGGTCCTTTTAAAATCAAAAGTTGTCAAATTTAGTCCTTTGGTGAAAAATATGAAAAGTTTGAGAAAATTACAAGTTTAGTCCTTCAACTTTGAAAATTGGCAGAAATGGCCCTTGAAAAATTGCAAAATGGCAAGTTTGGTCCTTATACTTTTTGAGATTGTCACTTTCAACCCTTGGATCAACTTTTCTGAATTGGCAACAATGGTCCCTTGATTTTCAGGATTTACACATTAAGTCCCTATAGTTTAAAACCCTTTAAACCTTTGTGGCCTGGTCAAAACTATCCTTGGACCCCTGTCAAAACTGAATTGTGACCCCCCTTGGATTATTATATCTGGTCAAAAATCTCAACCCGCCAAAAGTCTTCTTCTCAACTGCTTTGCCTGCAACCAAGCTATCCCCCATCCCCCCTCCTCACCATCCACTCAAACCTCGTTTCCCACCTCCAACTAACATCCAAATCGCATTAAATGTGTCTTTCCCCCCTTACTCAACCCCAATTGTCAACACCAAAAATTACGCCAAAATCCCATTTAAACGGTTGAGATGATTTCAACCATCCAATGGCTAAGAAATGGTGGGATCAAATCAGAAGAAAGATTGAAAGACATTGGGTATAAAAGGAAGGAAAGAGAAGGAGCAAAGGAGTAGATGTTTTAGTTTCAATTTACTTTATGTCGCTTTTTTCTAATTATGTCTTAGTTATACTCTAAAGTTGTAATATTTTGTTCTTAAATATCAAACTCAAGTTACATCTTCAGTTTCATCAAGTTTTAATTATTAATTCCTAGTTTCATTCAGTTTCATGTTTATGTGCCTATCAAAAAATTTAAGGTTCCATTTCATAAAACCAAGCTTCACACAGCTTGTTTATCAATTTTAGTAAACTTATATAAGCTTTTACTGCTTTTCATAAGCTTAAAGTCAAGTTTCAATCAAGTTTGGATACTGGTCAACGAAAGTCAAACTAGGGTCTAAAATGGAAATGGAAAGAGAAATGGGTTGATGCAGTTGGACAGGGGTTGATTTAGATTCCAGTGGGTTGGTTTAAGTAGGGTAGTTGTTCCTTGGGAAGTTGTTTCAGGCCATTGTGGCTGTGGACCACTTGTAAGTTATTTTATAGTTTCATATGCATGTTCTGTCTTTGTGGTTAGAATAAGCTCAATCTTGTTAGATTAGCTGTACTTAGGTTATTTGAACTTAGAGTGATCATTAAAGTATGTTGGTTCAGTGATTTGCTCCTTAAATCTTCATAACAGTTAGCAAAAGGTGTGTTTGGTTTTACTAAGATAACTGTCATAATGGTCTAGTCAGTGGTTGCTTAATATTGGTTCATGTTTGTTAAGTATTTTTGAGCTAATTTAAGTCTTAGTTTGGGTCTGCATAACATCAATAGTCAAACTTGCACCTTAATCCATTTTACTGTCCACTGTTGTGATTTTGGGATTTGCAAATCCATGATTTGTGTTTAAAAGTCTTCAACTTTACTTGCATTGTGTCCATTACACCTTATAACATCAATCTCAGTCTTAAAATTTGATTCAAAATCCATTTTGGTCAAAGTGTGAGTTCTTGTTCAAAAGTCAAAAGTGAAATATTTGATTTGAGCCCAACTAAGAAGATTTTTCTTGGATTCATTTTTAAGTCAAATTCAGTGAAACTGGTTGATTTAAAAACTACTCTTGGTCTATTTCATTATTAGCATTTTTGCATAATTTTGTGAAATTTTTATAAGGATAATAAGGGCTTGTCAAAATGGTTGCAAGTGCTCCTCAAGACTGCATGAATCATTGCAGTTTGTGCGCTTGCACCTTTACACTGAGCTCATCAGATCTTCCCAAGGCCTAGATTTTGGTTTGCTAACTCTGGACCAGGTCTAGTTTAGGCCTTCAAAATTGATTTTTGGTTTGTGGCTTATTTGAGTGCTCATTCTTTGGCTTAAAGTAGCCACCAAAATCTGTCTTTAGCTTAAAAGCTCACAACATCAAATCTTAGCATCTTGTGATTTAGTAGCTGTAGCTTGTTGATACTTGTTCCATTTTAGTTATTTTAGCTTATCACAGCTTGTGTTTCAGTTTGGTAGCTTTTGGTGAGCTTTTGGCTTATTAAGTGATTATTTCAATAAGCATTTCCACATCAGTTGCATATTTCTCCACATAAGGGCCTGTTTTTCCATTTTTCTCACATTCCTAATATTATTTTAAGCATTTCCTGAATTTTTCAGATTTTTCCTAGCTTGTTTGGTATTTTTCTGCATTTTATCTAGTTTTTTAACATTTTTAAATAGTATTTAATACAAAAAAATTAAGAAAAGTATCAAAAAAATAATTTTTCATTTTTATTAAGTTAAGATAAATATAAAAAGCCAAAAACATATTTTTCCATATTTTTCTTAGTTAAATTAGTATTTTTAAATATTTTAATTAGTTTTTAATAGTTTAAAATTCATAAAAAATAGAAAAATAATCATAAAAATACAAAAATAGTTTTGAAAAGTCTATTTTGATATTTTAGACTTTTCCATTTCATAATTTTATTTTTCTAGCTTTATTTCCTAATTTCTTGTATTTTAGGTAATTATTAAATAGTTAAAAATAGTTTTTTAATTAATAATAATTAGAATATTAGTTATAAAAATAATTTTCTTTTTCTAAATATTTTCTTTTATCATTAGGATTGTTAAAATATCATTTTCATATTTTTAGGGTTAATATTGTGTAAGTTTCACGTTTTTAATTGTACGTTGCGTAGATTTTAATTTCAGTTTTATAAAAACATAAAAACAAAAACATCATTTTAATTATAGTGATAGCGTTTATTTAATAGATTTTATCTTTTTAATTTCCTTTAATTTACATTTAAGTCGTTTTTATTTGTTGGCTTTTCCTGTAGTTATAATAATCATCAAATCCTTTTTCCGTTCAAATCTCGCGATCACTAAACGTTTGATAATCCATTGCATAGCTCGCTGGGACATAACGACCCGGGGAAACACTATACTCCTCAGATCTTCATTGCATTCGTGCTTAAGCAGTTTTAAGCTGGTTACGGTCCGCCATTCACAAGTGGCGGGCTTGGGTGATTTAGCTTGACTGTTTGGCACGCATCAATGATGTATTGTATTTTTAATTTTAATAAAATGAATTTAGTTTATTTGGATATGTGAAAAAAAAATTAAATTATAAGTGGTAAAACCCAAATAAGTAAGGGTCCGTTTGGTTTATAATGGGGTTGGATTAAAATTTAGATTTGAGGTCCGTTTGGTTTATAAATGTGGTTGGATTAGGATTTAGATTTGAATTTGGATTAGTTTAGGAGAGAAATTGTATTTATTTAAATATATTTTATAATAAATTTTATATAAAAATATTATTTAAATAATAAAATAATAAAAATTGTACACATATATAAAAAGAAACAAATAAGGTTAAGGAGAGAGAAATTATATTTATTTAAATATATTTTATAATAAATTTTATAATTATTTAAATAATAAAATAATAAAAATTGTCCACATATATAAAAAGAAACAAATAAGGTTAGCCAACAAAGTACACAATTCCACTTGAAACCACTCAAATTGCTCACCTATCAATCTTTGATTCATCATTCCATTACTCCTTCCAAAATTACTAACCAAACAAATGTTTAATGTCAAATCAACTCAGAACCCATTCTAAAGTGGTATACCAAATGCACCCTAAGTTGATGTTAGTTGTGATAAGAAGGGGTTGTAAAAGATGGTTTGTTAAAGTGACGTGAAACCTCCTATAAATCTTAAATGAAAAATTTTGAGATGTCTTGACACCTAGAGCTGTAAGAGCAATTTCATTGTATAATTTCTCCTCCCATCAACCATCTTGGTTCAAAATAAGTCTCACAATAAACGACTCTTTTTTTTCACTAAAAAAAACTCAACAATTTAACATGAAAGATCCTTAAAACTATATAATAATATAAGACAAAAATGCATATATATCCCTCTTAAAGTGAATAATTGCATATATATATCTTTTGTACAAGTTTTTTATGCACATTTTACAATGATTTTTATGCATGCTTTGAATATATATGTATATAAATACTAAAATTACATAAAAGCATTATTACAAAAGACCAAAAAATTTGATTAGGGAATATATGACTAGTGTAAAAAAAACAAAATTACCAAAACGTCACTTAAAAGTTTGCCATTACAAAAAACTACCTTTTAAACTTGAATTACAAAAATCTACGTTGAGCGCAAATGGAATACGAATAAAAAATTGACAGAGCGCAAAAACATTTGCTCTCCTCATATTTTGCGCTCCCCATATGTTTAAATTATTGATTTAAGGCCATGTTTATTTTTTTCTAGTTTAATAAGCCACTTGCCCTACTTCTTAGAATATTCAAGAATTGCGCTCCCCATCTTAAATATTGAAAAACCAAACTATCCTGTCTAGGGCTGCCCCAGTAGGGGGATTCAATCCCCCTCATTTTCCCTGTCACGTCAGCTTTCTCTCTCCAGCGACCTTCAGACGATTAGGTGCCCTTGTAAGGGCGATTGGTTCATTTAAAAAAAAAACATTTTTAACACAAAATAAAATTTCATTAATAATTAAAACGTTACATAAATAAAAACGATATGAAATAAAAACATAATATATTAAATATAAAAACGATACGAAATACACGATTCATAAAACTAATCTGAATGTTCCCCGCATGCAGAGTCATACGAGGGAGTACGGGAACCGGCAAATCCCTCGAAGCGAGCCAAATCTTCCTCGTCTAGCACACTGCCACCATCTTTTTCGTTCTCACGGTAGCTCCAATTGATTTTGGTGCTGACGTTGTTCGTTATCTTCTGAACACACCGCCACAACTTGTCAGCAACCTCGCGATCTTTGCGGGCTTGATCTTTCAAAATTTGTCGATCACAGCTTTTCGTTCAGGAGTAATGTCGTTGCAACTCTTGTAGTTTTCTCTCATTTGTTCCTTCTCCGCCTTCGCCTGGTCAAACAATTCGATCACGCTTATAATAGCGTTTTTTCGAGCCTCATCGTCGTTATTGCATTGATTTTGAACGTACACTTGCATATCTTCAACGGAATGGGGGAGACGGCAAGCCATATTAAATCTTGTGTTGAGAAGTAATTTTGAGTTTGAATTGTGTGAAATAGATATGTGGATGGAAGTGTGTTTATATTGTGTATTTATAGGGTAGGATTTATACAGATTCTTGTGGATAAAAAGTAGATTTTTTTGGATAAAAAGCAGATTTTCACGATTCAGTTTTTTGCGCGCCTTAATAAACAAAAAAAATTACTTTTTATTAAAAAATATCTTTTTGGATAAAAATCCTTTTAATTAAAAATATTTTTATTAAAAGTAAAAAAAAAATGGAAGATAAGTGGCCATTTAATGTGTGGAGCGCAAAAGGTAGATAGGGAGAGCAAAAAATTTGCTCTCCGTATACGTGGCCATTTAATGTCCGCATGATATTCTAATTTGGAGAGCAAAAAGGGTCGGGAGCGCAAAAATTTTGCTCTCCGTCCCCACTAACCCAAACTTTGAGAGCGCAAAAGATAAGGAGAGCAAAAAATTTGCGCTCCAACGCCACGTGTCGTGTTCAGATTCGATCCTAAAGTGTACGTGTAATGATCTAAAGCACGGAGCGCAAAAATAAATGGGAGCGTAAATATTTTGCGCGTAAGGTAGATTTTTGCAACACAAAATTCAATGGTTCATTTTTGTAACACCGTTCCCTATACGTTTATTTTAGAAATTTCCTCGTAAAAAAATATATCCAAAACCATGAAAAAAGAAAAAACAAAACATCCACACTCTAGGACAGAGCAAACAGCAGAACAACAACTAGCTTTTACTCTTTAATGCTCTTTCACTCTCTCTCATCAGCTCTTTTGATTCTCTCTTTCATATTTTCCATCAAAAAACACATACTATTATTTAAAAAAAAAAAAAAAAACCTTATTTCACTCAAAAAAACATTTTCTTTTTCAGTTTTATACTACTACTTTAAATGATATGATGATTTATGTAAGATGATATACTATGGCTCATGTGGTGTTGTTAAATAATACTAATAATATTAGTACTATGGCTCACAATAATAACAACACTAATAATGTGACAAATAATAATGATGATGTGAAGCCAACTATTTTGCATGATTTTCTTGGCCGTGGTTGTGCTCCTGCGACTAAGGTGGTTGTTGCTGGTGGTGGTGGTGCTGACGTGGCAGGTGGTGGTGGTGGTTCACCTTCTGGTTCTGTTTCTGGTGGTGGTGGTCGTGGTGGTGGGCCTGTTTCTGCTACTTCTGATCTGGCTTCTGGTAACCATCACTACTTATATATTTATTTATTTTTTTTTTGGTTTTTGTTACATGGGTTCTGTTTTTTTTAGGGAATGTTAGAAAAATGTTTATTTTTTTATAAATACATAATGGTTTTCAGTTTTTAGTCTTTATTTTGTTGAGATTAATGTTGCTTACACAAAAGCTTTTTTTTTTTTTACTTAAGGGATTTTTTATTTTATTTTTTAAAAGCACATTTTTTTCTTGATTTTTTAGCTAAAAATTTTAATGGGTGTTTCTTAAAACTAAACTTTTATGTTTTAATTTGAAGTTTTAGTTCATACTGATTTTCTTGATGTTGCTTAGATGGGAATTTCTTTTCTTATTTTAAGTGTATGTTTATAAAAAGAAAGCTCATTTTTCATGGTTTTTAGTTCAATGTTTTAAAAGTACTCATGTTTTAATGGTGTTTTATTAGATCACATTTCATTTGTCAAACTGAAGTTCTTTTCATACTTTTCATAATTGCATCAAAGATTAGTTGAGCATTCAAATTTAGGTAATGATGATGGAGCAAGTTGATCACATTTGGTACATAAACACTACCTTCCATTAACAAAAAGCTCATTTTTTTTTTCTTGATTTTTTAGCTAGTGAATTTAAGTGCATTCTACTAAATTTCATTTTTAAGTTTTTTAGTCATAAATTTTCAAATTTTTTATCAAGATTTTGGCAATGATGATAGAGGCATAGAAATAAGATATATGGAGTTGGCTTTAATCTTTGAGGAAATGATGAAATTTGTTACAGCTTTTAATGCATTAAATACATTACTTTCACTATCTTTAGTAATCCACCTGAGGGACAATGTGTACATTTGTTTAATTCTAATCTCAGTGACAAATAGAACTTCATATTCTTATAGAAAGAAAAGAAAAAAGTCTTTATTTTTATTTATGGGGTTGGTATGTTTCAGTGGATTAGTTTCATTGATGCCATCACTATAGTTAGTACTCTCACCAGCATATACATTTGAAACATTTTTCCGCAAAATTTGAAGATACAATTACCTATTTACCCCTCATACCCGTTACTGATTAGTGATTTGTACACTTGATCTTGATCAAGCCAATGTAGTAAATTTTTACTTATTTTGTGTTGTTGATAATGATCTTGTTTTTTAACAATAGTAGAAAGGCAAGTTGGAACAACATATTTCGAAGGGGTGCCATTTTTTGGTCAAAAAAGTGATCTTTCGGGCTCCATGATTAGGTACTCAGGGAGTAAACGCAATAATCCGGATTCCGGTTTTATGGCACCTTCGAGAGAAAGTGTCCCACAAATGAGACCAGATTTTCCTGAGACCTCACATTTAATGAAGGTATGCCTAATTGCAATGTGGTACATGTTAAGCCTACTTTTGTTTTCATATACATATTTTAAAGTCCTAATGTATGATGCTTAACATTTTGGTATGGTTAGATGCTAAGAAACGTAGGGGCAGAGCGACCTAGATGGTCCCACGAGGATGAACAGTTCATGGGCATGAATCAAATGAGGCCAACATCATCATCTCACATGGCACAACCAGCCACTGGTGGTAAAAATGATGCAAATGCATCTAAATGGGAACGCGCCATACCTGTTAACGTTGGGCCTGTACTACAGTACCCTCCACGTGCTGGTCAAGTTTTACCATACGGGTACCAACCAGTTACAAACAGATTCAAAGATTCCAACGTGGGGTCGCCGTTGATCTCACAGTCGGCTGCTGATGAAGGATCCAGAACTGGTATCAAAGGGTCTCCTGGTATTTTAAGCTCGATGGCTGAACCAAGTAGCAGCAAACTGAAGTCTTTGATCAATAATACCGAGCCAGGCTCTTCTTCACCACTTCCGTAAGCATTATACCCAGATCATTAAACTTATGAAGTTTCGTAGTTTGACCCCTTGACTCGAGATTTCTAGATTTTTAAATTTCTGTTTTAACAGTCGTCAAGGATCTACATCTGCTAGTCGCCAAATGACCATATTTTATGGCGGTCAAGCCCATGTGTTTGATGATGTCCACCCAAACAAGGTCATACTTTTATGCTGTTTTGTGTCATTGTTTCATCTAGCATATTTGTCATATTAGATTCACAGTTAATTGTCCGGTTTCAGGCAGATGTAATAATGGCGTTAGCAGGGTCAAATGGAGGATCATGGTCGACAAGTTTTTCAAACAATTCAGCTCTAAAACCATCTGGTGGTGAGGCTCTACGTAACTTTAAGAGAGAGTGTATAAGGAGGCCATCTGTCTGTTGAAAAAACTTGGTCATCAAAGTGTATAACATTTTCGTTTATACCAAATCTGATAATAAAAATTGCTGAATGACAGTTACCTTCTTCAGTTTAATGACTTTATTTGTTCAAAATAAAAAACTTTAATGACTGTTAAATACTTGGTACTTTTTTACATTACAAAATATATCTAGAGGTCTTTTTGTGTTCCAAAAAGTTGTCTTCATCATCCATCTGTTGCTCTAAAACGAGTGAATATTATCTGATATAATTTTTCGGTGCAGGAGGGCAGGGTAACGTATTAGCTAAGGATGCAAGAGGGCCTAATGCAGAACAAAAGAGTGATGAAAAACAGTGATTGGATTAGTTCGGAAACTTTTGAAGGTAACTGAATGGGGGATTATTGGTGTTAAGGAGTTGATTTCACAGTTGTATTTCGGATGCTAACAAGTTCAGTTAAATCTAAAATCGTTCCTAAACACATATCGATAAAACTGTTTATTAGTCATATATATCAAAATCCCTTCTGCCACAAAAATACCAACAGTAAAATCACAACTACAACAGTATAACTCGAGTATTAAGAGAAATATGTTTGATATAACTAGTGATAGTTAGGGTACGTCGGGTCATACATGCAGCTCTCAGCAAATTGAACAAGATCTGTAGGTCGAGGGAGAAGAGAAGCTAGTCCTGAAAACAATATCAAATTATTTAGCTGATGATTTTCCTAGATAGTAATAACACTAGTGAAGACATTATCGTGACTTACCAAGTTTCGTATGCCTTGTCAGCAACAGTGGCTGCAATGTTTGCTGAAATCTTTCGGATACAAGAATATGGTGGATACAGACGTCCCTTGGCAAAGTCTTCTTCCTTTACTTGTGCTGCCAAACCTTCGGCTGTTTAAATTTATATAGCATCTCGTTAATCACCATAAAAGTTTAAAATAGGATTTGAGCATTGTCATGGACACGAGTTGTGCTTACATGCTGCCAAAAGCAAATCGTCATGGACACGAGTTGCACCACACATGATCAATCCCAACCCGAACCCGGGGAAAATGTAAGCATTGTTTGCCTGTGTCATTATTAAGGAAACATCAGAAAAGAGACATGATTGTGAAATAGTGCAACCGTATTCTAGTGCATATAGGCTTATAACTTATACCTGGCCAGGTACAAATACTTTGTCACCGTATGTCACGGGACTAAACGGGCTTCCACTAGCAAAAATAGCACGACCCTGTAAAAGGCGATTAGTATACATGACATCCGAAATTGGAAATTGTTGAAATACTCGCAGTTTACCTTGCTCCATGTATATGCTTCTTCGGCAGTACACTCTGCTTGTGAGGTTGGATTCGATAGAGCCATAATGAGAGGTTTCTACACGCCATTTGATCAAATCAATCTTAAATTCCTTAAAACAAAAATCCTCTACTTAAAAATAGAAACTAACCTCGTTAATAGATGACATGGTTTCGACAACCTCTTGTGTAAATTGTCTCCCAACACCTGATGTTCCAATTAGTACTGATGGTTTGATTTCCTATATAAAAAAAATTCTGAGCAACAGTTTGCAAAGAAATAGAAGCTGGTAAAAATAAATTTAGTACCTTTATGGCATCTAAGAGATTGTTGATTGGTTCACGCTCGTGAGCCCATGGCTGCTTAAAGTGTTGAAGGGACTCTTTACGGGCGCTCACAACCAATCCCTATGCCAAAAAAAAAACATCCTTAAAAGTTACATGTCATAACGTGGTCTACTTTCGATTATGTGATATATGTTTCTCATACCTTTGAGTCAACGAGCCAAATCTTTTTGCGTGCCTCTTCTAAAGCAGTATATGTCGTCTTTGATATCTGGAGTGCAATAAGTTCTGCTATACCTGTACCAGCCTTTGAAACAAAAGAAATAGAACCAGTCACAAATACAGCAGCTGGAAATGAAGGTTATATCAAAGAAAGATCATCGATCTCACCTCTCCAGCCCCAAGAAATAAGAAGGTATGATCTGAGAGGGTCCCACCAAGTAACTTGAGAGCCGAAAGCAAACCTCCAAGAACAACAGATGCAGTACCCTGTATATCGTCGTTAAATACCAAATGAGTTGTGCGGTATTTGTTAAGTAGTGTAAATGCGTTGTGATTTGCGAAATCTTCAAACTGGACAAGGATTTTTTCTCCATGAATTCGTTTGACCGCAGTCATAAACTCCTCTAACAACTCATCATATTCCTACACCAAATGATGCACAATTATTTCACAGGTCATTAATGGAAAAATAAAAATAAAAAATAAAACTCCAAAATAATGCAATAAGAACAGACTACAAACCTGCCCTCTTGCTCGATTTTGTTTGAGACCAATGTAGAACTCATCGTCAAGTAATTTTTCATTGTTTGTCCCGACATCAATGGTTATGGGCAAGCACTAAAACATTATTAAGAAAACATGGTTAGCTATATGCAAAGTTAAGGCTGAATACGAATTATAATTACATCTGATGGCAAAAAAAATAATACAGCTGATGGGCGAACTCCTCCAAGTGCTGTGTACAAAGAAAGTTTTCCTACTGGTATCCCCATTCCCTGCAATAATCAGATTTTTAAGTTTGGATAAACAGTTCTTGCTTCTTATGGGGTGTTTGGAAATGCATATTTACTTTAAAATACACAGATAAGCAGTTGTATCTAAACATTCAAAACTGCTTATATTTTTAATAAAATAAGCTCACAAGCACTTAAATAAGCAATCCAAACACCCTTATTTATCAGTGTCCTATCAATTGCAAAAACAGGTACTCTCATTCTAAGTTTGAATTGATACCTGGCAACCAAGATCACCGAGCCCCAATATACGCTCACCATCAGTAACAACAATAACCTGAATGTTTCTCTCGGGCCAATTTTTCAGCACCTCAAGAACCTTCCCTCTGATGATATCAAGTTACACATTATACTACAAACTTGGGCCCTGGACTTTCTTTTTAAATAAAAAGAACACGGAAATGAAATCATACTTGTCTTTTAATGAGATGTAAAGTCCTTGAGGACGGCGGAAAATGCTCCCAAATTTCTGGCAAGCTTCTCCGACTGTTGGGGTGTAAACAACTGGGAGTAGTTCTTCTACATGGTCGACGAGAAGTTTGTAAAACAAGCGTTCATTTCTCTCCTGCAACACAAGTATATGAAAGTAAAATGCCTGTGGTAAAACATAATGTTCAGTTAAAATGTTTTCTGTTTAGTTCTATGCGCAATAACAAGTACCTGAAGATCAATCATGGCTATGTATCTTTGCAAAGGAACCTCGTACTGGCGGAGCATGTGCAGCACTTTTTTCTCCTAATTGCCATGATCAATAAAACGATCAAGACACAAACATGATTACATTAGTTTAGCTAAGCGATATATCAACTTACTTGAAGTTCTTGAGAAGCTATCATGGGCGGTAGAAGCCCAGTTAAGTAATGGGACTCTCTCTCTTTTTCGGTGAACGCTAGCCCTTTGTTATGGCGAGGGTCTCGCAACAAAGTGTGCCCACTGCTCATTTCAAAACAAAGATTCATTAAAAATCCCTTGAGAAATCAGGGTATTTGGCATTGACATATGAATTTGATTATCTTGATTATTGAGTTTTCAAGTCAGATTGCAATCGGTAAGTGGGTGTTTGGGACATAAAGAAGATGTTGCTAACTATAAGGGGGTGTTTGGGACACAAAGAAGAAGATGTTGCTAGTAATAAGGCCATAAGGGGGTGTTTGGGGAACAAAACAGAAGGATATACGCGGCTTATTGAAGCAACTTATTTCACTCTAACGGTAAAAATGTAACTTGAATTCACCAAGAATAATCTGTCTGAAATAAACTTTCTCAAATTTTACTGAAACAACTATCGTCACCAGATAATAAGCCAGTAAGCATAATCATCTTATTTCACACATTAAGTTTATAGCGTTGGAGTTCTTAGAGAATCTAATTATAATTATCTTACTAACTATTCAAAATCAGTGGATAAGCTGTCTAAAGGGGGTGTTTGGGACTGCTTATTTCTGCTTATTTATATGTTGTCTAAACGATCTGCTTATTTCAAAGAGTTTATTTTTGCAGAAATTTTTGACAAAATGTTCACAATAACTTTTTATAAATGATTTTTTTAGAATTTCTTATCAAATAATTATATCTTTAATTGTTCTTGCATTTAAAAAAATAATAATAATTAAAAAAAAAAAAAAAAAAAAAAAAAGCAAATCCAAACACCATTTCTTGGGAGTACTTTTTTCTTAAGCAGCTTATACGCATAAGCAGAAATAGCAAACCCAAACACCCCCAAAAGCCACTTTAACCCAAAAAAAAGAAACCTAAAATCAGATTTCGCTAAACACATACATTCGATTATGATTATAACAACTTCAAACAACAGCATTCCCATAACTCCTTTTAATTCTAACAACTTGAAACAAACTTGACATAACACCACCATTCCATATCACATTATCACTTTCGAAACACAATATCGTATAATAATATCACATAATCGCCTATAAAACGTAACACCAAAAACCTCCATAAAACCAAATCTTTATTTCCCAAGAAAACCATGTAGTAACGATAAAGGATCAAATCACCTGGCAATAGACACATTCCACGGCGTAAAAAGCTGATCCCCATCTTCATTATTTCCCATCATTTTTACACCTTTAGTATAACCCAACAATTCTCTCTGAAAAAGATACAAAAAATAACCCAAGTTCACAAAATTAATAACAACAACAATAACCAATAACCTAATATCAAGAACCATATTAGAATCCCTTTAATAAAAATAAAAAAAATGACCAAGAAACAACATGCATGTATAACCTACCCACAAGTTAAAATGTGTGTATGATCTTGAATGTAAATTTTATTATAAAAATGGAAGTGCAGAAGAGTATGATACCAAAGTTATAAATGTGTTTGTGTATTAAGAGAAAAAGTAGGAAAGGTGGCCATGTTATATATATAGACACAGTTTGAATGTTTCTTCCTTTTTATTCTCTCATGCTATTTTTATTGCAAATATTGTATGGTTGGAAGGTATAAATTTTTTACCTAATATGTGTGAATGAAATCTTTAGCATAAAATACTTTCCTTTAAAGTTGAGAGACATTTATAGCATGTAATTTTTTCTTGAATAAATGTAAGTATGTAACTTGTTGCCAAAAAGAAGGACAACTTTTATTGAGTAATAGCGAAAGAAATTACTAACATTGCTAAGTTGCTTTATGTACGTAGGAAATTAGTATTTGACTTAATCGTATATAATTCAGATAAAGTATTTTGACTCTCATTGTTTCTAAACTCGGTGTGCAAAACTAGTGTCGTAGTTATGCTAGTGGAGGCCTTGTGCAAAATCGCTTATATAATAACTAAACATAGCGATTAATTTTATTTAACGATCTAGGTTTAGTTTTTATGAGTTTTTCATCGCTCTCGCTCACTTGAAGTAAAGTTTAACAAATATTTAGAACAACAATTCATATATCGTCAAGATTTTGTTGTTGGAAATAAATTTTGATACCACAACTATATCAAAGAGATACATATTTTCAGGCCCATAAAACTTTGAGGCCCTGTGCATTAACACACCTTGTACATCATCGTATACAGCTATTTACAAAACAAATAGAATTGATGGTTGCCGTAAAGTTCCAAATGAGAAGCAATAATCAATGGAAGTTGGCAATAAGAGCAGTTAAAGTCGGTTGAACAACAACATTCACAATTATGTTGGTTGAATGAATTTTGGTTTCAAAGTCATGTTTTGCCAGCAAAATAGTCCAAATTTGCTGTATTTGTACGCTATAAATAATTTTTCTATAGGTTTTTTGCTTTTTCTTCTAAGATGCGTATTTTGTAAATGCATAATAGATGGTTTTTTTAAAAACGACCGATTTTGAAAATAAGCTAAGCAAAGATTGCTAACAATGAAGATCTATCAGGAAACAAAAGGTTACCATACCTGTCAGGGCCGTCTTTGAGGGTGTGCAATGTGAGCGATCATTTAGGGCCCTAGAATTTGTAGGCCCTAAAATTTGTCTCGTTAATAATTATATGCATGTGTAGACATATTTTTTACGAAGAAAAAAATATGTAGATTAGAAAATATTTTAAATGAGTAATAAGTTAGAATGTTTAAATAATTAATTGCATTATATCTTATAAACGGTGTCATTTTATATATAATATTGCTTAACAAAATGACTTATTATATAATTTCGTACAAGGCTCTAAAAAATTTCGTCAATTCATAAGACGGCCTTGATACCTGTGAGACTGACAAACACATACATTGTATTATATGATTAATACTTTATAACAGTTTCGTCATTTTCCATTGTTACTTTCATTAACGTGGGTGTAGAGCATGGACTACATTCAATTTTAACACATGAAAAGTGAAAAATCTAGAAAAAGTAGTTGTCTTTTTCTTAATGCTAACACTCGTAATACTCTTTGTTATTTGGGCTTTTTATCTGGGCCGAATAGTACTCCATGCGGGCTACCCAACCGCACAGGACTCAATAATTTAAAGGGCCTTAAATTTTAAACAAAACTTAATACATATATCTCTGATATTTATAAAACAAATTTGTTTATTTTCGAAAACTTAAAATCTCTTAAAAATAAGTAAAATTAATTTCTCAAAATACTCCTTAAAATAATTAACTTACATAAGTTTTAAGAGAATCTCCTATGATAAACTTCACACTGGTCCACTCGCCCATCGGCTAAAGTTCCAACTCTATTTTTAAAAAGGTTTATATAATTTTCATGTATATGCTCTTAAATTTATCATTTTATAAACCTATTATCACTATGCTTAAACTTGTTAAAACTTTATAATTTGATGAGATATTAAATGAATTACATGTATTTAGTTGCAATGAAAATGTCTATAAACTTAAACCTATTTCATTCCATGTCAACATAAACCTCACCTCACTATGGTGACTCAATCTATAAACCTTTTCATGAACCTCTTATAATGGATGCCCTAAATATAATAAAGACATTTTATTAGTAGAAACTTTTGAGACATTTTTAATACCATTTAAAATAAATAACTTAAATAAATCTTACCCCTTATTAATAATGACAACTTGACAATGAATTTAAATTTACAAACACACGGCTAAAAACTTTTTGAACTACAACGAATGAATTTACAAACATAATATGACAACAAAATTAAGTCTTCCACCATAATATTAACATGATTTTTTTTTTTTATCAATTGGCTTACAAAATGTTGTTTGCGTGGGTATTTGTCTAGGTCACATGATTTCAACCGGTTCCATCAATTTTAAAAAGTAAGCAAAAAGAAAAGAAAAAACAAACAGATGCATCAAGGGTTTTATACAAGAATCATAAGTTCGTAAGTATAATTATTTGCTGCCATACACCGTTATTTTGCGCTGATACTCGTCTAATATATATATATATATATATATATATATATATATATATATATATATATATATATATATATATATATATATATATATATATATATATATATATATATACTAGTGTCAAAACCCGTCCGATGGACGGGTATGACTTGTGATTTTTCTTTGAATGTATTACTTTACGAATATAAAGATATATAAATATGAATTTGATTCTTGTAGTTTATTTTACTGTTTGACAATACAATTATATTCATAATAGGATAATATAAGTTTTCATTTTTGTTATTAATTTTTTGTTTTTTATAAAGAAAATCTACAATGTGTTTATGTTATTTGTGTTGATACATTGGGAATATATCTTTCCATATCAACCTAATCTCCATGATGTCCTTAAGGATGTCTATTATTAATCTGAACACTAATAAGTAAATTCCCAATGAAGGTTCGTAGCAACTGTACCGTTTTATTAGAGGTGGCCATATCAGCAGGATAGAAAACGTGTCAAAACATACCTCGAATGTATTAAGAACAAAAAGAAATAAATTTTCATCCAATATGAGAAAATAAATGTTAATGAGTGATGGGCGGGTATGACTTATGAATATCGTTGACATATTTTACTACTGCAAAAGGACGTGGGTAAAAAATGGCTGAAAAAGTGTCTAAGGAATAAATTAAGTAGCAGTTAATGATTTACGAACTATGCAATGAATAAAGAACAAAAAGAAATTAATGGTAATCCGATTAGAGGAAATGAAACTTAATAAATTATCCGCCATGACAAAGTATATGCTTTTAGTTCAATTCCGAAATAAAGCTTCTTTATACACAACGTGTGTTGTTGAATATGTGTATTTACCATACCCAAATTAGATATTAGATTGTAAGGGACCGAAGCTAATAAATCTGTATGACAACAAAGAATTTCAAACAGTTATAATAACGCGTATAACATGTGTTTATACACTTTAATGGCTTCACTGTACCATGATTGAAGTTCCGTGTCTGAAGTAACACCATTTTCGTTAGGGTAGAAATGAGTCACATATGCTTGCACCAGCTCCTGTATTGCAGACCAAATGAGCAGCCCATCATTTGCGTATCGGTAGTATTCAATGAGTAGTCTCAGTATATGTGGTTGTGTGTCATCGGGTACTGCTATCTTTGCAATTAAAATGAATAAAAATTTCTTAGCATTTTATAAAGTCAATTTCATTTTATTTAAATTATGTATTTGGTATATTTATTGTACCTTCGCATCAGATCTTCAGGTAAGCCTTCTAAGTCAAAGCGCCACCAGTCATGATAGGCAGCACATGCCATCTCTGTGGTCAAGAGAATCCACTTTAACCTATCTCTTTCTCTTGCTAAATCCTAAAGTTGTTCCAACACTTTATTCTTTCATGATCTTTCTGTTGATTTTATAGTGCAAGGAAACTTTGCAAAACGACATCAACTGGGTTTATTAACATATGTATGGCCTTAAGAATACGATGGAAGAAGTGTGATTTGGTTTACTCTCTTGTCAAGAAAGTTTGCAAAGTTTTTTCTTTGCTTTTTAAAGATTTTTTTCCTCCAAAATCATACCAAGAATGCTACTATTACTGATAAAATTATTTTGGCTAATGGTTAAAAACTTGAAATATTATAAGAAAATTTATGTCTTTACTATATCAATATAACTTTCTACAATAGAAGAATTCAGTATGTGGTGATCATTAATAACACTTTAAGCATATATGAACCTGTTTGACAAAAATTAACCCGTTAACTTTTATTCAACAATTAAAAGTTACAAAGTTGTTCGTAAGAGCATAGTATGTGATTTTAACTCGGATGCGAAACAAAAACATATGAATTTCCTTTAGAGGCAGGTAAGGGACTTTCACGATTATTAAATTTTAGCCATAAAAACTGCAAGTTGTGACCATCCCATCATTTTCCACTTGTAAACGCCTTCCCAGCAGCATGTCGAGGTGTAAAGTATGTGGGCGCGGTCACCATTTCATGAAGATGAAGCCATTAGCAAGTTAAGTATAATATTTGTAATTACATAGACATAAAATCGTCAAAATTACAACTAAAAGTATAACTTTACCATTTGAAAGGTTTATGAGCTATTTTTTGACTACTACTTGATATCCATTTATATAGGTTATATACATCAAAATAGTTTATATGTTACATTAGAAATCTAATAATTACATATGAGCTATTAGTGTGGCATATGAGGTTGCATTAACTGTAAACCTATTAGAGGACTTCTCTTTTCCTTTCTTTTTTAATGTTCTTGGCTTTCCATCTGATTTCGTCAATACTATTTAATCACTGTATTCTTTTACAACCTGCAGGGGTGTGTAATCCATGGGCATGGAAGCTTTTGACCTTAAATATCTTGGATACGGTGCTTCATACCTAAGCTTGTATCGCGCTGCATCAGTGGACCTTTGAAGTAGACATCCACCTGAATATAGCACACAAAGCTATAATTTCATTTTTGGATCCATAAGCTACTTGAGTTCGGTCATCAAGATTCTCGATAAACTTATCTAACACATACTGTGTCCTGTCACTATTGTAACATCCAGCATTCTCGATCAAGATGCCAATGCCAATGCATACATACCCCCAGAACATAGTATAGGATCTTGATCATGTGTCATTTGCTCAATCAGAGTGTCTGCCTCTTTTCCATAAACTGTGAGAGCAATACCCAACGCTAACTCCCTGCACTACATAATTAATATTATTAAAAGCTGAAAAATATCATAATGATTGAAGGTGTCTAAATGTTGGTGGTTGACCAGGTTCAGTAAATGGTTAAAACATATAGATTTGAGTTGGTTGGGTTAGCCCAAACACTCCAAAGTTGTGTTATAATGGACATGTGCATCAGTATTATAGTGACATAAATATGAGATTCAAAGTTTGATATATCATCTGTTGTTTCCCACTAATGGGTCAGAAAGATCTCCATGCTTCCCTTTGTTTAGTTCTCTATAACACTAAGTGAAAAAGGCAATTATAAGATGAAAAAATAATAATAACGTTGCCTATCCGGTGGACCAAAAAAATCAATCTGGAAAGAAAGATTACGCTTAATGAATAGTGAACCACATTCATAGCAATTTAAGCAAAAAAATTAAAAAATTAAAAAATAAAAAGAGACTCATATCAGTTACACGTAAACTTGAAGCATAAATGATTGATTTTAGAAACCATAAATAAACCAAATTGATATATATGTTTCTCATCTTGTTTGTAGTTTCTTCATTCTTGATAGTCTACTTGAATCTTAATGCATAAAGTTTTTTTGCTAAAATATTAAGTGATGCAAAAGAAAAAGGAGGAACCATTATAAATGAAAAATAAAAGTTTGAAGTAATATGTACGCAATATTGAAATACCTTATAATTTTTGCAAGCTGGGCACCTACAAAAAGTAATAATCACAACATATTAGCACTATAAGTGAATGTTCGAGAACCAATATCAGTAGTCATAGTCAACACATATATAAACTGAATGTTGCAATGGACAGCGAGTTGGACCATCACATACTTAAGCCATTATACGTAATATCAAACTCAGACATATAAAACAACTCAGGTGTGGGAAATGCATATTAAAACAGATAGTTTTGAAATTATTTGTCAAATTTCATTGGTTTTATAAACAAAAAGGGTAAGCTACAAAATTTAACAAAGTAGGAAACGCGGATTAAATGGGCTGGAAGGAATCTTAAATGTATTCCAGTGCATAAAGAGCCTTCTAAATCATTTTATAAACAAAAAAAATACAATTTATTATAATCGTAATATGGCCCGTGTCATGCTAAATGTAATATATGTATAGGAAACTCACTTGGTGTGTTACACAATCCTCCAAAAACCAAAATTACTGATAACAATTACCATGAAAAGTGAAGGGGGCCAATGGAAGATGTCATAACCATAATGATATCCAGTAGCATGATACTTATGAGGCCTAGTTGATTGATCCCCTCACAATTGGTAGAAACATACACGCTGTGCAAATTGATCAAGTGAAACCGAAACCCATATTAGCTTATTAACTCAAATACTAAACACATGCATCAGTTTGTTGAAATATATAAAGTGAATAATGCACCCTAAACCTCTGCTAGTGATTCTGATGGAAACCTTCATATTTTTAACTTGCACACATCTGATTATACATGCATACAGGTCTGAAATCATAAAAAATACTTTTATAATCCATGATTTCTTCTATGTCTTATTCAAACGCTAATTAAGGCCATAATATACCAATGATTCGTATAACAAATATGTCGTGTTAACAGTTAAAAATGTTCTGTTAAAACTACTTTCAAGTCAAGGCACTTACTTGGATCCTTGAAGAATGAGCGTGACTGCATGAGATCCTTGGTCATCTTCCCGGAATCAACAGTGCCAATACATGCTGCTTCTTCTCAGTAAATCCAAAAGCCTATAGTTGCTATCCAACTTTGCCTTGAATTATACAATTTATATTCTTCATGTCGTTCAATAGTGGATTACGCACAAAATATAACAAAATTAATACATGCTAACATGTGAGCGAGCCCACGAGTCCAAGCAAAGATTGAGCCTATGTTGTTCGTGTTGGTTTTCCCTCCTTTTTGATGCACCCTGTAATGACGGGTTACAGTCCCATGAGCTGCTTCAGCTTTTCTTTGGAGGGAGTAAACTGTTCAATAGTTGTCGTGCCCAGATTCTCCAAAAAAACGTTGACGAACATCAAAAGGATTTCAGCCATTGTTGGTTTCTTGTGACAACAGAAAAAATAGCAGATATATGGATTAAAATGGTGCATATAACAAATGGTTTCAACGTTTCAATTATTGCCTTGCAATTTCCACACTTCTATTATTTTAATGCCAATGACAATAATGCAAGTAGACTTTAACATGTCATGTGTATTCTGTCCAAAACCATTTGTATCCTATCCTTAAAATCTGCTTTGGATTGATACATACTCTTTGGAGATAACACCATCTGCAAGTAACTGAAACAGCGGAAAGCATTCGGAATACTTCAATGATGATAAATTATAGTATAAAGAGCTAGATATGTGAATTAGAACCAAGTTTGTATCTTGGAAACATTGAATAGCTCATCCAAATCGTCTATCTTAAGATGTGCATTATGTAACTGATCATACCTGTGAAGGGTTCATAAACTAAAATTAAAAACATGTATGTGTCCGTCACTTTGTCTACAACATATCTACCAGTAGAGAAAGTCTGTTCTTCTTAACTCACCTCTAGAAAATAAAATAGACGGATTTAGATGAATTCTACTTAGCCTTAATGACCAGTTTTGACTCATTGCAAATTTGTAATTGGCTTGTTAGAACTTAAGCACCATTCATATCACTAAAACTTCAAAAAGAACGATATAATTGTATCTCGGCATGCTTTATTAAATTTAATTTTCTTAAGTGACTATATTTGCATCAACCTAGTCAGTAACAATATACTTTTCATTATATAATAACACTTGTGTGGGAGGGCAAATCCTTATGTAATTTCATCAATAAGTTGAGAATCCTCAAGTCATCCACAAAATAAAAGTTTTTCTCTAATGGAAAAAAGCTTTTTAAGTCACCTTGAAGGTAGTAAAACTATGGATTTCTTAAAGCCCTTATCTAGTTCTTCGGCGTCAAGATTCTTTCCTATAAACACAATCTTGTTTACTCTTGGTTCATCAGGGTTGCACGGCCGATCTGGCGAGCCTTGAAATATGTCATGTACTCCCTGATCAAAAGACACATATGAATCGTATTAGAATCAGCATGCTTGTAGCACAACTCATTAAAGTGTAACCTTGCAGGAAAAAATAATCAGTTAAACAAAATAGTTTAGTGAATAAAAGTATACGAATGGTGTTTGTGGATGACTTAAATAAAAAATAGTCCACCAAAAAACCAAGTTTATGGACTTAAATAATTTGTTAAATTTAGATGGTACAGAAAATAATCACCTGAAAGACAAATCTCTCATCCATCCCGTCGATAGATAGAAGCCCCTTCGTGCGATATATATCCTCACTTCTATCCATTAATAATGTGCCAAGCCAGAAGTTAGCCTGCATTACAAAGCACGTTGTCGATGAATCCACGTGTAAAAAGAGACTTGGACACCATTATACAATAAAGAGTACTGCAATTAATATAGCCACATCACCAACCTTTTCAAGATCCAGGGTCCCTTCACAAACTATGCTGACTAAAGAAACTCCAGTGTCATAAGTGTGATCATGATCATCTGAAGAAACCAAAATCAACTTATTTTTATTGAAACAGAAACAAAGGACAACTATTAAAGATGCTTGTTGGAAAACGAAAATAGCACTGGACGCCATTCCGACAATGGAACGTATAAAGAGTTAAGAATGGTAAAGCAAACATAGAAGCAATGACTCGTGGCGTTACCAAATAGTCAACAGGGACTATACCCAAAACCGTAAAGTGTGACCCGTATGTGACTATGAAATAAGGCAACTAAATTAGTTAAACCAAACACCCACTTAATTCTACACACATATACGCACACATTTCAGCAGCCATATATGCATACAAACTTATATCAGGTATAAGAGTAGCTTTCTAAATCAAATAAGTAATTACCAAATATCTCGTTCGACCCATTAAGGACCCTACTAAGGAAAACCGAGCGACACCTACAATTGGGGAAGATAGCTTATAAGTAGCATATGTCAGATGTATTCCCTGATGTTTTAAGACAACTTATATATTTTATTTCTTTGACTGTACATTACAAATTTAAAAGACATTCTCATTGTGATGTTACCCATTCCATATTTAAATTGACTTGTTTCAACCTCAACTTTGAACTATTATTCAACCCATTTATCTTGCCTATCTCAACATCCTGATAAGTAAAATCAGTTGTGGGTCAATAACAAATAAATAACACGGCTTATATACGAAAACTATTACTGGAGGGTGCATTTGATAGGAAACAGCTACCGAATCTTGGTGAACACGGCTAGGATAGCTGGTATTCCTGCTTGTGTTCTGGAAACCGGTATTAGTCCGATCAGGTTTAACTGCAGGAATGCTCATGGGCAATAAGTTAGTGTTACGTGTCAGAATAATTGTTCCAAAGGTATTAGCCGAATACAAAAGGCGACATATCTAATGGAATCATTTCCAGCAACTCATGATTGAAAGCCAAAAAAGAGTGTCTGGAAATAGAAAAACATGAGGTTGTTTATCCCATCGACCCCTGGTGCCAAGTAACTTAGTGAAAAAATGTGAATCACATAGTCACAGATGCATAAGCTTTTTCTATTATATATATATATATATATATATATATATATATATATATATATATATTTATATATATATATATCTTTCAACAGAAACTAAAAGAATCCGAAGTACAAATATACTGAAACTAAATAACTCATAATACTATATGTGAACGACTGGCGGAAAAGCAGATTTATGGAGCAATATCATTGTTAAATGTAGCTGGAAAGCCGATTATAATTATTTTATTATTTTACGCAGTCAATTCAGTACCACGAAAATCAACATAACGCAACCAAAATACGTCATACTTAATTTTCATAATAAAATGCTGCTGGGAGTTTCATTTTGTAGTGATCTTTAGGTAACAACACAAATGATAGAGTTTCGATAAAAATGATTTAGTTTTAGAAATATTTGAATGCTTTGAAACAATGAGATTAGCAGAACCCCAAAACCAAGAGTATTGCGGAGATACCTGAGTACAATAATAGAGACGTCCTCTCTTCCCACCTCTTGTCCTAGGTGGCGACTTAAAAGCTAAAGCTTCATGCAGACATGCACCACTTGATTCAGTGTGGCTGTACTAAGCCTTCTCGATCTCTCTTTTTCAACTTCACTTGCAGCAACAATGATCCTGGAATTTATTACAATTGAACCTTAACCACGACATTAGTTTTAAAAAGATCAAGTTAGGAAAAGAGATGCTTGGAACTACTTTATACCAGTGGATAGAACACAAATGGTTATAAATTATAACAAAAGAGTAAGTACAGGTACTGTTCCAGCTATGTATGACCAAATTAAGTCAACAGTAAGGTTTAGGTTTACAAACTTGTACCAATCACTGGTTCGTACAAAATTTCTACTTAAATACTACATATTTCCCTTTACCTAGCCTCAGTGAAGAATATGACGATATTTATGGTGAATATTGAGATTTACAAACGATGTAACATAGGCGATATACACTACAATGTAGCACAGTATAATATCTGTGTGTTCTCAACATTATCATGGAAGATGGCACTAAAGTTATCTAAACTTCAAGATGGGGACACAAGAACAACATAATAAACAGTCTTTTATGTGATCCACAAAAACCAGTGGTTTATTGAATATGGGAGAAACAATACCTCAAGAGCATTATAGTTTCTTGAGCCATGCTTTCAGATTGCTCTTTTAGGGCCTCCATCCTTGTATCAGAATATGTTAACAAAGTAAAAACAATATATGATATCTGATAACACTATAACACTAAAAAAAACTGCAAAACTTGTTACACTTATAAGTCGGGAAAAAAAATATGTTAAACTAAAACTCGATAAAAAAATTAGGGATTCTTCACCTGTAAAACTAAAAAGTCGATTATACTTTTTAGGGATAATTATGTTTAGGAATAAGATATTAGGGTGTATTTATACACAAAAAAAATAGGTTAAAAATATATATGGTATATTTATCTTCTAAGTAATATATATCATAATTTATTTTAATTGTTATCTTCAAAAAATACATACCTAAAATACAAATTCCAGAATTTTTTAATAATCTCCTTATTTGTATTGATTTGAAAGATATAAATCAAAAAACAATTTACTCTAGTGGTAAGTTGTTTACAAAACACATGAATGACCCAAGTTCAACTCCAACAAATGTCTTCTTTTTAATAAAAAAAATTAAAATTCAAAAATAACAAAACCAAAAACGAATTTTAAAATTTATTAAAAACAAATTGTACATATATTAATTAAAATGCCACATGTCATTTAAAAAAAAATGCCACATAAATACAATGATGACATGAAAATATGACATGGCATTATGGGATGCCAAGTGGCATTATGACGTGGCATGCCTCCTCTCATATAGGGTGAATTTCATTAAATAATAACCAAATTTCAATATTGTTTCACTAAAATAACTCAAAGTTTGTTTTGATCATAAAAACCACTCAAGTTTAATTATTGTCTCTCTAAAGTCACTCAAACTTTATTTTCACTACATAAATCATTCAAGTTTAAATATTGTTTTAAGATTGTGAAAATTTTGAATATTCGTATAATAGAAGGATTAGAAACTTTTAAATTTTGCTATTATTTTGTAGTATAAAATTAGTGGGGAGAAGTTAAATTCAGGGGGCAGGTTATATTCAATGTACAAGTGATTAATCATGTCAAAACATTAAAAACAACTCTAAAAGATAAATTTATATTACCAATTTCTTTATGAAAGTCACTAAAGTTGGACAATATTAAAAATTGAGTGATTTTTTTAGTTGAAAAAACTTTTGAGTGATTTTAGTGAAACAGTTTTGAAACTTTAGTGATTTTTGTAATTAAAATAAAGTATGAGTGACTTTAGTAGAACAATTATGAAACTTGATTACTATTTAATGACATTTTCCCTATATATATATATATATATATATATATATATATATATATATATATATATATATATATATATATATATATATATATATATATATATATATAGAGTAAGGATCTAGTGAGAAGATTAATAAAAATAAGAAGGATAAGAAGACTTTTGAGCCATAGTGTGGAAAACTAAAAGGGGGGGTTGAATAGTTTTACCAATTTAAAACTTCCTTTTAAATATTTAGATCGACTTATGTCAATCTATTTGGTTGTTTATGTTGGACGTTGATAGATAGATATATAAACATGTAATGAAAGATAAAGAGTAAAAAGCACATCACCACGACACAAGTATTTATAGTGGTTCGGCTACAAGGACACCTTCCTTGCCCTACTCCACTCCCCGAGTCACCTACTCGAGAGTTCGTAAGCACTACACCAACTCCTTATGGCGGAGAAGCCTTCACAACGGCGCTTAACCTTTTTCCGGTACAAAGCTAAATACCGAGTTCCTTCACACCAAGGCGAACCACACCTAACACAACGTCGCCTACCCTTTATACGGTGCTAGGCTAACCACCGAGTTCTTTCACACCTTAGGAGAACTAATCCTTTCACAACGTTGCCTACCCTTTATACGGTGCTAGGCTAACCACCGAGTTCTTTCACACCTTAGGAGAACTAATCCTATCACAACGTCGCTTACCCTTTATTAGGTACTAGGCTAAGCACCTAGTTCCATTACCATGGAGGAACTACTACCCATCACAACACAACACCTAATCTCAAGGAGATCTACTCCTTGTTACAACACCATCAAGGGTATCACCATCCTTGGATCTGGTACTAGTCTATCTTGTACATCGAAACACACCATATCGATTGTACATCTAAGGCACCTTTCACTAATGCCTTTAGCTAGATCTTCAAGACACCTTTCACTAATGTCTTGTGGCTAGATCTTCAAGACACCTTTCACCAATGTCTTGTAACTTGGCTTCTAGGCACCTTTCACTAATGCCTACAATATGGACGATCGACACCTTTCACTAATGTCTTCGTCTTGACCCTTGAGACATCTTTCACTAATGTCTTCAACACTACACTTCTTAGAAGTAAGAAAAGAATCATCAACAAGAAGACTTCAGTAGCCTTGATGATGAGGAAGCATGGCAACTCTTGGACTTGAGCTTGCTCGACTTCAAAGGTGGTGATCTTGCCTTTAAGAGGAACCTAGAAGATCACACAAAAACAAAAGACAAACTACATAGATCACTTGGATATGAGGTTAGAGGGTTATTATACTTGGGAAGTATGTGTGTAAAAGTGGTGAATAGAAAGAAAGAAATGGCTCTCTATTTATAGAGAAAATTCTCTACTGTTCCCCGGATCCCACGGATCCCTTCCACTTGGGATCCGGCTAGCACAAAGCTAGGGATCCGTGGTCCGCTCCTCTTTGCCCATGGGTTTTTTGGTTATGGGTTATGGGTCATGGGTTATGGGTTGATCCTAGGTTTTCTTTCTAGATACAATGTACTTGGTTAAGTGGTATATATAAAACCATGGGTTATGGGTCAAAACCATTTGCTAGTATTTACCCATTTAGTATATACTTGTATTTACCCATTTTAGTATACTTAGATTAAGTATGTGCTAACCCAATATGTAAACATTAGTTGTTGTACATATATATTTAAATCATAAAATCACTTAAGCTTGTTTTAGTGTTTTATGTGAAAACGTAAGTGTGTTAGAAAACTATTAACTCAAACTATTTACGTACTCTATTTGTTTCGTTAAAATGATTTTACGTTTGTTATCGACAAAACATTAAAAGATCGTAAAATATAAATAAACGTTTTTACGGCTTATTTGTATTAACACATAGATTAAAGGATCAACGGTTGAAATTTGCTGATGGCAAAAAAGTAAATTGTAAAAGTACAACGATTATTTAACTTGAGGCAATAAGGGTATAACTGTAAAAAGAGCTATGATCCATATATTTCTCGTATTAACATTTGCAACTTCTCCGTTTTCAATGGTTTTTAAATCTGGGTTTTCTCAAAATGTTGACCACTCATCAATTTGAAACCAGAATATTACTAGAGTAGACTAAGATGCATATAATCGTTGTTAGAGCATAACCAATGCATCTAGGCATATCATTAATCAATTATCACATGAACCGGATAAATTGAATGAACTTGATCAGTCACCGTTGCATCTAATCTTGTTTATGAATATAATCGATGCATCAAATCATATCAAACAAATTCAATCAATCATCGCATGAGCATATCGATGTTTTTCTAGTCATATTTGGAATAAAATTGACGTATCTAGTTATATCGATGCATCTAGTTATTCCGAATGATCTTGATCAATCAATGCATATAGATGCATGTAGTTATATCGATGCATCATGCATCTAATCATATCAAATCAATCATCGCGAATGACCAAGTCAATAATCGCGAATGAACCAACTTGTTTATCATGCACCTTCATGAAGTGGTGCATCTTCATCTAAACCCAATCCATGACTTCTGAAAATAAGTTAAAGTATGTAAACAAAATGGATAGATGCATGCAATATATTCATATCCATCCAATTTTAACGATTAAAATTAAAAACAGCAATCTTACATATCATGCATGCAATATTTATGTTTGAATATATTTGAGCACGCCTAATGCATCTGAGCATTAGACGGATGCACATTAATACATGCGCATGATACGCTTTTTTCGCATCTATTATACGATCATCTTTAAAAGAATTTGTTGCTCCTTGCATTTTCGTGTATAATAGAGAAAATAAAGAAAATGTGTTCCTTTATTGTAGGAAGTTATCAACTAGCAACAAATAATGATATGACTAAAATAACCCTCCATGCCTTTGAAAAATTATTGGTCCATATTACTTCTTATCCTTCTTATTTTAACTTTCCTTCTTATTTGATCATATATATATATATATATATATATATAGGGATGAGATCAAATAAAAAGATGATTTGTGGTAAAAAGAATAAGAAGAATTTTAGACCCTTGATTTAAAATCAATGGATGAGATTAACTTTCATCCTAGCTAACTATTAAGGGTATACAAGTAATTTTACATGCTAACTATAATCCTAAGTCCTAACAACCTATATAATAAACTTCGGTTTTTCTTCTTCTTCCCTCCACACCAAAACACACACTTCCATCTTTCCCCCTGCACCGTAAAACACACAGTTTGCCTCCACAAATAAACTCACAATGTATAAACCATTAGGGTTTGTAAAATTAGGGGTTTGTAAAACCAATCTAATTAGGATTCTTCAAATAATTCAATGTTCAATCAGATTAGGGGTTTGTAAAACCAATTACAATCTTCAGTGAATTGTTAACCGGGTCTCAATTAATCATATTCGTGTTTGTATTGTGAAAATTGTTGACTACTCGTAACTAAAAAGCTCAATCAGTTCCTGGATGCCATCAATCCATAACAACGAGAATCGAGGTATGTGTGTTTATGCGATTTTATGATTAATATGTATAATTTTTAATTAAATAACTAACGAGAAACGAACATTGACTTGGTTGATTATGTTTTGCTAAGGTGCATCAGCTATAGTTTTTTCTTTTGTAATTAGTGTGTTTGATACATAATTTTGTGCTATTAGTGTAACCTGATGCAGCTTTATGTTTTTAGTAGGATTTGATAGGAAAATTAGTGAATTTGGTACATAAATTTGTGTTATTAGTGTACTTGATATACTTTTGTATGTATTTGTTGTAAAATTATACGCACAAATTACTGTTTCAATTGTATTTGATATAAAGTGTGTATTTTTAGTGTAATTTGATGAAAATATGTATTTTTAGTGGAATTTGATGCACAAATTAGTGTTCTTGTTGTATTTGATCTAAACTAATATATGTAGTAGAAATTGATGCACAAATCAGTGTTCGTAGTTTTTGATACTTAAATGTCAGAAATTAGTGTTAGTGTTCATCTAATAATGCTTATTTTGGTCCATGGGTGTCGGCTATAGACGTGGATTAACTACGAATGGCCAAAACATTAGTTATTGTGATGGGAAACGTTTTTTTACAACCGGATGTTTCGAGATATCGTGAAACCATTAAAGGATAAACTGGTTAGAAAAATCTGTTTTAAGTGAAATTTGATGCACAAATCAATGTATTTGCAACACAAAATTGGGTTATTAGTGTTTTTTTTTATACAAATTTGTATTTGTAGTAATATTTCATGCACAAGTTAGTGTTATTTTTATTTTAAAAATATCTATCAACTATCCTATGAAATAATGTTTGTGGAGTCACTGAACTATTGTGAAAAGGGTCTTTTAGGGTGAAAGTATTAGAATAAGTTAGGTTCATTTACACTAAATCCCGAATATAATGATGTTGTCGTTGATTTAACATTAGTTTGGTGCATAGAACAGAAAAATTTTAATGAAAAGTATTTAGAATATAGTTTTTGGTAGTCAAATGTAAATACACATCCACGCCTCCTAATTTTAGCTGCAGTTAAGCGAGAAATGATTTATATGTCTACAATGTAGTTTACTTTATTTGTATGTTCTTTGCACGTTGAAATATATTTTGTAATAATTATGTATTTATATGTTTGTATATTGATATTCCAGAAAAAATAATTCAACTAGCTGTGGCAACATGCTAATGGAGACTACACACACTTGTTTATTTGAGGGGTCATTGTTATAAATGATGCAGCAGAGATCAACGATGCAGAATTTGGTGGATGATTTACATGTTTCTTTCTTTTGATCTTTTTATCTATTTGTTTCTTAGGCTTCACTTTGCTTAAATTTGGTGTCAATGGTCTTGTCGTAGAAATTCTTAAGCTTTGACATTATCAAACTATTATGCACTCTGTCTATGTTAATATACAAGTATTTGTTTAGTGAAATTATCATGGTGTTTTTTGCTCAAATGTTGTATCCTAAAGCTATAGACAATCACTGCAGTCTTCTAGTAACCATAGCACGGATGGTATAAAACAAATTGCAACCAACCACCAAGTTTTCTATATTGAAACTAACATATGTTAATAGAACAAGGACTGTAATGTCACATACTGTTTCAGATCTGGTCAGAATCAGTTTCATCATGAGCGACACCATAGACTACATTTGTTGATTCCACATGCTATATTGTTTGAATCGATCCAATTTATTGGCTGTAGATTTTGTAAAATCAACGAGTCATTTTTATTCTAGTCCTTCTTAGTGTGTGGTATACTTTTAAAGGCCATTTTTTGCTTGTGTAATTCAGAACCAGAATTGGACTGAACTTACTGAGACAGCATTGTATAAATTTGAATACTAGATGAGTAAACACGCAAGTAAAAACTACTAGAATTAACAAAGATCCTGACAATACTAATTTGCCACCACGGCCAAATGCATCTAGTTTTGGGTCAAAGCTCAGGTACATATAACAAGAGTGTCAAAAGATAAGAGAATTTTTCTATTCTTCTACATAATGAACTATATCTATATAGCTAAGTAATCTGCACTTGAGCACTTCAAACTGCTACTGCTACTTAGCATTGTTGTCGGCATCCATTTTGGAAGCTAAAAAACCTGTTTCGTCTGCTTCAGGTTTAACATGATTTCCTAATATAAATGAGGTTCAGGTTACTTCCATACTACTTATTCAGCTTTACATATGCCAAGGGATCACTTAGGGTAGATTTATTCATGGTTGCTCAAACAACACTGCATTGAACAAGCACGATTTTAGCCAAAAAAACAGAAAGAAACAACAATCTATAACACAACAGGCTACATTGAAACTATTGCATTACAGCTTTTAAATTCTCTTTAATGCTTGAAAGTTGAAATTTTTGAAAAGACTATACTTAATTCTTTGATATGCTTAATACCTTTAGTGCTTGCAAGTTGATTCAGATGCAAAAATGCCCCAAGTCTTATATAATGGCCCTTTTAACCATATAAAGGTGAAGATATTGAATCAGCAAGTGCACCCGAATGAAATTTATTCTTACCCAAAGGTTACCAAAAGTTCAAGCGGTTCAAGATCGAGAAATGATTGTGATGAAATTTCGGTTAATTTTGATGACCAGGAAGATCGGTACTCTAGAACACTTGAAGATCAAGGTCCTTCTCCTTGAAAGAGTTCAAAGAAATAATATGAGGCTCGATTTAAGAGGGGTGATAATGGAAGTTCCAAATCTAGTTCTCATTCTACCACCATTAGTTTCAAATTTAGTTCTCAAAATTACCAAATCATGTATACAAAAATATTACTATCTTGCTGTTATGAATTTTAGTGTGTGTTGTCCTTATGGGAATTTTAATGCACATTTCGCTTAATTTTCATGCACACAGCAAATTGATTTCAAACAACTAAGGCTTATCATAGAAACATAACACCTACACAAACATCATACGTAAACTGATGCACATTGGCCAATTTCATGCACAAAATAGACTTATTTCAAATAACCATGCCGATCAAAGAAACATAAAACTTTTACCAAGATCGAAAGAAACTAATGCACATTTTTCAAATTTTCATGCACAAAATATCTTTAGTTTAAAAAACTCACGTCGATCACAAAAACATAATACTCTTACAAACATCATACGAGAATTGATGCACATTTTGCCAATCTTCTAGAAAAAACAACTTTATTTCAAAGAATTTAGACTGATGCACAGTTCGCCAATCTTCCAGCACAAAACAACTTTATTTAAAACAACTTAGGCAGATAAACATAACACTTTCAAACAACTTTATTTTTAATGCACAAAATAGTGTTATTTCAAACAATAGCGCACAGATTACCGAAGCATGCTACTTTTACTATCATCATATGAAAACTAAGACACATTTAGCCGATTATTAATGTAGAAAACAATATTATTTCACACAACTCATGATTATCCCAACAAATCACTCTTTGACTAACCTCCTGCAAAACATAATGCACACTTAGACCACTTTTGAAAGCACAAAAAACAGTGTTATCCCACACAACTCACGATTATCCAATCATTTCATATTTTAATAATTTCCTACAAAAAATAAAGCTTATTTAAGCCATTTTAGTGCAGAAAACAGTGGATTCCACATAAGTTACGATTATCCGATCATATTACACTTTTACTAATATCCTTCAAAATTGATGCACATTTAGACCATAACATTATTATTTTGTACAACTCACAATTACAAACAAAAATCACATTTTTTATAGAAAAAACAATGCTTTTCATATAAAAGGCGTTGCTAATTACCTGAAAGGATTTATTGATAAATTTGAATATGTTCTACATTCGGTGTATCACCAGAGATAATTTTCTAGTTGTGTTACGTAGAGAGATACGTAATAAGCACATACACGAGAATGCACGTAGGCAAAGTTGGGGCTAAATTTGATAGCTAGAGGACTTGCACAAGTTTCATTTCTCTAAGAAAACTTTCTGAGGCTGGTACAATTAACTAGGACAAAAAGTCAAAACAAGAGTAATGATTCACAAATTATGATTATCCAAACGTATCCCACTTTTACTAACTTCCACCTAAAATTGTCGCACATTCAGCCCATTTTTAATGCACACAGCAGTATTATTTCGCATATCTCACAGTTACCCAAACATATCACATTTTTTACAAACTGTCTACGAAATTCGATGCACATTTAGCCATTTTATGCACAAAACATTTACACAAATCATGATTATCCAAACGTATCCTAATTTTACTAACTTCCAACTAAAATTGCCGCACACTTAGCCCATTTTTAATGAACAAAATAGTATTATTTCGCATAACTTACAGTTACCCAAACGTATCACATTGTTTACAAACTATCTTCGACCATTGATGCACATTTAGCCATTTTTATGCACAAAACATTTACACAAATCATGATTATCCAAGTATTTTACTTTTACTAATTTCCACCTAAAATTGTCGCACATTCAGCCCATTTTTAATGCACAAAACAGTATTATTTTGCATAACTCACCCTTACCCAAACATATCACATTTTTTACAAACTATCTTCGACTGTTGATGCACATTTAGCTATTTTTATGCACAAAAGATTTACACAAATCTTGATTATCCAAACGTAGCCCACTTTTACTAACTTCCAACTAAAATTGCCTACATTTAGCCCATTTTTAATGCACACAACAGTATTATTTCACATAACTCACATTTACCCAATCATATTACATTTTTTACAAACTATCTATGAAAATTGATGCACATTTAGCCATTTTTATGCACAAAACATTTGCAATTGAATCAGATGAACATTTTAATGGGTGATATATGAACAAAGCAATTGTAGATTAAGAAATCCATTACCCATAACATTTTCATCGTCGTTTAACGTCGTTATTGTCAATCAGATCACCGATTGCATATCCAATTTAAAAAGTTTTGATGTATTTTTGAACAATTAATGGTGAAATCGGAGTTTTGGCTATCACCCCCATCATCCACCCCTGACCCCACCGCTGATGACATGATAATGTAAACCATCACCACCACCGTAATAGAACTCAACCACCAGCGATGCTCCACGGCCACCACCACCATAATATATTTAAGAACACCATCACTACCATCTGTATCTATTCTGATCTTTCAGCATTACTGGGTGTTTTTAAAAATTGATTTAGTAGTTGATTTAGAAGATTTGATGAATTATTGAAAGTGAAAGTTGTTGTTTAGAGAGAGAAAATTGTTGGAGGAGAGAGAGAGATGTCGTATAATAATTGAGAAGAAGGTAAGTAATCTGTATGAATGTATGTTAATGTATTATGGTTAAAAGACATTTTTGCCCTTTCAGCCTTAATTAAGTTTATAGTTTAATCTCATCCATTAATTATAAATCTAAGGGTCAAAAATCTTTCTTATTCTTTTTACCAAAAATCCTCTTTTTATTTTAACTTCTCCCTATATATATATATATATATATATATATATATATACACACACATATATATATATATATATATATATATATATATGTGTATATATATATATATGGGGAGGGCTATTGTGAGATCATGCTTAAAGTTCTAAAAGTAAGACCCAATCTAGACCGTTGATCTTTTTATTTGTGTTAAATTAAATTAACATTAAATGAGGGTCTTTATAGAAATTAAATAGGGTTTCAAGAGCATTTTGAGGAATTTAAATCCAAATATGGTCAATCACTTTTGAATTTTCGTCTATTATTTTATACAAAAAATTGGTTTTCATTTTTCATTTGATACATCAAGTACCCAACTTTTTTTAATCACTTTTTTATATGATACAGCGAGTACACGACCGGATAAATTATTGATATAGCGAGTACACAACTGGATAAATTAATACAAAACAAATATAAATGTGGTCAATAGTTTTTCATATTTTCATCTATTTGTCATACAAACAACTGAGATACATCCCTTCAAAAAAAATGTACAGATCTGAAACTAAAATCGCCAACTCTCACTTACACTCGATACATCAACAGAGCAGCGGCACCGGGGACAGCAGCAACATGCCATGATGTATCCGGTGTACCGGTGACAGATACCGTGATGTATCTGGTGTACCGGCGTATCGACTTTGTCTTGCAGCACATACCCGATGTATCCGGTGTACCGGCGACAACATCAACACATCAAAAAACTGCGGATCTAAACGCATCCATGGTTTCCGATGATGTGGTAAACTCTCGCGTGGCAAACACCAGATCTAAACACAACCATGACCAACGAATATAAAACAAAAACTAATACAACTAATACAACAAGTTGTAGCATCTTTCAATAAGCAACCCATCTTGGATCTAAAACAAAAACTAATACAAGAAGTTGTATCATCTTTCAATAAATACAACAACTAAACTACCGAGAGAAAAGTTCTATCCAACCCATCTTGGATCTAAAACAAAAACTAATAGAACAAGTTGTATCATCTTTCAATAATACACAACTGTTTACCATCTTTTTTATGGTATAATCGATGTATCATCTTTCACCCTCGGAACAACAAAAAATGGTATTGTCGATCTATAATCAATGAAAAAAAAACTGATACAACAAGATGTGTCATCTTTCACTTGAAAAATATGAAACCCATATATGAAGTAATCGTGGCTGTTTCACGACCATGAAAAACGGTCATCGAGGTTATTCGCTATCACCGATGAAAGTGACGATTTATTAAATTGGTGGGTTAGAGGGTTTGAGGTGGATGAAGTTTTTTTTGTTTTGGAAGAGAGAAGGGACGACGGAGGACATTTTCAGTCCGCTAGGCAGATAGCGACGGTTATGGATCTTTGGTCGCCGGAAAATGAGATGTGGAGGAGGAGAGATTTGTGGGAGGAAATGAGATGTAGGAGAGTGTAAATGAGAATTGAGTACGGTCGGTATGAGTTTTAGGATTAGTGTTAGATGTACAAAATACCTATAATACCCTTTTGGTTATATATTTAATTTTTGGTTTTTTTAATAAGCAAAATCCACTTGTCACTCATTGATTGGCTTCTTGCATGATCTTACTTTTACAACTTTAACAATGATCTTATTTGATCTCAATTATATATATATATATATATATATATATATATATATATATATATATATATATATATATATATATATATCTTACTACTTAATAATGCATTTAGGACTTCCTATAAAAAGAAGTCTTAAAAAGTATAAGCCAACACACTTGCTAATATAAGGAAATCTCGTGTGTTAAAGTAAGTCAACGTTTTAAAGTAATCTTCCATAACAATCTTCATGAATAAAAAAGTAGCAGCCCAATGTTGTAACATAACAATTGCAAAAAAATAAACAGCCCACTAATATTGCTACTGCTACATAATGAAAAGGCTACAAATTAGGAATTCGACTTCTAAAATCAAGCCCTCCAATATTGCTAATGCCATTATAAAAACATACCACATGATCATAGTTTTTGTACAATACAATATCAACTTCTGCAAAATCATGGACAACAACCAAAGTGCACTTCAAAATGACTCAGTTGTTGAGCATGATCTTGAAGTAACATTGGTCCTCTCATCTTTGTCCCTTCATCCCACTGTTGAGATTTCGCATGAACAACTCATATCATGCACTTCAAAAAGATTAATAAGACTTGTTGGTTTCATAATCCAATTTACCTCACTAGCATGATCTTGATCAAACCGGGTTTACTTTCTTATATCGGGCGGCCTGGAATTTCTTGTTGGTTATTCCCGTTTGTTTTTCCTCAAAACCATCCCAATGTTGTAGAACCTGCGACCAAAACAGCATTTTTCTCTTGCTTCTTAGCGATCGAGATACTGTAAATCTTCAACAAGACTTGCACTATCATAATTTGACTTTGAAAGAACCCTGAAAGTAAATCAGTTTTAGCATTCGGTATTAGTATAATCACTGACAATTAGTAGATAACAACATTATTTAACTACATACATTCAGTAGCCTCTGGAAAAGCATCAAACATGACAGTCACAATCTTCAATAGAAGCTGCATTCAGAAATGGAAACACTTATGAATGAGTTGATTTTGGTAATTATATCTCAACATAGTCAAATAGAAGAGTACAACTAACAGACATAAAACTGTATGTTTAACATACAGAAAGCTTGAGCTAGCATACATTAATCTTTTATCATTTATTTTAGAATTTGAGTAAAAAAAAAATTTGTGAAAATAATGAAAATTTTCTCTCCTAGATATCATGTGGTCACAAATTGAAGTGTTTGCTTTCATATTTGATCCTTCAGACCATTTAGCAAATCACATAAACTATGTATGTAAATCTACTCTTCCTAAAATCAATGGTTGGCATAGTCTGACTAGCCATCTATACATGTCAACAATAGGGAGAAGAAGCACGTTAGCAGGCTAATCGACCAAGGCTCAAATTGTGACCTTTTGTGAAGAGGTCGTGTGTCTTTACACTAGGCTATTTGGTGATGGTTATACAAATCAAATAATATGACCAAGACTGCTATTTACATCTTTATATTTGAAGTATTAACCAAAACTTGCAAGCATCTACACAAGTTTATCAATGCTGAGAAGATTTGAGAAAACATATAATAGCAACGCCAACAATCACCAAGGCCTTAATAAACTCTTTTTCAAAGTCCAATTAAGGGAGCCCAGCCCAAAATCAAATAACCCACTTATTCTAAGTCAAGCCTACACTGAAACTGGTCCATTTAACTTTTTGTGTCTTTGTGAACTAATTAAGGTGTCACATTTCAAAGCTAAGATTTTCCTGTCACTACATTTGGATTTAATTGATGCAGTTGTTTGAATAACAAAAAGAGAACCAAAGTACTAAGTACTAACTAAAACTTGAAACGCAATCTCAAGCACAACATAAACTTCTTCATGGCTAACAAAAATTACTGAGATATACACACACATTAATACATATAACCTAAGTATACAAGTGATTTAGGCTTATTCTACATATATACACGTATCTTCATGCAGAAAGTTGTATGTTTAACATACAGAAAGCTGTACCAATAACATGATGACTAACATACGTTAACAGTCATTTTATTTTGTTTAAAAACATTTCTATAGCAAATTACGTTTCTTTTTTAATAACGATTACTATTGAAAATTCATGATTTACTCTTTTATATAATTCATGTATGCCTAATTGACTGTTACATCAAACAAATACACATATTCCTACTACTTGTGATAACCTGGTTCAAACATTCAACTAATCCTATAAAACATAATCATAGCAGCCACATAGCTAATTCAAAAACTGCTAAAAACAATTTGTTCATACTTCTAATTGACCAAATTGAACGATGTAAAGTTAAAAAAAATTAAAACGACGTAAAGTTAAAGCTAAACGTGTCTTTTATTAGCGTTGCGGACATAAGTGTTTAAACAAAACCAAAAAGTTAACCACTCGTTGCAAAACAAGCATTATATTCTAGACTCTATTCACGAAACGCTCCAAAAGAAACTTGCCGCCAAACATAGCCTAAGTGGAAGGCAATGTTGAGACTCGATCAAGCGACTAACCATTCAACCTCTAATATAACACGAATATACACTCAAAAATTATCAAATCCCAATTAGAACGTATCTCCTAAACATACAGTAATCAAGATCATGTTATCAAGTCCTCTAACAAACTCAAATCACAATGTGGAAGGCGCGCAAACTAATATCATAACAAATCAAGATCTACAACATTGATTAAAGTAAATATAAGTAGGGAAAATTGGTCAAATAGACCGCGCGCCCTGAGGCTTATCACTTTATGGACCACGCCCTTTTAAAATTCAAAAATAGACAGGTTGCCCACTGCTTTTCTTGGACCCAACCAGGGGCTGCCATGTGTCCGGCAACTTATGACACAAGTACGTATTTTGAAGGTATATGTCATGTATTACGCATTGTTTTTGGGCAACTTGTATTTATATCGAGGATAGTTTTGTCATTTCATATTTAAAAAACAAAACACGATTTACGGTACATGTCCTTTAATGTCTTCTGTTCCCAATCACTTTCTTCTTTCTTCAATACAATTTATTTAACAAAATCTTTCTTTCTTCTTTTGGTCTATTGACTTCATATCTTTATCCCAATCTTTATGCTTTTGTTTAAAATATGTTCCGACAATATCCCATCGGATGTTCAACTAGATATCATCTGTAGGCTACCTCCTAAGTCTATACTCAACGTAGTGTTTGCAAGTTATGGAAGGCTAGTATAGATTGTGGAAGCTTCATCTTTAATTACGGTGTTCGTCGTAATGATCAGTGTTTATTTACGCGAACATTCGATATGGGTGACCAAGGTTTTGTGTTAGCTTTAGATGAACAACTAATCGCTACGCCACTTAATACAGATTTAATGCTTTCATCTATGATTACAGTTGGCAATTCTAATGGTCTTTGGTGTTTTGTCTATTGTTCTAATCTAATGATGTATTTGGAACCCACAATCAAAAAATCACTTGCAGTATTTGTCCCGGTTTACACGCATCAAATCGAACGTCAAAATATTTGTTTTGGTTTTGCCGTCCGTCCGGACACTCTTGACACGACGATCGTGAAGGTCTCCTATCCTGTTTTCAAAAGTGGTTTCTGGTATGTCTCTGTCTTTTCTTTGAACTCGTTAAGGTGGAAAATCCTTGAATATTTCCACCCCCTCGTGAAACTATCAAATTGAAACGTAAAAGTCATGCAGTTGTAGATCGTTTTCTCTATTGGACTGGGAGTGAAAAGTTAACTAATGAGGACGGTGTTATTTATAAGATTTATATGTTGATTTCTTATGATTTGGTAACCAACCAATTTAAAGTTATAGACCTACCACAGATTTTAAAAAATGAACTCCCAGTTCCATTCAATGTTTTCGATCTTGGAACCTCTCTAGTGATTTCTTGGACGATCATTGGTGAAGATATTCCATTGTTTTGCGGATGGTTGTTGGACGTCAATGGTTCTTCCATAACATCATTTAGAAGCCTATTCGCTATCCCTACCCTATATTCTTCGTTGTTGTTTGGGTTTACAAGGATCAAGCTCTAATAGTGGAAGCATACAAATACCAATCATTGGTCAGGTCGGTATTTATGTACAACAAAGAACTTGAATTATTTGTCTGCATGGGAATGTTAGGAGATGCGGGATCTTTCTACATCGCCCCATACAAAGAATCACTTTTTTTGTTAAATCAGCCGACCATGTTGCTTATAGTATGTTTTATTTTTAACTTACCATTCTATTAATGTTTTATTTTTAACTTACACCATCATATTCATGTTCAACTGTGTTTGTTCGAGAAGTTAGGGATCATGCTTAATGGAATGAAGCTTTGTGGTTTTAGTACAATGTCTATGTGAAAGAAGCATGGAGTGGTTAGCTTTTCTCGTACTTGCTGAATTTTATAAATCAAGTGGTTATATATTATGTAACCATTAAACTCATAATTATGTAGTAATCGTAATATGTAGTAGGTTGTCTGTATGAAACGTTGTATGTCAACGTATTTACTATTTCCTATGTTCTTTAATCCCATTATACATCTTTGTTTAATCTGGGGAACTAGCAGTTGTTTCCAATAAACGATGTGGCAACTAACTGTTCTACGTAGGGCAACTTCTTTTCCTTATTGACTACTTTTATAAACCAAGGAGTCCTTCTAGTTGTTACAATTCGTATTCTACAATCAACTAATAACTACCAACTAGTGACTATGCACACTTGAACTTAACAGATTTACCATTCAACACTAGTACAATTTAACTAGCAGTTGTAAGTTTAATACTAGCTGTACTTAACCAATATGTCTCTATTCAGGCCCAGAATAGTAAGACCAACACCTACACAAGGGCACCAGAATGGTATCAGCAGAACCTACACACGGGCAAAGACAAACACGGCCATACACAACAGTATTAACGACGGTGGCATCATTTCGTTGATGTGTTCTATCACAAACAGTGGTTAAAATAGCTAGCAAGCAGTAGTAAAAATAACTATAGCGGTAGTAAAAATGACTAACAGTTGTAAGTCTACAACCACTTCAGTTTTACTAGCGGTAGTAAAATTAACTATAGCGGTAGTAAAAATAACTAGCAGTTGTAAGTATACAACCAATTCATTTTCAATGTTTGCCGTTGCTTTCATGATTCAATGTTTTCAATTTTTACGTAGTTATTTCATTTGTTGTATCATCAAAATACATACCTAACTTTGTTTTCTCTGGATATTTAACTTTTAACGTAGAAGACTAATAGGTTTTATTGGGCCCATCAAATATTTAACGGCACATGACCTACATAAGTAAACAGATGGTTGTAAAATGACCCATTTTCCAAGTTCAGGGTACCGCCCATGCCCTTAAAAGTTCAGTGGTAGGTGAATTCCAGCTAGCCAAGTTGGAGGTAGTAAAATGGGTTTTGCCATATTTACGGACCAAATTTAAAAAGCTTGTATCTTGTGCCCGCGAATCAATGAACCAACCCAAAAACCACATATAATGATCATAACACACCCTCGTTCTGACCATCAATTGCAAATCAACAACCCTCATCCAAAGCCTCATGTCGACAATTAAAAAAACCAACAAAATTTCCTTGAAAACCATGTCGTTTCGAGCTAATGTTATCACCATTATGAGAGATTATATTAGCTACATGCCGACATGCTAACATTTTGAATCGGTTGCCATAACAAGCGGTGAGCACCTCTATTTTATCTACAAATTGGAGGTTTAAGTGGACCTTGCTCACTGAAGTCATAATTGATGAGGATTTCTTTTATTATTTAACATATAAGTTTGATGGGATCCATGTTACTAGACTTTTAAATCAAACTACGGGTCCCATAAAAGTTTGTCTTCTCTCAGAGATCCCAAACCGTTGTCTAGAATGGAAGACTTGAATTATGAAGAGATTCGTGATCGGCTTATGTTTTTGGAACCGGAATTAAGGACCGACAGGTTAGAAACTGGTATGGACAACCGCCATATTGCCAACCCAACTTTACGGCCGTATTGAATTGAAACATCTTGAAAATCATTGTTGTGATTTTCCTAGTTTGGTGTTTTTCACTAGTTTTCCAAATTTATTGAGCTTAGAATTGTGTATAGTCAAATTTCTTACCAAGAGTTTGGGATTTAACCTGTTTGTCCCTTATGAGTCTCTTAGATTGGATGTTGAGAGTACAAACGGGATGAAACTATGGAATCTTGCAAGTCTTAGGAATTTGAATAAGTTACATTTGTCATCATCGGTATTTCAATGTCACACGCACAATCATAGCATCCAATATCTTTCACCTGACAAGACTTCCATCTCTTGAGACCCTTACATTGGATTTTGACTATTGCACCGTAAGACCGTTTTGAGATTTACACTTCTAATTTTACAATGTTAAATATATGTGTAATACATATACTGTAACGACATTTAATCTTTGAAACTAACCCAAAACTCGACCTGTTGTAGTTGATGCGTGATGGTAATTTCAGGATGAATGTCCCTTTGCCGTTTGTATCCCTCGTTAATCTGAATCTAAAAGGAGTTGATTTTGGCGAGACTGTATCGTGTCACTCATCGTCCAAATGATTCGCGGATCTCCAAACTTGAAAAGCCGGAAACCGAGTAAGTGTAATACTTTATTACTCTATTTCAGACGATCAAATAAACATCCGTAAACTGCCATGTTTTTCTATCTCAATACTATTTGATATTCCAGGCTGCACACGCTAGTGTTTTACCTTTGGAACAACCTTCATTTGATTTAGACACAACCACATTCAGTCATGGGGCATTCGCAGGTGATTTTTCGATCCTTTCCTAGATCGCGAATGAATTACACATAATAAAGTTTATACTTGCATGTTCCTCGTCGTTAAAGAAAATGTATATCGGCAGTACGATTTGATGGACGATGGTTATGATAATATCAAGACGATTGGGAGTTCGCTAGGAAGTCGTTGAAACTCCCCGATCTTCCGCCACAAACCTGTAAAATTGTTCTAGTGGTTGTAGTTTTATGTATGGTTTGAATACCTTGCGTCAATTAAATTTGTGTACACAAAGTTTGGTGTGTCCGTTATCAAGGGTTTATGTAGTAATCGTAATATGTAGTAACATGTCGTCTGTATGAAACGTTGTATGTCAACGTATTTAGTATTTCCTCTCATTATTATCCATTTTTTATTTATCTCACCAACTAGCGCTTGTTTCCAAATATCAATTTGGCAACTAATCATTGTCTAGGGCAACTTCTATCACTAGCAGCTTGTTATAATAACTAGCTAGGGAAGGTATAATACTAGCGCTAGTTGAAGTATACAACCTATTCAGTTTACTAAATAGTCGTAAGATAATTAGCAGTAGTAAAATTAACTAGCAGCTTGTAATTTGGCAACCAATCATTTTGTAATTACGATATTTAATTTAAGTAATCAAGCATAAAAGCATTGTACCATTTTTTGACGTTTAGAAAAGTCGCATAAACCTCAAAATAATCAACTCACTCTACACATCTAATAACATGAAGCGCTATGTGCTTGCCAAACTGATGATAAACTCACTCTACACATATAATCAACCAATTAGGAGCAACCAATTGTGTTGCTCATTATAACAATTTTGTGTATTTTTTAAAACTGTGACCTAACAAAAATTATGTAACATTTTTTTAATCTAACTAATTACAATACATCGACATTTCCATTTCATCGCTTGTTCACTTGAATAGTATGTTTGAAAACAAATATTAATGTTAACAAATTAAATTCACACCAATAAGTTATGGTCTATAAAAGACCTACATATATTATTAATACACGAATACAATCAATAGTATTAGCGAGTACAAACTTGGAGTGTATCGACTCTAGCCCTGCACTCCTTTTATAGGCTAAGGAGTCCTTACAATATACTGTGATAATTATACTTAGCATACTTATCTAATACAAAACATCCTACCTAAGAAATTCTAGAATGTTACATATTAAAATGCATACATACAATCATACTAGCAGTTGAAAACTACATTAGCAAAGTTGGTTTGCTCTTTATTTTATCCGGCTACCAAGTAAGCTCAAGCTATTTTACCTTGACCTCGCCTATCCAACCCGGACCGCCAGATTGGTAGACGTATTAATATTGCTTCGTGAAACGAAAGCACCAATCAACAGAGGACTGCAGACCATAATTTTAAGCCTCTCTTTGCATATTCTATCACTCCTTCGACCCAATACCCATGATATACTTCCTTCTTCTGCTCGGGTAGAGCGAGGTTAAGAAGTGCTGGTTTGAATTGAGAAAATCCCAAATGGCTAATGAGAGTCTAATCGGTTTTAACTCCCACCTTTGGTGCCATATGGTGCGGGCATGCTTCCACAAACTTCAAAGGACTCGGGTTTTGGGTGAAGGAATGTTGTGAATGGTCGCGGGGATGTGTTATTAGTCGTCATTTTCGACAATTTAGAAACGACTAATTGTTATTAGTAGTCATTTAAGAACATGTTTCAGTTGTGGCAAAGCTGCTTTGCACTTATGTTTTTGTTTTGGAGGGTAAAGGTTTAGGCTATGTATGGGCTTTTTGGAACCGACGGTCTGGCATTAAGCGTGGTTAACATCTTCAACTTCTCTTTGGTGTTTTTGTTGGTGGAGGAATGGTTGTTTTATGTGCTTTTCCTTTATTTACCGCGTATTTAAAGCGAGAATTTTCTTTATTCTTGCAGCGGTATAATTAATTTCCAATTCTTGTTTTGTGGGTAGGCACGTTCCTAGGCTCCTACCCTTCTATTTTTCCTGCTGGATTTGTCCCAAAATTTCAAGGGAAGGAACGTGAATATTTACTTGCAGATTTGATCACCTTTTTTTGGTATTTGGATAAGCCTTATCCGTAATTAAAAACCGTTTGAATTTATCGGTTTATTATCCTTTTCTATACTGAAAGTTTGCTATGTCTCTATATACTTTTTTTGGAAAAATGTAGCTTCCACAGCTGTTGTTGGTTTTGGAAATGTTGCTTATGCACGTTTGACAAACTGAAGTAAATCATTCATATCGGCGCTTTAAATTCCACTTTTAAAATTTGAACTTCAACTAGTCAACCTTTTAATTCGCCAAAAAACCATATTGTACCGAGGACTTTTTTTTTATTATAAGCTGATTTGGAAAAGCGAAAACAAAGTTGATATTTGCTTGACACTAGCGGTGGTTTGAGCGAACCTAGCGGTGGTTTGTTAAATCTGTAGCAATGGTTGCGTATTAACATATGAATATAATTGAGAATTTGTTCAAACCATGTAGCCTCCTTTGGTTTTTCCAAAAACGCAACCATGTTGTGAGTTGCAGCAGAAGAGTTGGGCACCATTGATGTTTATTTCAAAATTGATTGCAACAGATTGTTAGGTGTTGCGAATTATGATGTGTGTGAGTCTAAACTATGTTTTGCCCTAGCAGTTGTAACTCTATTTTTTTATTCCCAATTGAATCCAAATTAATCATCTTTCAAAACAACTGTTTTACTCTTATAGCAGTTGTTAGTATTTTTGGACGTATTTATCCCCAAATGTGCTATTCTAATCAGCAAATGCAACCGTTATCTTCATCTACTATCTAAACACGACACCATTTTATGACGCTTAGAATAGTCGCATAAACCTCAAAATAATCAACTCACTCTACACATGTAATAATCTGAAGCGTTATGTGCTTACGTCAAAGTGAAGATGTTGACGTTTTTACAATAACTTATGGTCTATAAAACACATGGATATAATATTAATACGAATACTACTGATAGTATTAGCGATTACAACCTTGAAGTGTATCGACTCTAAATATTCCGAAAAGTTATATCAAACTCTAGCCGGACCTCCTTTTTATAAGCTAAGGAGTCCTTTACAATATACAAGATAATTATACTTAGCATACTTATCTAATATAAAACATCCTACCCAAGAAATTCTAGAATGTTACATATTAAACCGACACAATGATACTAGCGGTGAAAAAACTACATTAGCGTGTACGCGACTTAATTGTGAGTGTGGATTCCTTTGTTTTGCTATCATTTTCTTGAAGGATTTCCCGTCGTTTGTTCTCCCGGGCGTATTATTTTCATATGGGATTCCCTGCAGAAGTTCGATAGGCTTCTCAACGGGTTTCCTGTAAATCGCCCCTATATGCGTCTTGGAAGAGCTTTTAGTGGGGTTGCTTTTCAATCGGTAGCGACTTTTTATTTCCGAGCAATGGTAGAACCACAAATAATTCAGAAAAAATACATCAACACGCTGACGTGATAGGTTTGAATTGGAGTGAGGAGAGAAAGCTGTCATAAAATACACCAATCATCCCCACAGATAGCATGGGATTTTTTATGAATTCTTTATGTGGTTTGCTCTAAAATTAATCCAGTGCCCTGAGCTTGTCATTTTACCTTTAACCCGGTCTATCCAACCCGATATGCGGATTAGTAGACGTACCCTTGCTTCGGGGCGGTGGCAATCAACAGAGGACTAAGACCGAAATTTCACCGTGTTGTTTGCCTCTCTTTTGCACATTCTACCACTCCTTGACTCAATACCCATGATATACATCCTTCTTCCTCGCAAGGAAGGCGAGGTTAAGAAAAGAACTGCGCTGAACTTTGAACATCCCAAATGGCTAATGAGAGTCTAATCGGTTTAAACTCCAACCTTTGGTATGCCATATGGTCAGGCGGGGCTTCCACCAACCTCAAAGGACACGGGTTTTGGTTGAAGGAATGTTGAGAATGGTCACGGGGATAGGTCATTTTCGTCTTTTAGAAACGGCAATTGTTATTAGTAGTCATTTAAGAACATGTTTGGTTATCGTAGCAAGCTTGCTGGCGCTTATGTTTTTGTTTTGGGGGTAAAGGTTTAGGCTATGTATGGCCTTTTTGGAACCAACGGTGCGTGGAAAACGGGTTGTTAACATCTTCAACTTGTCTATAGTGTTTTTTTTTGGTGGAGGAATGGTTTTTTTTTTATGTGCTTTCCCATTATCTACCTCGCATCTTTATATAGAGGATTTTACTGTTCCTTGCAGCGGTATCATGAGTGTGTAAATACTCATCATTTTTGGGTCAATCTGAGCGCAAAACACTTAAAATGCCGAGAAATGCATCAAAATACTGAAAATATTCCAAAATTGCATTTTATATGTTTCGGATGCAAAATGTTCAAAATCAGATGAAAAATGAGCAAAGTTTGCATAATTGGCAGTTTCAGTCCCTCAACTTTCAAAATCGGTCAAATTTAGTCCCTAGGCACTTAATTTCAAAAGAAAAATCACCAAAGGTCCTTTTTAAATCATAACTTGTCAAAATTAGTCCTTTGGTGAAAAATATCAAAAGTTTTGAGAAATTACAAAATTGGTCCTTCAAGTTCAAATTTGGCAAAAATGGCCCTTGGAAAATTGAAAATGTCAAGTTTGGTCCTTGCATTATTGAAGCTTGTTACTTTTGGTCCCTTGAAACATCTTTGATGAATTGGCAGCTTTGGTTCTTGAATTTTCAGAATTTACACACAAGGTCCTTGTATTTAAGCCTAAACCTTTAAACCCCCTTGGCCTTGTCAAAACACTTGTGACCCCCTGCCATTACCCATTTGGACCCTTCCAATTTGACCCCCCTTCAATACAAAACACCCCTACGCGCCTTTTTCCTGTCTTCCCCAACATCTAGCCCTGCAACACTCAACACCCATCCCCCCTCCTCACCTTTACTCCTCCATGTCCCCTCATCCTCAACAACACTACAAAATGCATTTAATGCACCCTTTCCCCCCTCACTCAACCTCAGCTGTTAAAAAGCCATTTCCCGCCAAAAACCAATCAAACGGCCAAATGTGGTTTAAGCTCATCCAATGGTCCAAAAAGATGGTGGGATCAAATCGAAAACAAGTGGGGAGAAGTTTGGAATATAAAAAGAAGAAAGAGGAGAAGAGTGGAGAGAGTAGTTAGTTCCAAACTTTTCTTTTATGTCGTTTTTTTTTAATAAATGTCTTAGTTTAAATCAAATGTTGTAATTTCAGTATTTATGTATCTTAATTAAGTTAAAAACATCATTGTAATGTTCTTTTGAGTTTCAATCCAAGTTTTTAGATAAATTCCAAGTCTCATGTTTCTTTGTTGCAATTTAGGTTTCAAAATTCTATTGACAAAGCTTTTAGTAACTTATTTTTAAGCTCCATTAAGTTTATTTAAGCTATTTAAAGCTTTTTGTAAGCTTATGCATCAATTTCAAGCAATATTGAATAATGGTCAACAAAAGTCAACTGCTTAAGCCTATCTGGATTTGATCATGAAATGGGGTTGATGCAGCTTGGATTTGGGTTGGATTAGATTAGCTTAGAGTAGTTTTGGGTTTGGTTTAGCCTGCAATACCAGCTGGACACTTGTGAGTATAAATCTCAATTTCAGTTTTCAAGCCATTTTGCATTTTATGCTTGTCTATGTATCTGTGGTCACCATTAGTGTAAACCATTTATATAGTTGTATTTAGGTCATGTAAACTTAATTTGATCAATATAGCAAGGTAGTTGTTAGTTGAGTGGTTTAAATTGCATATCGAGTGTTTAATAGGTGTGTTTGGATTTCTGTTTTATATGTGATATAGGTTTATTTGTCTGGTAGAAATTTGTTAGTTTAGGTTTGTTTAGCTCATTTGAGCTCCTTGCGATCATAAACTTGTGCTTACTGAGCTCAAAGTCAAACTCCCATTTATTTGTCTTAGTTGTTTAAGCTTTGAGGTTTGGAAGTAAAAACTTATTTTGTGTTCATAATTCATAGGTACAACTTGCAGTAGTCTCATTCCACCTTATTACATCAATCTAAGTCTTTAAAATCAGTTGCAAAGTTCATAGAAGTCAAACCTTTCAAATCTTTCAAAAAGTCAAAATTGCAAAATTCCAGTTTTCATCCAACCTAGAAGGATTTTTCTTGGACTCATTTCTGAGTCAATTTCAATGAAACTTGTGGTTTTAAAAAGTCCTACTGGTCTATTTTCTTATCTCCATTTTAGTATATTTTTGTGAATTTTATAGAAGCCCCAAAAAGGCTTGTCAACATGGGCTTATATCCTCTGTGACTATACAACGAAGAGTGCACTGCAGTATTATAAAACTTGTACAAAGCTGATTTGAGCTTATCTAGGTCTCAGCTTTGGATTACAGATAGCCAACCAGGTCTAGATCAAGTCCCTACTTCTGTTTTTCATTTGTAGCTTATTGGGAAGCTTGAACTTAAGCTCAAAAGTAGTACCCAGAAACTGTTTTTGTACTTAAAATCAAATCATCAAATCTGTTATACTTGTAATCCAGAGGTTTAGACTTGTTGATTTAAGTTGCTATTGGGTAATTTTAGCTTAATATAGCTTCTGTTTCAGTTTAGTGCTTATTTGTGGTTGTTGGCTTGTTTTAAGTGCTTATTTATAAGCCCTTGGCTTAGCAGTTCCATATTCTTACACACAAGCTACTGCTTTTCTATTTTTCTTAGATTCCTAACATTATTTTAAGCTTTTCTTGAATTTCTCATATTTTTCCAAGACAGTTTGCTATTTTTCTTAATTTAAATTAGTTTTAAGTCATTTTAATTAGCTTTTAATACAATTAATTCAGAAAAGTTTCAAAAAAATAATTTTTCATTTTTCTTAAGTTTAGATAAATATAAAAAGTCAAAAAAATATTTTTCCAGATTTTTCTTAGTTAAATTTGTATTTTTAAGTAATTTAATTAGTTTTAAATAGTTTTTAATTCCTAGAAAATAGAAAAATAATCAGAAAAATACAAAAATAGTTTTGAAAATTCTCTTTTGATATTTTAGATTTTTCTAAGTCTTAATTTTATTTTTCTAACTTTATTTCATATTTTCTTGTATTATAAGCTATTATTTAATAGTTAAAATTAGTTTTTAATTAATAATAATTAATTTAATAGTTATAAAAATAATTTTCTTTTTATAAATTTTCTTTTATCATTAGGTTTGTAAAAATGTCATTTTCATATTTTTAGGTCTTTTATTTCTTATATCTCACTTTTTATTTTTATGCGTTACGTAATTTTTATTTAAACGTAAGTTTTTAGTTTTAAACGTTCATCAATTTTAAATATAGTGATAGCGTTTATTTAATATTTTTTATCTTTTTAATTTCCTTTAATTTGTATTTAAGCCGTTGTAATTTATAGGCTATTTCTGTAGTTATAATAATTCAAATCCCTTTTTCTGTTCAAATCACTCGATCACTAAACGTTTGATTATTCTCGCACGGCTCGTTGGGACATAACGACCCGGGGAAACCCTATACTCCCCAGATCTTCATTGCATCTGTGCTTAAGCTGTTTTAAGTTTCTTACGGTCGGCCATTCACAAGTGGTGAAACTTGCGTGAGAAAACTTGACGGTTTTACACGGATCAAATTTTTGGCCCATTGCTAGGGAGCTGTGCTAATTATCCTCGTTTAGCGATTAGTGATTTGAATATTCAATCCTTGTTCATACCATCTATATATGTTTATATTTTCTTATAAAAATCCAAAAATCCAAAAACATTTTTTTTATTCAAGTTTTCAACAAACACAAAAACCCAAAAAGATTTTCTTTCTTATTTTTACAAAATGTTTATCCAAAAATCCCAAAATATCCATCTTTACCCTCTCACATCTTTGATTCTTCATCCCTACCCCTCTGAAAACATTTAATTCTTTCTATGTCTTATCCTTACCCTCTTGGTTGTCAATGGTGTGGTGGTCCCTATAATGGTGGCAATTGCCCCAGTTGTAGCATGGTGGAATCAGGAAACGGAGTGTCTATAACCAAGATCCATATTCTTACCATAACACAACTGATTCATTCCATCGCGCTACCTGCTTCGGCCAGTTTTCTTTGTTGTGAGTACGTGGTTGGTTCACACTCCGATTCGATTGTCAATCGGGAAACACGCTTGTCTATGAGCAGATTTCGATAACAATTATGACTACAACACATATGACTCACAGCCACATCAGTTTTACTGTTGTGAGTATTGTGGAGGTCCTCACTCTAGCTCTGATTGTCGAACAAGGACTCCATTTCCTTGTAACAATTCACGACTCTTCAGTATCATGACCAACCTCTACGATTACCAAATGAATGAGCACCACCTCAGCACGAACCACCCTCAAAATCTTCTCCTTGATCTTTTGGATTTAGTGAAAGATTTGAAGGAATGTAAACACTCCCAAGATAATCCAAATCCAAAATCCATGGAAGTTTTGTTAGCTGAAGAGCGGGCTGCTAAATTAAATTCCCAAATTGCCTTTGAAAAATCTATTAGGTAATCAATTGCAAAAGAAATCGGCCGGATCTAGCTCTCAATTTCGTTTATTCACGATGACGGTGATGATGAGGACACACTTGATATCCTTCAATTCTATAAAGATTCATCAAGTTCATCGGTTTGATATCAATGATTGAGATTCATTCTCAAACAACTTGCTATCACACCGTCCCCTCACTCTCTAAACATGGGGGCGAGCATCTTGACCTGTTCCTGAAAGGAATCGGACGAATTCATAAAGTCTAGTGTTGAGAACCTTGTCCCAATCCCAAGAGAGTCACATGGAACTTCTGATCATATGTGTGATTCTCTTTCCTCTCTTGAGTGTTCAAAAGATCATTTTGAAACTTTCTCCGATTTTAGCGACGATTGTACTTCTTATGGAAACATCGAGTATGTTGAGGCATCACTTCCACGCGATGGATCTTTGATCATCTTGAGGAGTTCACCGATGAACTCACTCACATCAACCCTTTCATCTCGAAAGTGATGATCTCTTTGATTCGAAGCCGGCCAGGAGAAATTGAAAGTCTCCTTGATAATGATCGTTCACTCACTTCTTATCCCAACAGTCCAATAGAGAATGTTGATCACTTTGTTCTCGAAACATTCAAAGCTACTTTCACCAATCCTCTATTTGAATTCGACTCTGAATTCACTTTAATTTCCGAGAATCCACTCTTTGATACTCAGATTGAGGATAGTGATGAGTCCACAATGGAACAAGAGTTCAAAAATTCACATCATGTGAATGATTCTCTTCATGAGGAGTTGCCGGTGAACTCCTCATATCATGACTCCTTGGAGATTATGGATGGCAAAAATCATGATCGGGCGGAAAAGTTCTCAATCATGAGAGTTTGTATTTCTATGACAAATTTTCCAACCCTCCCTCGAGGATGCTTTCCAAACCAAAGAGCTCAACCGATAAAATCCAAACGAGTGCAGCGCACTTGATCCGAGGAAGAAGATCTTATCATGATCGTCATCATGATTTTCCTTCTTTTCTTCACCTACCTGGTGACTTCTTTTCTTCTTCACTCCTTCGGGAATGAAGACACTATCTTTGACCCCGGCATTTCCATGTACCATTATATTGAGCCGGTTCTATGTATATCTCATCGGGGTGGAACTTTCACGTGCTTCAAATATTTGTCCAAACATTTTGAATGAAAGTCCGATGGAGATTGTCTCTTCCACTTACTTCCCCATGAACAAATAAATGCGGGGATCGAGTCAAGCTAGCGACTCGGGAATCAAAAACATTAGCATGCCATATGGGTTTTCACCCATATTTCTGACTTCTTTCTATTTTCTACCACCCTAGTGTGGGGAGTTGCTTAATGTTGTGTATATATATATATATTTGTGTTCTCGATGGATGAAGAAGAGGAAAAGAAAATGAAAGTGAAGTATAGTGAAGATATTTACTTCCACATTGTGTTCTTGAGTTTTACTTAAGGGAGGAAAAATGAAATGGAAGTAAAATTAGGCTTATTTTGGATTTTGAAGTAAATGGTTTCCTCCCAAAAGTGGGCGGAAAAGGAAGTAAAGTGTTTACTCCCACTTTACTTCCCTTTTTTTTAATGAAAAAACTGGAGAACAAGTAAAATCAAAAAAATCTTTCAAATAATGGCCGTAGTATTTCCTTTTTACGTTCTCGGTTTGGCATAACCTGGGGTACTTTGAATATTGAGGGCAATATTCATTTCTAAGTGTGGGGGAAATTCTCACGAATTTTATCATGTAATTATACCGCCTAATTCCCCATTTTTGGCCAAAATATTTTTTTGGAGTAAGTGTTTTGCACTTACTCATTTGGTTATCCGTCCGCCTTGTCTAATAAACAAAAGGATTGGCTAATCCAGAACAAGCGGCTCTTGGTAAAGATATCTCAAATCAGTTATTTGACTTGCAATTTGCCCAAAATTATGGTATTGACTTTCACCATATCCTAAAAGAGTGAAGAGTTGGCTAGCCAAGTTTATGGCTTGTGGTAAAGGATTGGAAAATCCATAATTGGTATTCAGCACCAAAGATAATACTGATAATTTATCTAGAGTTGGCTAGTCCAGAAGCAAGCGGCTTCGGTAAAGACAAATCAAATCCGTTGAAGTTGGTGGTTTTATCAAAATCACATGGTTATCAGTGTACCATGGTTCTTACTTGAACTGAAACATTTGGCTACTCCAGAAGTAATGGCTTTGGTAAAGAGATTCAAATCCATTAAGTTTTCTCAAAAGATTGCTAGGGACTAGCAATAGTTTAGTATGGGGGATTGATGAGTATGCAAATACTCATCATTTTGGGTCAATCAGACCGCAAAACACTTAAAATGCTCAGAAATGCATCAAAATACTGAAAATATTCCAAAATTGCATTTTATATGTTTTAGATGCAAAATGTTCAAAATCAGATGAAAAATGAGCAAAGTTTGCATAATTGGCGGTTTCAGTCCTCAACTTTCAAAATCGGTCAAATTTAGTCCCTAGGCACTTAATTTCAAAAGAAAAATCACCAAAGGTCCTTTTTAAATCATAACTTGTCAAAATTAGTCCTTTGGTGAAAAATATCAAAAGTTTTGAGAAATTACAAAATTGGTCCTTTAAGTTTCAAATTTGGCAAAAATGGCCCTTGGAAAATTGAAAATGTCAAGTTTGGTCCTTGCATTATTGAAGCTTGTTACTTTTGGTCCCTTGGAAACATCTTTTGATGAATTGGCGGCTTTGGCCTTGTTTTCGAGAATTTACACACAAGGTCCTTGTATTTAAGCTAAACCTTTAAACCCCGGCCTTGTCCAAAACACTTGTGACCCCTGCCATTACCCATTTGGACCCTTCCAATTTGACCCCCCTTCAATACAAAACACCCCTACGCGCCTTTTTCCTGTCTTCCCCGACATCTATAGCCTGCAACACTCAACACCCATCCCCCTCCTCACCTTTACTCCTCCATGTCCCCTCATCCTCAACAACACTACAAAATGCATTTAATGCACCCTTTCCCCCTCACTCAACCTCGTTGTTAAAAAGCCATTTCCTTAAAACCAATCAAACGGCCAAATGTGGTTTAAGCTCATCCAATGGTCCAAAAAGATGGTGGGATCAAATCAGAAACAAGTGGGGAGAAGTTTGGAATATAAAAAGAAGAAAGAGGAGAAGAGTGGAGAGAGTAGTTAGTTCCAAACTTTTCTTTTATGTCATTTTTTTTAATAAATGTCTTAGTTTAAATCAAATGTTGTAATTTCAGTATTTATGTATCTTAATTAAGTTAAAAACATCATTGTAATGTTCTTTTGAGTTTCAATCCAAGTTTTTAGATAAATTCTAAGTCTCATGTTCTTATTTGCAATTCGATTTCAAAATTCTATTGACAAAGCTTTTAGTAACTTATTTTAAGCTCATTAAGTTTATTTAAGCTATTTAAAGCCTTTTGTAAGCTTATGCATCAATTTCAAGCAATATTGAACAATGGTCAACAAAAGTCAACGCTTAAGCTATGCGGATTTGATCATGAAATGGGGTTGATGCAGCTTGGATTTGGGTTGGATTAGATTAGCTTAGAGTAGTTTTGGGTTTGGTTTAGCACGCAATACCATTGGACACTTGTGAGTATAAATCAATTTCAGTTTTCAGCCATTTTGCATTTATGCTTGTCTATGTATCTGTGGTCACCATTAGTGTAAACCTGTTTATATAGTTGTATTTAGGTCATGTAAACTTAATTTGATCAATATAGCAAGGTAGTTCAGTAGTTGAGTGGTTTAAATTGCATATCAGTGTTTAATAGGTGTGTTTGGATTTGTTTGTTTTATATGTGATATAGGTTTATTCTGTGGTAGAAAATTGTTAGTTTAGGTTTGTTTAGCTCATTTGAGCTCCTTGCAGTCATAAACTTGTGCTTGCACAGGCTCAAAGTCAAACTCCCATTTATTTGTCTTAGTTGTTTAACTGTTGAGGTTTTGGAGAAGTAAAAACTTATTTTGTGTTCATAATTCATAGGTACAACTTGCAGTAGTCTCATTCCACCTTATTACATCAATCTAAGTCTTTAAAATCAGTTGCAAAGTTCATAGAAGTCAAACCTTTCAAATCCTTCAAAAGTCAAAATTGCAAAATTCCAGTTTTCATCCAACCTAGAAGGATTTTTCTTGGACTCATTTAAGTCAATTTCAATGAAACTTGTGGTTTTAAAAGTCCTCTGGTCTATTTTCTTATCTCCATTTTAGTATATTTTTTGTGATTTTATAGAAGCCCAAAAGGCTTGTCAACATGGGCTTATAATGGCAACTGCTTCAGCCTTACTTGAGTGCACAGCGAGTATTGCAAGGCTTGTACAAAGTGATTTGAGCTTATCTAGAGTCTCAGGCTTTGGATTCTAGATAGCCAACCGGTCTAGATCAAGTCCCTACTTCTGTTTTTCATTTGTAGCTTATTGGGAAGCTTGAACTTAAGCTCAAAAGTAGTACCCAGAAACTGTTTTTGTACTTAAAATCAAATCATCAAATCTGTTATACTTGTAATCCAGAGGTTTAGACTTGTTGATTTAAGTTGCTATTGGGTAATTTTAGCTTAATATAGACATTTTGATTTAGTGCTTATTTGTGGTTGTTGGCTTGTTTTAAGTGCTTATTTATAAGCCCTTGGCTTAGCAGTTCCATATTCTTACACACACAAACTCTTTTCTATTTTTCTTAGATTCCTAACATTATTTTAAGCTTTTCTTGAATTTCTCATATTTTTCCAAGACAGTTTGCTATTTTTCTTAATTTAAATTAGTTTTTAAGTCATTTTAATTAGCTTTTAATACAATTAATTAAGAAAAGTTTCAAAAAATAATTTTTCATTTTATTAAGTTTAGATAAATATAAAAGTCAAAAAATATTTTTCAGATTTTTCTTAGTTAAATTTGTATTTTTAAGTAATTTAATTAGTTTTAAATAGTTTTTAATTCCTAGAAAATAGAAAAATAATCAGAAAAATACAAAAATAGTTTTGAAAATTCTCTTTTGATATTTTAGATTTTTCTAAGTCTTAATTTTATTTTTCTAACTTTATTTCATATTTTCTTGTATTATAAGCTACTCCCTCCGTCTCATATTTATTGTCCATATTTCCTTTTATGGATGTCTCAAATTAATTGTCCACTTACCTATTTTAGCAAGAAAAAAAGAATATAATGAGGGAATATTCCATTTAAGTGGTTGAGAGTTATAATGGTCCCACTTTTATTAATATTTGTGCTTCTTGTCTAGTGACAATAAATTTGAGACGGAGGGAGTATTATTTAATAGTTAAAATTAGTTTTTAATTAATAATAATTAATTTAATAGTTATAAAAATAATTTTCTTTTTCTATAAATTTTCTTTTATCATTAGGTTTGTAAAAATGTCATTTTCATATTTTTAGGACTTTTATTTCTTAGATCTTCACTTTTATTTTGCGCGTTCAGTGAATTTTATTTAAACGTAAGTTTTTAGTTTTAAACGTTCATCAATTTTAAATATAGTGATAGCGTTTATTTAATATTTTTATCTTTTTAATTTCCTTTAATTTGTATTTAAGCCGTTGTAATTTATAGGCTATTTCTGTAGTTATAATAATTAAATCCCTTTTTCGTTCAATCCTTTCGATCACTAAACGTTTGATTATTCTCTTGCGGCTCGTTGGGACATAACGACGGAAACCCTATACTCCCGGATCTTCATTGCATGCATTGCCAAGCTGTTTTAAGTTTCTTCAGATTGGCCATTCACAAGTGGTCAGCTTGCGTGAGAAAACTTGACCCGGTTTTGCGGATCGGTATCATTAATTTCAACTTAATTGTTTTGTGGGTAGGCTTGCGTCCTAGGCTCAGGGCATCCTATTTTTCTATTTGGATTTGTCATAAATTTATAGGGAAGGAGCGTGAATATGTACTATGATTTTCTCTCCCTTTTTGGTATTTGGATAAGCCTTATGCGTCGACACTAGCCCGGTGGTTTTGGGCACTAGCATTGGTTGGGTAAAAGTATGGCGATGGTTGTATTCACATATGCACATAATTGAGAATTAGTTCAAACCAGCTTATCCTTTGGTTTTTCCAGCATAACCATGTTGTAGTTAAGTGAGAGTTAGTTACCAA
>OU343222.1:160557919-160997618 GCA_910596185.1 Chrysanthemum makinoi | reverse complement strand
AAGAACATGTGTTTTAGGATTATAAGTAACTTAGCTGCTTTAAGCTTATGTTTTGTTTTGGGGGGTAAAGGTTTAGGCTATGTATGGCCTTTTTGGAACCAACGGTCGTGGAAAGCGGGTTGTTAACATCTTATTTGTCTATAGTGTTTTTTGGTGGAGGAATGGTTTTTTTATGTGCTTTCCCATTATCTACCTGGCATCTTTATATAGAGGATTTTTCTCTTTGTTCTACCTTGCATTATCGATGGAGTGTGTAAATACTCATCATTTTTTGAGTCAATCTGACGCAAAACACTTAAAAATGCTGAGAATGCATCAAAATACTGAAAATATTCAAAATTGCATTTTATATGTTTTGGATGCAAAATGTTCAAAATCGGATGAAAAATGAGCAAAGTTTGCATAATTGGCGGTTTAGGTCCCTCAGACTTTCAAAATCGGTCAAATTTAGTCCCTAGGCACTTAATTTCAAAAGAAAAATCACCAAAGGTCCTTTTTAAATCATAACTTGTCAAAATTAGTCCTTTGGTGAAAATATCAAAAGTTTTGAGAAATTACAAAATTGGTCCTTCAAGTTCAAATTTGGCAAAAATGGCCCTTGGAAAATTGAAAATGTCAAGTTTGGTCCTTGCATATGAAGCTTGTTACTTTTGGTCCCTTGAAACATCTTTGATGAATTAGGCGGCTTTGGTTCTTGAATTTTGGAATTTACACAAGAGTCCTTATTTAAGCCTAAACCTTTAAACCCCCAGCGCCGAAAACACTTGACCCCTGCCATTACCCATTTGGACCACTTCCAATTTGACCCCTTGATACAAAACACCCTCTACGCCTTTTCTGTCTTCCCCGACAGCATCTAGCCTGCTGACACTTTCCACCCATCCCCCTCCTCACCTGCTCTCCATGTCCCTAAATCCCTCAACAACCTACAAAATGCATTTAATGCACCCTTTCCCCCTACACTCGGCCTCAATACATTCAAAAAGCCATTTCATAAAAACCAATCAAGCGGCCCAAATGTGGTTTAAGCTCATCCAATAGTCCAAAAAGATGGTGGGATCGAATCGAGAAACAAGTGGGAGAGAAGTTTGGAATATAAAAAGAAGAAAGAGGAAGAGTGGAGAGGTAGTTAGTTCCAACTTTTCTTTTATGTCGTTTTTTTTGTAAATGTCTTAGTTTAAATCAAATATTGTAATTTAGATATTTATGTGTCTTAATTAAGTTAAAAACATCATTGTAATGTTCTTTTGAGTTTCAATCCAAGTTTTTAGATAAATTCCAAGTCATGTTTCTTGTGCAATTTGGTTTCAAAATTCTATTAATAAGCTTTTAGTAACTTATTTTTAAGCTCCATTAAGTTTATTTAAGCTATTTAAAGCTTTTTGTAAGCTTATGCATCAATTTCAAGCAATATTGAATAATGGTCAACAAAGTCAATTTGCTTAAGCTATCTGGATTTGATCATGAAATGGGGTTGATCACGGCTTGGATTTGGGTTGGATTAGATTAGCTTAGAGTAGTTTTGGGTTTGGTTTAACTTGATACCGGTGGACACTTGTGAGTATAAATCTCAATTCAGTTTTCAAGCCATTTGCATTTTATGCTTGTCTATGTATACTGTGGTCACCATTAGTGTAAACTGTTTTATATAGTTGTATTTAGGTCATGTAAACTTAATTTGATCAATATAGCAAGGTAGTTCATGGTTAAGTGGTTTAAATTGCATATCGGTGTTTAATAGGTGTGTTTGGATTTCTTTGTTTTATATGTGATATAGGTTTATACGTGGTAGAAATTTGTTAGTTTAGGTTTGTTTAGCTCATTTTGAGCTCACTTGCGTCATAAACTTGTGCTTGCACAGCTCGAAGTCAAACTCCCATTTATTTGTCTTAGTTGTTTAACTGTTGAGGTTTTGGAGAAGTAAAAACTTATTTTGTGTTCATAATTCATAGGTACAACTTGCAGTAGTCTCATTCCACCTTATTACATCAATCTAAGTCTTTAAAATCAGTTGCAAAGTTCATAGAAGTCAAACCTTTCAAATCTTTCAAAAAGTCAAAATTGCAAAATTCAGTTTTCATCAACTAGAAGGATTTTCTTGGACTCATTTAGAGTCAATTTCAATGAAACTTGTGGTTTTAAAAGTCCTCTTGGTCTATTTTCTTACCTCCATTTTAGTATATTTTTGTGAATTTTATAGAAGCCCCAAAAAGGCTTGTCAACATGGGCTTATATCCCCTGTACTGCTGACTCGGCATCTGTGATGCGGGGAATATTGCAACAGTACTGCTGATTTGAGCTTATCTAGGTCTCAGCTTTGGATTACAGATAGCCAACCAGGTCTAGATCAAGTCCCTACTTCTGTTTTTCATTTGTAGCTTATTGGGAAGCTTGAACTTAAGCTCAAAAGTAGTACCCAGAAACTGTTTTTGTACTTAAAATCAAATCATCAAATCTGTTATACTTGTAATCCAGAGGTTTAGACTTGTTGATTTAAGTTGCTATTGGGTAATTTTAGCTTAATATAGCTTCTGTTTCAGTTTAGTGCTTATTTGTGGTTGTTGGCTTGTTTTAAGTGCTTATTTATAAGCCCTTGGCTTAGCAGTTCCATATTCTTACACACAAGCTACTGCTTTTCTATTTTTCTTAGATTCCTAACATTATTTTAAGCTTTTCTTGAATTTCTCATATTTTTCCAAGACAGTTTGCTATTTTTCTTAATTTAAATTAGTTTTTAAGTCATTTTAATTAGCTTTTAATACAATTAATTCAGAAAAGTTTCAAAAAAATAATTTTTCATTTTTCTTAAGTTTAGATAAATATAAAAAGTCAAAAAAATATTTTTCCAGATTTTTCTTAGTTAAATTTGTATTTTTAAGTAATTTAGTTAGTTTTAAATAGTTTTTAATTCCTAGAAAATAGAAAAATAATCAGAAAAATACAAAAATAGTTTTGAAAATTCTCTTTTGATATTTTAGATTTTTCTAAGTCTTAATTTTATTTTTCTAACTTTATTTCATATTTTCTTGTATTATAAGCTATTATTTAATAGTTAAAATTAGTTTTTAATTAATAATAATTAATTTAATAGTTATATAAATAATTTTATTTTTCTATAAATTTTCTTTTATCATTAGGTTTGTAAAAATGTCATTTTCATATTTTTAGGTCTTTTATTTCTTAGATCTCACTTTTTTTTTTTTTTTTTTATGCGTTTCGTAATTTTATTTAAACATAAGTTTTTAGTTTTAAACGTTCATCAATTTTAAATATAGTGATAGCGTTTATTTAATATTTTTATCTTTTTAATTTCCTTTAATTTGTATTTAAGCGTTGTAATTTATAGGCTATTTACGTAGTTATAATAATTCAAATCCCTTTTCGTTCAATCACTTCGATCACTAACGTTTGATTATTCGCCGGACTCGTTGGGACATAACGACGGGGAAACCCTATACTCCCAGGATCTTCATTGCATGCATTGTAGGACGTTTTAAGTTTCTACGGTTGGCCATTCCGCAAGTGGCGGACTGCGTGAAAAACTTGGCGGTTTTACGGATCAAATTTTTAGCGCATTGCCGGGTGTTTGTGCTAATTATCTTAAGTTTAGCAGATTAGTGATTTGAATATTCACTCCTTGTTCATACCATCTATATATGTTTATATTTTCTTATAAAAATCCAAAAATCCAAACATTTTTTTTTATTCAGTTTTCCACAAACACCAAAAACCCAAAAGATTTTTTCTTTCTTATTTTCACAAAATGTTTATCCAAAAATCCAAAAATATCCATCTTTACCCTCTCACATCTTTGATTCTTCATCCTACCCTCGAAAACATTTAATTCTTTTATGTATGTCTTATCCTACATAGCGTTTGTCAATGGTGTGGTGGTCCTTATAATGGTGGCAATTGCCCGGTTGTAGCATGGTGGAATCGGGAAGGTTAGTGCATATATACCAAGATCCATATTCTTACCATAACACAACTGATTCATTCCATCGGCTACCACCTGTGAGACTTCAGCATTTTCTTTGTTGTGAGTACTTGTGGTGGTTCGCTCGATTCGATTGTCAATCGGGAAACACGCTTGTCTATGAGCGGTTTCGATAACATATGACTACAACACATATGACTCACGGCCACATCGGTTTTCTTGTTGTAGTATTGTGGAGGTCTCACTCTAGCTCTGATTGTCGAACAAGGTTCCATTTCCTTGTAACAATTACGACTCTTCGTATCATGACCAACCTCTACGATACCAAATGAATCAGGCACCACCTCAGCCTGAACCACTTCCTCAAAATCTTCTCCTTGATCTTTTGGATTTAGTGAAAGATTTGAAGGAATATAAACACTCCAAGATAATCAAATCAAAAATCCATGGAAGTTTGTTAGGTGAAGAAGCGGTAGCTAAATTAAATTCCCAAATTGCCTTTGAAAAATCTATTAGGGAATCAATTGCAAAAGAAAAATGGCCAATCTAGCTCTCAATTTCGTTTTATTCTGATGACGGTGATGATGAGAGGACACACTTGATATCCTTCAATTCTATAAAGATTCATCAAGTTCATCAAATGATATCCCAGCAGTTGAGATTCATTCTCAAACAACTGCTTCTCCACCCGATATTCCTTCACTCAAACATGGGGGACGAGCATCTTGACAACGTTCACGAAAGGAATCGGACGATTCATAAAGTCTAGTGTTGAGAACCTTGTCAATCAGAAGAGTCATGGAACTTCGATCATATGTGTGATTCTCTTTCCCTCTGAGTGTTCAAAAGATCATTTTGAAACTTTCTCAGATTTTAGCGGCGATTGTACTTCTTATGGAAACATGAGTATGTTGAGGCATCACTTCCTGGATCGATCTATCATCTTGAGGAGTTCACAGATGAACTCACTCACATCAACCCACTTTCATCGAAAGTGATGATGATCTCTTTGATTTGGCCCGGGCTTTAGGAATTGAAAGTCTCCTTTATAATGATCGTTCACTCACTTCTTATCCCAGCAGTCCAATAGAGAATGTTGATCACTTTGTTCTCGAAACATTCAAGCTACTTTCACCGATCCTCTTGAATTGACTCTGGAATTCACTTTAATTTCGAGAATCCACTCTTTGATACTCAGATTGAGGATAGTGATGAGTCCACAATGGAACAAGAGTTCAAAAATTCACATCATGTGAATGATTCTCTTCATGAGGAGTTCGCCGGTGAACTCGCTCATATCATGACTCCGCCGGAGTATGATTGCTTGGATGGCAAAAATCATGATCGGGGAGAAAAGTTCTCAATCATGAGAGTTTGTATTTCTATGACAAATTTTCCAACCCTCCTTCCCGAGATGCTTTCCAAACCAAAGAGCTCAACCGATAAAATCCAAACGAGTGCAACTGCACTTGATCTTGAGGAAGAAGATCTTATCATGATCGTCATCATGATTTTCCTTCTTTTCTTCACTACACTGTGACTTCTTTTCTTCTTCACTCCTTCGGGAATGAAGACACTATGACCGAGCATTTCATACCATTATATTGAGCCGTTCTATGTATATCTCATCGGTGTGGAACTTTCACGTGCTTCAAATATTTGTCCAAACATTTTGAATGAAAGTCCGATGGAGATTGTCTCTTCCACTTACTTCCCATGAACAAATAAATCCGGGGATAGTCAAGCTAGCGACTTCGGGAATCAAAAATAGCATGCCATATGGGTTTTCACCCATATTTACGACTTCTTTCTATTTTCTACCACCTAGTGTGGGGAGTTGCCCACATGTTGTGTATATATATATATCTGCGTTTCATGGATGAAGGAGGAAAACAAAATGAAAGTGAAGTAAAGTGAAGATATTTACTTCCACATTGTGTTCTTGAGTTTTACTTAAGGAGGAAAAAAAAATGAAATGGAAGTAAAATTAGGCTTATTTGGGTGATTTTGAAAGTAAATGGTTTCCTCCCAAAGGCGGGAAAAGGAAGTAAAGTGTTTACTCCTTTACTTCCCTTTCTTTAATGAAAAAGCGGAGAACAAGTAAGTATCAAAAAAAATCTCTTTCAAATAATGGCGTAGTATTTCCCTTTTCGTTCTCGGTTTGGCATAACCGGCCGTACTTTGAATATTGAGGGCAATATTCATTTCTAAGTGTGGGGGAATTCTCACGAATTTTATCATGTAATTATCTGCCTAATTCCCCATTTTTGGCCAAAATTTTTTTAGTAAGTGTTTTACCTTACTCATTTGATTATCCGTCGCGCCTCTAATAAACAAAGGATTGGCTAATCCATGAGCAAGCGGCTCTTGGTAAAGATATCTCAAATCCGTTGACGGCTTGCAATTTGCCCAAAATTGTATGGTATTCACCTCACCATATCCTAAAAAGTGAAGAGTTGGCTAGCCGCAAGTTTATGGCTTGTGGTAAAGGCAGTGGAAAAACCATAATTGGTATTCAGCTTACCAAAGATAATTCTGATAATTTATCTAAGAGTTGGCTAGTCCAGAAGCAAGCGGCTACGGTAAAACAATCAAATCCGGTTGGTGGTGGTTTTGCTCAAAATCACATGGTTATCAGGTGTACATGGTTCTTACTTGAACAAAAACATTTGGCTACTCCAGAAGTAATGGCTTTTGGTAAAGAGATTCAAATCCATTAAGTTTTTCTCAAAAGATTGCTAGGGACTAGCAATAGTTTAGTGTGGGGGATTGATGAGTGTGTAAATACTCATCATTTTGAGTGTCAACGGTGCAAAACACTTAAAAATGCTCGAGAAATGCATCAAAATCTGAAAATATTCCAAATTGCATTTTATATGTTTGGATGCAAAATGTTCAAAATCAGGATGAAAAATGAGCAAAGTTTGCATAATTGGCGGTTCATCCCTCAAACTTAAATCGGTCAAATTTAGTCCACTAGGCACTTAATTTCAAAAGTAAAATCACCAAAGGTCCTTTTTAAATCATAACTTGTCAAAATTAGTCCTTTGGTGAAAAATATCAAAAGTTTGAGAAATTACAAAATTGGTCCTTGATTTCAAATTTGGCAAAAATGGCCCTTGGAAAATTGAAAATGTCAAGTTTGGTCCTTGCATTATTGAAGCTTGTTACTTTTGGTCCCTTGAAACATCTTTGATGAATTGGCAGCTTTGGTCCTTGATTTTCGAATTTACACAAGGTCCTTGTATTTAAGCCTAAACTTTAAACATGGCCTTGTCAAAACACTGGTGACCCCCTGCCATTACCCATTTGGACCCTTCCAATTTGACCCCCCTTCAATACAAAACACCCTACAGCGCCTTTTTCTGTCTTCACAACGCCAGCCTGCAACACTCAACACCCTCCCACTCCTCTTTGCCTTTACTCCTCCATGTCCCCTCATCCTCAACAACACTACAAAATGCATTTAATGCACCCTTTCCCCCCTCACTCAACCTCAGCTGTTAAAAAGCCATTTCCCGCCAAAAACCAATCAAACGGCCAAATGTGGTTTAAGCTCATCCAATGGTCCAAAAAGATGGTGGGATCAAATCAGAAACAAGTGGGGAGAAGTTTGGAATATAAAAAGAAGAAAGAGGAGAAGAGTAGGGAGAGTAGTTAGTTCCAAACTTTTCTTTTATGTCGTTTTTTTTAATAAATGTCTTAGTTTAAATCAAATGTTGTAATTTCAGTATTTATGTATCTTAATTAAGTTAAAAACATCATTGTAATGTTCTTTTGAGTTTCAATCCAAGTTTTTAGATAAATTCTAAGTCTCATGTTCTTGTTGCAATTTGATTTCAAAATTCTATTGACAAGCTTTTAGTAACTTATTTTTTAATCCATTAAGTTTATTTAAGCTATTTAAAGCTTTTTGTAAGCTTATGCATCAATTTCAAGCAATATTGAATAATGGTCAACAAAGTCAAGCTTGCTTAAGCCTATGGGATTTGATCATGAAATGGGGTTGATGCAGCTTGGATTTGGGTTGGATTAGATTAGCTTAGAGTAGTTTTGGGTTTGGTTTAGCTGCAATACCATTTGGACACTTGTGAGTATAAATCTCAATTTCAGTTTTCAAGCCATTTTTCATTTTATGCTTGTCTATGTATCTGTGGTCACCATTAGTGTAAACCTGTTTATATAGTTGTATTTAGGTCATGTAAACTTAATTTGATCAATATAGCAAGGTAGTTCATAGTTGAGTGGTTTTAAATTGCATATCGATGTTTAATAGGTGTGTTTGGATTTGTACATTTTATATGTGATATAGGTTTATTCTGTGGTAGAAAATTGTTAGTTTAGGTTTGTTTAGCTCATTTGAGCTCCTGATCATAAACTTGTGCTTACCTGAGCTGAAATCAAACTCCCATTTATTTCTTAGTTGTTTTAGCTGTTGAGGTTTTGGAGAAGTAAAAACTTATTTTGTGTTCATAATTCATAGGTACAACTTGCAGTAGTCTCATTCCACCTTATTACATCAATCTAAGTCTTTAAAATCAGTTGCAAAGTTCATAGAAGTCAAACCTTTCAAATCTTTCAAAAAGTCAAAATTGCAAAATTCGGTTTTCATCTGACTAGAAGGATTTTCTTGGACTCATTTTGAGTCAATTTCAATGAAACTTGTGGTTTTAAAAAAGTCTTGGTCTATTTTCTTATCTCCATTTTAGTATATTTTTGTGAATTTTATAGAAGCCCTAAAAAGGCTTGTCAACATGGGCTTATATCGCCTGCAGCTGACTCGGCATCTGCTGAGTGCTGCGAGGGGGTATTGAGGCTTACAAAGGCGATTTGAGCTTATCTAGGTCTCAGCTTTGGATTACGATAGCCAACCAGGTCTAGATCAGTCCCTACTGTTTTCATTTGTAGCTTATTGGGAAGCTTGAACTTAAGCTCAAGTAGTACCCGAAGCTGTTTTTGTACTTAATCAAATCATCAAATCTGTTATACTTGTAATCGAGTTTAGACTTGTTGATTTAAGTTGCTATTGGGTTATTTAGCTTAATATAGCTTACGTTTTAGGTTTAGTGCTTATTTGTGGTTGTTGGCTTGTTTAAGTCTTATTTATAAGCCCTTGGCTTAGATTCCATATTCTTACACACAAGCTACTGCTTTTCTATTTTTCTTAGATTCCTAACATTATTTTAAGCTTTTCTTGAATTTCTCATATTTTTCCAAGACAGTTTGCTATTTTTCTTAATTTAAATTAGTTTTTAAGTCATTTTAATTAGCTTTTAATACAATTAATTCAGAAAAGTTTCAAAAAAATAATTTTTCATTTTTATTAAGTTTAGATAAATATAAAAAGTCAAAAAAATATTTTTCCAGATTTTTCTTAGTTAAATTTGTATTTTTAAGTAATTTAATTAGTTTTAAATAGTTTTTAATTCCTAGAAAATAGAAAAATAATCAGAAAAATACAAAAATAGTTTTGAAAATTCTCTTTTGATATTTTAGATTTTTCTAAGTCTTAATTTTATTTTTCTAACTTTATTTCATATTTTCTTGTATTATAAGCTCTTTCCAATAGTCCATATTTATTGTCATATTTCCTTTTATGGATGTCTCAAATTAATGTCCACTACCATTTTTAGCAAGAAAAAAAAGAATATAATGAGGGAATATTCCATTTTAAGTGGTTGAGTTATAATGGTCGCTTTTATTAATATTTGTGCTTCTTTGTCTAGTATTGATAAATTTGAGACGGAGGGAGTATTATTTAATAGTTAAAATTAGTTTTTAATTAATAATAATTAATTTAATAGTTATAAAAATAATTTTCTTTTCTATAAATTTTCTTTTATCATTAGGTTTGTAAAAATGTCATTTTCATATTTTAGGTCTTTATTTCTTAGATCTCATTTTTATTTTTGTATGCGTTTACGTAATTTTATTTAAGCGTAAGTTTTTTTTAGTTTTAAGCGTTCATCAATTTTAAATATAGTGATAGCGTTTATTTAATATTTTTTATCTTTTTAATTTCCTTTTAATTTGCATTTAGATTTGGTGTAATTTATAGGCTATTTCGTAGTTATAATAATTCAATCCCTTTTTCGTTTCAAATCACTCGATCACTAAAGCGTTTGATTATTCCGCACGGCTCGTTGGGACATGCTGACGGAAACCTATACTCCCGGATCTTCATTGCATCGTGCTTAAAAGCTTGTTTTAAGTTTCACCACGTTGGCCATTCACAGAGTGGTTAGACTGCGTGAGAAAAACTTGAGGTTTCACCGGATCCGATATCATTAATTTCAACTTAATTGTTTTGTGGGTAGGCACGCGTGCCTAGGCTCAGGGCATCTATTTTCTTTGGATTTGTCATAAAATTTATAAGGGAAAGGCGTTGAATATGTACTATGATTTTCTCTCTTTTTGGTATTTGGATAAGCCTTATCGTCGACACTAGCGGTGGTTTCAGTACTAGCGGTGGTTGGGTAAACTATGTAGCGTGGTTGCGTATTCACATATGCACATAATTGAGAATTAGTTCAAACCACGTAGCCTCCTTTGGTTTTCCAAATGACCATGTTGTGAGTTGCGTGAGAAGAGTTGGTTACGATTGATGTTTATTTCGAAATTAATTTTGCCCTAGCAGTTGTAACTCTTTTCTTTTATCCCCAATAGAATCAAAATTAAGTTGTACTTTGAAAACAAGCTGTTTTAACTCTTTAGCAGTTGTTAGTATTTTTGGCCGTATTTATCCCAAATGTGCTATTCTATCAAGTCGCTATACACATCTAATAACACGAAGCACTATGTTTACGTCAAAATGAAGATGTTGATGTTTTTACAATAAGTTATGGTCTATAAAACACCTGGATATATTATTAATACATGAATACTCTGAATAGTATTAGCGATTACAACCTTGAAGTGTATCGACTCTAAATATGCCGAAAAGTTATATCATCTCGCGCTAGCCTAGGACCTCGCATAGGCTAAGAAGTCCTTTTGATATGTACTCTACAAGGATAATTTATACTTAGCATACTTATCTAATACAAAACATCCTACCAAAGAAATTCTAGAATGTTACATATTAAACCGACACAATCATATTAGCAATGAAAACAACATTAAGCGATGGTACCGCGACTTCCGCGGGGTTGGTATTTTGCCTCCCTCCCTCTTGTGAGTTGGAATCCTTCTTGTTTGCTATCATTTTCTTGAAGGATTTACCACTGGCACTTCTCTGGGGTGGCCATATTTTCCCATGGGATTCAGAAGGTTCGATAGCCTCTCAAGGGTTTCAGTGTAAATCTGCCCTTCACCGCGGCGATCTTTGGAAATTTTCTTTGGGGTTGCTTTCCATCTCTGCGGCTTTTTATTTTAATAACAATGGTAGAACCACATAAAGAATTCACAAAAAAACCTGAATCCACTGTATTTGGCGTGATAGGTTTGAATTGGAGTGAGAAAGCGTCACAAAAATACACAATCATCACACGTTAGCATGGGATTTTTATTGAGTTCTTTATGTGGTTTGCTCAATTTAATCACGGCGCCCAAGCTCGTCATTTTACCTTTGCTTCTAGGGTTTGCACTTGATCAACAAAGGACTAAGACCGAGAAATTTGGCCAGTGTTGTTTTGCTCGCTTTGCACATTCGATCACTCCCGACCCAATAGATGATATACTTCCTTCTTTCGGGGAAGGCGTGGTTATGAAGGAACTGCTGAACTTGAACATCCCAAATGGCTAATGAGAGTCTAATCGGTTTAAACTCGCACCTTTGGTATGCATATGGTCCTGGCAGACTACCACAACTTGAATGGACATGGGTTTTGGGTGAAGGTGTGTTGTCCGATCTTCTTGAGATGGGTTTTTAGTCGATCATTTAGAGCGACTAAATGTTATTAGTAGTCATTTAGAACATGTTTCAGTTGTGGCATGACATCGTTTGCGCTTTTTTTGGGGGGGGGGGTAAAGCTTTAGGGTATGTATTGGCTTTTGAAAGCGTGGTGCATGGGCGGCAGCGTTGTTCTTGATAACATCTTCAACTTCTCTTTTGGTGTTTTTGAACTATTTTGTTGGTGGAGGAATGGTTGTTTTGGTTTTTGTGCTTTCCTTTATTTACCTCGCGTATTTATATAGGTTTTTTACTGTTCTCTTGCACGCGGTATAATTAATTTCCATTCTTGTTTTGTGGGTAGACGTGCCTAGGCTCCTGAGCATCTATTTTTCCTACTGGATTTGTCATAAAATTTCTAGGGAAGGAACGTCAATATTTACTTGCAGATTTTCTCTCCTTTTTTGGTATTTGGATAAGCCTTATCCGTAATTACAAAGCTGTTTGAATTATCGGTTTATTATCCTTTTTTGGTAAAATGTAGCTTCCATCATTTGTTGGTTTTGGAAAAGGTGCTTATTCATATCGGCTTTTAATGTGTGTCGGTAAAAACTATATTTTTAGCGTATCGGTTGTAACTCTTTATTTTATTTTTTTATCCCCAATTGAAGCAAAATTAATTTCACGTGCAAACAAATGTTTTAACTCTTATAGAGTTCTTAGCATTTTGGTAGTATTTATCCCCAATGTGCTATTCTAATGAGCAAGCATGACCGTTATCTTCATCACTATCTAGACGAAAATTGACAATCAAGTTTATGTTATTTGGCAATTTTAGTTTTGAACCTCGGGCCACCGTCAATTTGCAATCACAGGCTGACTAATGCCATAATTGGCCAATACTTGTTATGCGATGGACAACCATAATTCTTAAACATCACGATTATAGATGATAGACTTAACGGCATAAACCTACTGACACTAAGTTTGGCATAGAAGCCTATCGCATGGTTGGCGGCATAAACTCATAATTATCTTGGTGGAACCATTCCTTGTGCCTTTGCATAGCCCTTTTGTTTCTATGATCTCGAACCCTCTTTTCGGTTTTAGTGATAGAAACACGGCTTTGTTAACTTCCTTCTTTTGAAAGGTGTTGCACTCACCGAACCGCATGCGAGTCCTCTTCATGCCATACCATGTTTTTGAAATAAAATTGTGACAAAAGAGTACATGCTTCGTGCACAATGTAGGCGTCCATGGATCGATTCTCATCCAGCAAGGTCATACATTAGTCGAGCGTCATTGTGCAGTGTGCAACAATGTTAAACCATCTTAGTGCCTTTTGGTGCAACATAAAATAAAGCCCATTTTCCCCCTCCAATATCATTCAAAACAAGGCGACCGTTTGCGTTTACCAGGGTTGCGTTTACCAGGGTTGCGTTTACCCCCTCCAACTACCAAAAAAAAAAAGGTGATCAAATCTGCAAGTAAATATTCACTACCAAAAAAAAAGGTAAACGCAACCCTGGTGGAGCTAAAACATCCAGAACATCCCGGCAAGGCGGCCCAGCCTACATACTTAGTGGTAATTTGAAATTCAAGGCCCTAAGTTGTGGTGCACTTTAAATATGACTTTACTTTGGTTTTCGTACATGTTCTATAAAACATAAACCCTATTAATAACAATTTCAATAACTTTAATTAAAAATATTTAATAACAGAATATAAAATATAAAAGTGCACTTGATTATTTATATTCATGTACTCTATAAATATATGAGCGAATAAGGTAACAACGTACATACTGAGAATACAACAAACCTAGATTTGTTTTATAAAAAGAAGAAAAGGACAACGATTTTATTATTGGATTCTGATGAAAGTCACCCGAGAATGTAAGCATCCCATGATAGCGAAATGGTGAAACACTTTTACTATTCTAATAAGATATTCAAATGACTTGTTTCATTGTATATACTTTGAAGAACTTTTACAAAAACGCATGACGGCGTTTGGTATTGTCAAAAACTTTGTATTTATAAAATTTTATTTTCACACATTAAATAATGCAAAAGCTTTTGCGATTAAGGTAGTTAGTTTTTCTGAAACTTTTCGCCAACCATTTAATTGTGTTCATGCATCAATTCTTTAATGACTTATCTTCGAATGTGTGGATGTTGATAGTTGAAGATTATTAAATTGATTTAAAATACAAAAACCATTTCCCCGAAAGCAAGCCGACATCTTTACGATGCGCTTGGTGAAAAGTGAAAACAAAATAGCCAAATGTAGATTACTTAAAAAAGTCAAAAAAGTGAAATCAGAGGCCAGTACTTTCAACCTCTTGGTGACACAAAAACCCATTTCTGAAACACCAATTGTTCTGATTAGCAGTTTGGATTATTCACCCTATACACAAATTAAATTGTCAATAAATATACAACTCTACACACAAAAACTAAAAAACACCTTTTCATTTGTGAAATTTACCTTTCACTTCTATTGTGATATTTTAGTCAATTAACATTTAGATCAATTAGATTATCAATCATACTTGTCATTTGAAAATATGCGTGTTCTTTGTGTGAAGATGGTACATGCGCTCCGGTGTACTAATTTTGCCGCGATTCTTTATTTAAAGACATGGGAGAGTTTCAAGAGAATGGTAATTGCTTGTGGCCGGGAAAGACTTTCCCAATAGAAATTTTAGAAAGCAAGTGATTGATAGGAAGAATGATTGAACAACTTCGAGTATGAATGTAGTATGAAGATATGAAAGCATGTTTCAAGAGGATCGAAGATGATAATGCTAATTTGGAAGCAACGTGTGAAGAGGCGATAAATGATTTTAAGATTTACAAAGATTATAATGTTGATCTTTGAAGCGAAGTATGAAGAGATGCAAACCGAGTTTAAAATTTGAAAGATCCATATGTTGTCAAAGCTAAGTATCAAGAGATGGTTGAATATGCCAAAAAGATTATCAACATACTTTCAAAAGTTACTTGCATTTGATCTTTGATGATTTTTAGGATATGAATGTGTTTTGTATATGTTTAGAATGTGCTATTTTGGACTTATTAGGCATGTGGAGTAATAAGTATTTATCTAATTAACAAGGTTAGGTACTAGATTCTTGCATCAAATTTTATGTTATGATTTTATGATATCATTTGTGAAAACATAAATAATGAAATTAATAGCCAATCTCGATTCACATGCGAATATACTCTAACTAGACTTAATTGCAATACTAAACTCAAAATTCCATTAGTTATTGATATTATTCACTAGGAAACATAAATTTTCCAAACCTTAAGAGTCAAGATGATTCTTTAAAAGGCTGAGTTGAAGAAAGGAGAATGAAGGGGTGCGGTGCACTTTGCCGATGTATTTGCATCCTTCTTGAAATATTGGGTAACATTTCTTGAATACATTATTACCTCTGTTCTTGGGTTGCCATACATCAATATTTCAACACCAAACCAAGGGCGTATTGAAGTTGCCATCTGATTGGTTAACCAAAGCAATCTGTACAATCACGCACTGAACCTATTGCTAAGACTCTAAACATTGGTGAACCTGCGAGAAAGATGTAGTTACTCAAGCGATATTGGAAAAATTAAAGGGATTGCATTATCCAACTTTGGTGTTTCAAAGTACAAAGGATCAAATAACTTTTGATGAAAAAAGCACTCCTTATTAGTCTACAAAGCGCCACTAAATTTTTAATGAACCAAGTAATGTTACATACTGCTAACTAACGACATCTAAGTATCATACCTACATAATTTTGAATCCGGATACACATAAAAGAGCAGCGGATTATAAAATGGAATTAACACCTATCTAACATAGCTATTCATCGAGAATAACAAAAAGCGATTTATTATAACACATAACCAATTGGAAGCAATCATAATATGGCAAACACTTGAGAACAATATTCATTACCATATTTGGGAACATTTTTTACAACTTGATCAAGGTCATGGTTTTGCAATCAACCTTTGTAACACAAGAATGACATATGGCGTTATAAGGAAGACGAATTTGAGGAAGAGCGGTTTGATTTGTGAAAATAATGAAATGCTGCGAAGCGGAAAACGTCTTATGGATAACGATTGGCTTTGGATTTTGAACTCTCTTAATTAATGGATCTTGTCTTTCTTATTCAAATGTGTACTTTTGTCTAACGTAAAATGATGGGTCCTTTTAATTATAAGTTCTTTTGCGGCTTTAGTTCTTGCAGCAATCATACACATACGGGATAACTTACGCGTGTCGATGAGATTCTTGCGATGGCTACTTGCCATTCTTGCCGATCTATTTTAATTAAAATATAAATGGTTACACGAAAATTCATGATATGTCGGAAGTAGCGCGATTTATTTGCGTCATTTTCCCATATAAGTATATATAAAGAAGTAGTAATAAAAGTAAGGACCAAAAGAGTGACAGTTGTTGACACCTTCAAGAGTAAAAACAGCAATGAGAATAAAGAAAAAGGCAACAAAAATGCTAATACAAGTATTATATGAAAAAGAGTACGGCTACTAGCTGCTGCTATCTTAATCTTCATAAAATCAATAAATGGGCCATTATTACAACTATTATTCCCTATTCAAGCTAATAATGTTATGGGAAATGATTTAGATGAAGTAAACATATCTTTAATTTTGTGCTATCATTCATTGATTAATGGCATGGATTGTGTTCTCTTCTCCTAGATTTGATCTTTGTGAGTGTGGTGATGTTTGTGGAGACATAAAATGAAGCGTATAATCATACTATTGTTATACTTTTCATACTAGGTATTGCTTGAGAATAACGTATGATCTTGTGGTAGTGCATTAACTAATATTAATGGCGAGCAAATGTTGTTTATTTATATGTTTTTCTAACTACAACTTTATGAAATCGCAATTGTTTATTAAAATACATAAAATATAACAATCAGTATTTGGCATTCAAATAAACAAAAGGTTCAAATTAAAGAGAGTAGCATAAGTAACATCTTTAAGACACAAATTTAAAATAGACATCAATACAAAGTAAAATGTAATGTACATTAACAAAAAATGTCAACTATTAATATAAATTATCAATGTCAATCATGTATATACATAGTTCACAAATTAACTTTTTTATATTTAAAGTAGTAGAGATACCAGTATAGAGAGGAGTAGAGATAAATGGTAATAGTCAAAACTTTTTTTAAAAACCTTACACTTTTTCTATTCATATTCAGCCCAAGATGAAGAATATGAATATTTGATATTTTGTGTGTATCTCATAACTCTGAATATTTGAGTTTTTAACCAACTCATGGTGTTTCAAAAAAAGTATTCACCAAAATGTAGTAGCACTTAATATATTATCCAAATCATAGTGGTTTTAGAGAGACCATAGCATTAATCGTGTGTATTAATAAGCACATTATGTTTTCATCGATTTCAACATTTTCTTACCAAATAACTTCGTATCTTTATAGCAAAGACCATTTCATATTTTTCAATATGTATTTCATAATGCAATTTATTCTATCAAGTGATATATTTTTTTAATATAATTTAAATCTAACTTTTTATTGTTCACAAAAACGGTTCTTAAAATTTCATTATATACATTAAAAAAATGTCAAAGGCTGTCATTCATTTTTTAAGATATAGGATATTGCCTCGTGCAATTGATCATTTTGCACAGTTCGATATTCGGCCTTGCATAGTAGGGTACTCGATTGAGTGAGGCATTGCTCTATTAAAAATTATTTACGTGCTTCTTGTCCATTAAGTTAATTTAGTGGGTCTTCTTTTGTTATCTTATCTTGCCAATGATTGTGTGATAGGGTCTATTCAAAAGGTTGGCATGAAATGACAATTACAAGTAAAAAAATTTCCCAGACACTTTTATGGTACTACTAAACGACTAAACTTTTCCACTTTAAAATACTTTTCAATGCAAAAAATTTCCCAGTCACGAAGATCCAAATAGATTTGAGCAAAAAAATAAAAATATAAGGTAAAACAGTTGAGTGTAATATTAACAAACTATACTTTCATTTTTAAGGTCTAATACCTGTTATGTTCTATGTTTCATCCACTCAAAATAAAACTTTATATAACTCTTTTTCTTTTTTAATGGGCCTTCCAAAAAATCATAGAAGCATATGGGCTTAAAAGAAAACAAAACACTCTTAAAGAAATTAGGGTATACGTTTCTACTTTCTAGCCGCTAACATGAAACCTTTTTCTCTTTTATTTACTTCTTTTTTATCCACAGAGCAAACTTTATGTGACAAACATCTAAGTAAGAATTTAAGAAGAGAGTAGTATGTAATGTTTATTAGTCACAAAATCAAAAAATCACTATCAAAGCCACAATATCACCACAAAAACACCAAAGCAACCACCCAACTTCAAAACACCATACCTCCATCGTTAGATCTAAAAAAATATGTATCCAGAAAAAAAAACCTTTAGATCTATCGTAAGATCTAAAAAAATGATTGATCTAGCAAAAACCACTGAAATCATTTCTATTAAACCACCATAAACCAACCGAAACCAACAACCAAACAAATCAACCCACCGAAACAACCAAAACCATCGTGATAGGTGGCCATTTCGGCCGATGGCAGCGACGACAGTGGTTAATGTGGCGGCAGTAGCGATGGAGACACCGGTTGATGGTGGTTTAGAGAGTGAGACAAAAACTATTGGTTGTTGTCCATGATTTTATGTGAAGCAAATGTTGTACATCATGATTAGAGACATGTACTCTTGTGTGAAGGGGTGTTTTAAGTTTTGTATTAATTGTTGTTTAATGTGTATTTGTATTTGTGCTTTAACTATTGTAAGTAATGCTTTGTAACTTGTACATTTGCTTAAAATTCTATATTTGAAAATCTTAAAACATTTAATATGAGGGAAGTTCATCCCTCTATTATAAGATAGTTAGATAAATGTAGCTGCATCTTTATTTTTCTTATTATTATTATTATTCTTTTCAAATGTAGCTTTCATTCTCATCAGTTCCGCCGATCAATGAATGATTATGAAACAAATACCAATAAGCAATCAATTATTATTATATGTATGTCAACAGACATAAGCCCTACCAAATTGAAAACTTAATTAAAAACTAAAGACAAGCCCAAACAAGTTGAAAAATTAAATTAAAGAACAGCTAAGATATTTTACCTCATCATATCGGAAATAACACTCGAATCAAGAAGAATCGAAAAGCAGTAAGGTAGGACGGAGTGGACGTCGGGTTTACCTTCGAGCTCAAGAGCCCGCTCGGGTACACCGTTCCGTGTGCTTGCTTGGTGGTGGCGAATTATTAAATTGGTAGGGCAGAATGTTTACGTTGAAAAAGTGTATGCGTTGGAAAAAGTGTGTAATAACGGCTATTTTGAGTAAAAAATTTAACACCTAAACTTGCACCTCATTTTTCAAAATAAAAACACACAACACAAATTACAACACACACTAATCTTTCAAAAACACCAAACTATGGATCCAGGAGAAGTAAAAACTTTCACCTAGGTCAGGTCTGGTCTCCCATCAACCAAAAAATCCGTTAGGATTTAGCCATTTTATTCCAACCATCCGAATCAATTTTATGTTCCACAACCCCAATCTCCACAATTTTTCCAATATAATATGGGTCCCTCAATTGAATCACATACTCAACATCATCGCTGCAAGCGAGTTTTTCCCGTTCGAAAACCTTAGTCAAGACGTAGAGTATGTACCCGAAACACAACCACTACCAAACGAAGAAGAACTAAGACTAGAATGACGAATATTTGGAAGAAAAACGTTGCGGATGAAATCAACGCCTACACACAAAAGAAGACACAATATTTGGAAGAAAAACGCGAGATGGCGAAACAATAGTTGGCTACACAACTCGAGGGGGCGAAGTTCAAGAATAGACAACGGGAGTTGAAGTTTTTTTTGGAGCCGCATGATCACATATGCGATCCTGCTATGTTGGAATTAGTTCTTACCAAAAAAGCCTTGGAAACAGCTTGGATGAGACAGCAATTTTAAATTGTAGTTTCAAGTTATTTTAATTTCAACTTATGTAATGTTTTTTTTTTTTTAAGTTGTAGTTTCAATTTTAAGTTGTGGTTTTTTAAGTATTATGTAATGTTTTTATTTTTAATGAAATGGTATGTTTTATTTTAAATATTGTATGTGATTTTACGTGATTTAAAAAAAAAAAAAAAAAAATGAATTCTAAGATTGCGTTATTCACCCCACTGGGCTAAGGTGAAGTAAGGGTGCATTACTGGCGTAGCTTGAAATAATGCTTTTATCGGGATAGAAAGGATGTGCTAAGACCCCAAGTGTATTAGTAAGATAAAAGGCAACCACTCCTCCCTCCCTAATTTATGTGTGTTGACTTTGTTGTTCTTCATCTTCAATCCTCTTGCAAGGTACTAAACTACTAATGGCGCAGGTTTTTCTTTTCAGTCTTTTATCAGATCTTCAAGTAATAACGTTAGGATAAGGTTGTGTTAAGGTTTTCTGTTTTGGGCTAATATTAATTTATTTGACTAGGGTTTATAAGTGGGCTTTTTACCTTTAGTTGTGACCAATGTTTTAAATGTTTTAAAAAATAGGTTTTTAATCAATCGATTGAGTTATCGGATATCGGTTCAACCAACGGGTACGACCTGATTTTTCATTTATTATTATTTCTTTTTTTTGATCGGGGTCAACCTGGTTTAACCCGGTTTTTATAAAAAAAATTGAAAAAACCTAAACCTGACCAGGTTTCAAGACCCGGGTCACTCAAAAAACCGGCGGGTCTAACCAGTTAACCCGTTTTTGTGGTTGGGCACCGGTCCGACTGGTTGAACCGGCCGGCTCGACCCGGGTTTGAAAACATTGGTTTTGACTATTACGGAGTAATAAATACAAATATTCAAAATGTTAACGTCTTATCTTATGTTTTTATTACAGATTCAAAAAGTTTATGAATTAAAAAAGATCCTCAATAGCCTCAACGATGATGATACGGTAGCTAATGATGCATATTAATAGTTGGCACTTTTTGTATTTATGTTAATAAAATTTCATTTTGTAGTGACGTCTATCTTTAATTTATGTCTCAAAAATGCTACTTATGCTACTTTTTTTTAATTTGAACCTTATATTTATTTGGATATGAAATAGTTTGCATTTCTATGGTTTATAGTTATTTTTATTAAAAAATTTCATTAGCTCGTAAAGTTAGTGTTAGAAAAAAACGTATAAATGAATATCATTTGCTCGCAACAAATTTAGTCACAGGGTATCCGCGCGCCTGCTAGTAAGTAAGAATTGGTTCTTGAGCTGTAAAAGTCCCATCAAATTGCTATTCATAAATTATAACCATTCGATCACCTATATGGCTATATGTGCGAAAAGCACGAATATATCATATTGTAACCGATGTGGCGATGTGGGATGATTGGTATCAGTTATTGTTTCATTTGCCTTTCTTTTTTCCTCCCGTACTTTACACACGCTATTTACACACCAAGTTGGTTTTTAGCCAACAACCACATATGTAAAATCATTGAATGGGTCAAGATTAAAAAAGGGTAAAGAGAAAAAAAATTGAAAAACTTGTTAAAATATTTGTCCTTAAAGGGCCCTTTTAAAACACGGCATAAGGTCCTCAAAATCCACAAAACGACTCTGCTCTTTATGCATCTTCAACTATGATGTTTAAACATATATATTTTTCAAAGATGTATAACAAATGACGTTCAACTATCGTCTTTCTTTTGTTTTGGACTTCCGTTTTTGTTTTAATCTAATAAATGAACAACTAAGAATAAAAGTTAAACAAGAAACAAAGCGAAACGAGCTACAAATTGTGCTACACCAGCTCATAATTCCTAGATCCGCCACCGCGCATTTTTATTTTTTTATTTTATCACTATTAGCTCATTGGTTTTGACATATGGGCCGGCTGTTTTGGAATAGTTATTGGGCTGCTTGCTACTAATCTTGATGACCTATCTATCTGCAACACCTGAAACTAGTACGTACTAGTTTTCTTTTTCCCCAATTCCCGCTCAACCTTTTTATTTATTTATTTATTTTCCCTCGAATTATTTCTATTCATTCATTTAGGGTTCTTTTAGAATTATCAAAAATAGTCCTAGTAATGGATGATGACGAGGTTCATCGCCTTCTTCGTACCAACAACAACAAGCTCTTCTCAGGCTTCTCAACTGCCGAGGTATGATGTTCCAAAATATACACATTGCTATTTTAGAAAAACAAGTATAGTTAATTCCTAATAAAAAAGAAAAACAAGTATAGTTTATAATAATTCCCAAATTATATAGTTATTAACTATACTTGTTTTTCTTTTTTATTAGGAATTATCTACACATTGCTATTTTACCTATACTTGTCCCAAAATATATTGTCGACATGAAAGTGCACAGTGTAATGGTCCCACTTTTCTTTATTTGTCGACATAGGAAGTACTGTATGTTAGTATTAGAATATTAGGAATATGAGCAAAACAACTCTGATATGCCACGCCAACCTTTTTTAAAAAGGGAAGGTTTGTGGAGGTGCGCTCAAAAGGTTGGAAACCATGGGGTTTAAGAGTTCTTGAAACAAATTCGAGTATGGTTATTTGATATTCTGATTATATAGGATCATTTTTCATGTAGATTTGTTAAATAGAGAATTCGCCAAAAATTTAGCTGATTAAGGTTTATATGAGCCAAACTTGCTTTAGCTTGAAGCTTGGCTTTAGAACAATCTGTTAATCTAAGTCTTTTCTGGCTCGTGATTTGCCAAATCTTGGTTAGGTACTTATGTCGTGTTTGAGGTCAACTTGTCAAAAACTCTATTCATTATATAGACTTGGTTCCTACGGAGCCATGTTAGGGTCGGATGTGTGTAAGCCTTATAGTTCAAATGATTAGATTTTTTCTAAAAAAACGACAAGTTACAGTTCAGTCTGTGTTGGGGAAACCACAGCTGAAAGTTCCCAAGTGTAACTCCTGTGGACGTCATGGAAGTGACATTGTGGTGATATCAATGTGGTTTTGCTACATTGAACTAGAATTTTAATGCAAGTGTTAAACCTCATTTCTAGTAGTTTTAGTCTATTAGTTTCCATGGACAACTCGTTATCATACGGAACATGTTTTTCAATTGATATTTTAACATTGTTAGACTAACTGAAAAAAGAGTATGCATAATCTTTGTTAATGAACTTTACAGATGGAGAAAATGGAGAAAGTACTAAAGGAATCAGGGGAACATCTAGATCGGAAGGCCTTCAAGTATTTGGCAAAAGGATTCAAGTGAGTTATGATTTTTCAGTTTCAAAAATATTTGCATATTTTTCTGGTTTTTTGTTTCGAATTTGTTTACAAGTTACAACTTTTGCAAGTCCACAAGTCCCGCAACTAATGGTTATCTGCTTATATGTCTTCGATTATATAGAATTGTAGTCTTTATATGTGTGTGCGTGTGTATAAGTGCAAGTCTAAAACTAATCATACATTGAAATGGCCACACCTAAGTTTATCATTTTGGTGGTTCCATATTTAGCCCACGCTGTCAAAAAAGTAATTTCTATCACATTGTTTTTTTTGTCTTCTGCAGTAATATCTCTTTGTGGCAAGAAAGAAAATCTTTAAATTATTACATGGTGTGATGAATTTATTGGTATTTTTATGTCAAATACTTGATAATACTATATAGTTAATAGAAATAGAAAATAGATTAATCATGCAGACCCATATTGTAACCACCAATTTATATGTAATCGTAATGATGTAAAAGCGTCAAGTTTGACACAAATCGTTTTTATTGCAATAACATATACGGAGTATATAATATATAGTGCTCTGTTGATCATTACAAAAACATTAAACCCATTTTGATTTGGTGAACAGCCGTTCTGCGGGTCGTGCTGGAAAACCTGCTATTAAATGGACCGATGTAAGTATCCCTTTAGCTATACTTGTACATGCTATAAAGAAAAGCTACATCATTGTTCTTTGTGTACTTATTTGCACGTGAATCTTATGCTCATATATTAGGTTCAAAGTTGGTTCCATGATAGGCAGGAAGGTCTCCTGTCAAAAGACACATCACTAAATGGCCACAACAATTTGTCAGGTGCCCCAGAAGTTTGCGCCTTAAAAAATGGAAATGAGGTTTCTGATACGTCTAAAGGTGATTTTGTTGTTTACAAATACTGACTAAACGTTGTTCTTTACGCCTCATATTACTTCTTGCTGGTATTGACATCATTAAATATTAATCATCTAAGTTATCCTTCTTGCTGGTATTGAGGATTTGAGGTGTTATTGCATATTTCGATTAATAGCCTGTTAAAACTAAAGTACAATATATCTATGGGCCTTTTGTATAACATCCAAAAAATTTATGCAGGAGAAAAAGGTATCGATCTGTCAAAGTTAGAATTTGAGGCAAAGTCATCATATGATAATGCATGGTAAGCTTACATATAGCAAGATAAAAGTTACTTCCACAATAGAATGCTTAGTAACATCTGTCATGTTGGCAAACTTTATGAGCTTTGTTTATTAAAAATCATGCATAAAGTTGGATTTTGAGCAGGTATGCGATTGTTGAAAATTATAGTATGTCTGATATTCACTTTTGTGGCTTTTGCAGGTATGATGTGGAGACTTTTATTACACACAGATTTCTTAGTTCAGGTGGACCTGTAAGTTTATATCTTTTAACTTCGACCATGTTCATTAATATGCTTCTGAGTAGAGGTCCAACAGGCACTCTTTAATTTCATCTATAGTCACTGATTACTTCAGTTCAAATATATATTGGTTATATTTGTTCAATATAGTATTTCTAAAAGCCATTGAGTGGAGTTGAGCAGTAATGACCTTCTGGCTTCAGCTAGGGATTAAGTAGAAACAATATACCCTTCGTGTTTATATATATACTATATAATTACTTTATACTGTATTATGTAACATACATATGTCGAAATGTGTAATTTGTTGACTTTCTATAAATTTCAGGAAGTACTTGTAAGATATGTTGGTTTTGGGGACGACGAGGATGAATGGGTTCATGTTAAAAATGTGCGTGAACGATCGGTCCCACTCGAGCACTCAGAGTGCAATAGAGTCATGGTTGGAGATACTGTACTTTGTTTCCAAGTCAGTAAGCTCTGCATTTTTTTGTATAGTAGCTAGTGTCATCATAATTAACTATAATTTGATGTCTTATGGTGCATCTTCAGGAGAAACCAGATCAAGCAAGATATTATGATGCTCAAGTTATCGATATTCAAAGAAAGTTGCATGATATAAGGGGCTGCAGATGCATTTTCTTAGTTCAGTATGAGCATGACAAAACTGAGGTAAGAAGATTAAGTAACACATTGTATGTAACGGGTCAAAATGTTTTTTTTTTTTTTTCCCTGCTTAGGTTATGCCCGAAACATTTTTGTCTAAAACTTCTAGATGTTTAATAAAAAATTTGTATCTCGAATATGAACTAAAACTATTATTTTTTCTTAAATAATCTATTATATAACCTGTTAGCGATAACCTAGCGCAAATTAACCCATTCACTTATAACTGGGTCGAACATGTCACATCTAGTTTTGACAACCATCACTATCATTAAAATGTAGTAGAAACCCATTGTATTTTCAAGAATCAACTATTGTGGACAAAATGTGGATGCAAAAGGAACACCTTTTATACTTGAAACTTTTTTTGTTTTAACATTCTTGCAAAATGTGTTTAGTAATTATGGGTTTGTTTGCCATGAAAACTGAAAAATGATATTTCACATTTAGTTAGACATTTGAGTTCAACGGACCGATAAAATGGCCACAAGACTGAATTTCAAGACTATATTTGACTAAAAATTTGAAACTGAGATGTGACACATTAGTCTTAAGTTTATATATTCATCTCTTTAGTTTTGAAACTAAGATCTGACAAGTTTGACCACAAAAATCGAAGTGTAGTATTATGATATGAAGAAAATGTAAACATTTTGTGAAAACCTTTTGTTTCCAGGAAAGTGTTCGGTTGAAGAGACTCTGTATGTCGCCCAGAATCTTAGAAGCCACTTCTCTCATCCTCTAAACCATTATTCTGCTGACACGTAATTTAATAGACGGTTTTATCCGTGAGGTGTATGGATCATCTAGCAACGTTGTCGATATGCTTTCGTATTAATTGCTAACAATTGTAATTTATAGTTGGGTTACCAAGCATATTTTCCCAACTCAAATCTTGTGCCAATCTGTAAAGAATCAGCATTGGGATCAGAATGGTGCAGAAATTCTAAATATATATTTACGATTTTTTTTGTTTAACAGCAGCTCGTCTGGCTTGATGTTATGCAATATTTGATGATTTGTATCTTTTTTTAAAATTAGCAAAAGCATAGTGTACATAAGAACCGGCGTACAAAAGTTAGTTCTTGATTGAGTACATCTTCGCTCGGTACCACTTGGATGCAATCCAGAGTTGTTTCTAAGGAACTTTAGTGACAAGACCGGAAAAGAAATTTGGCTTTGAATCAGTACTCCAAAGTTAGAATGGTTTGGTTTAGGATCAAACTGGTACTGTAGAATATCTTTATGCAGTTTTTCATTTGGATCAAGAATTTTATTGTATCAGAAAGCTATTACCTCACTAGAATGTCTTCGCTATTCCGACTTTAGAATTCACGTTTGGTGAACTCTTAGTTATTTGGTACCATATCAATCATAAACGAAAAGAGCAACACTGAAGAAAAAACTGGATGTGATTTTGCTTCTTCATATTATGCTTATGTTTCAATGTTTTCTCGTGTCATATTTACATTTTGGAAACTTTTATCAGTTACTATTTCACTTCGGCCCTTGCCTGTTTGCATCTCTTGTCTGGTCACCCACAACCCCTTTAGCTGTGCAATTTTCCTTTCAACCATCTAGTGAAGCACCTAAAGACTTCAAAGATGAGCATCAGATCTTAATATTGAAAGACGGTGATTCCATACTTACCAAAAGTACAAAGTATATCGAGTTGGTAGCAAATTAAGCATTGTACCATGTCTTCAACCATCGTTATTTCATTGTAATCCGAGTGCTTGAGATGGACAAATCGTACATACACATTTTTACCTAGAAACCATTTGTTGTCTTGTGTTCCAAAACAAACAGATCTTGCCACAATTTCCTAAAAGGGTGAAGTTATCTAGAATAAGATCTTATCATGCACATTCGTCTTAATATCATATGACATTCATGTTCTGCACGACACCTCATTTTAATGTATCAGCTAACTGAGCTGATTCATACTGCGCGACCAGGCGGTATAACTTTGTTATAGTGCCTACTGCCTAACAGTAAAAGAGGTATAGAAAATTATCTTCTACCTCTCGGATTTAGCATTTGGAAGCCATTATATTTTGGCATTTCTTAGTCTAAAACTACTCCACCATACTTTCTTTTTTACGTTGTCCATAAAAAAACATATTTAGGTGCTTAATTACTGGCGAGTAGCCAACTCTTATTTCACAATCATTTGTTTGAGTTTTTGGATATATTTTCTTGGTAACAGCTTCATATCAAAGACCGCAAACCCATATCCCGGCCACCATGCAAACTCTTAACTTCCACGTACAATAATGTAGTCTCAACTCTCGAGTGTGATCTTCTTACTGGCCACAACATCCATATTCAGTTTCCAAAATCTCATCGAGATCAGTTTCCAATTTCATCAGGATCAGTTTCCATATGCATTTCAAACTTCAAAGTCTTTTCGTTCTATTTCAATATTAGAGATGCTGAGATCCATTTTTGCAATGGTTTGTACATGTAATGTGTGCGAGTGTATGTAGTTTTTCGGAAACATACACGTATGCTCGCCAAAAATCACTGTTGCTGAAACTTTAGATGAAGTTGAGATTGAGACGGAGCACGAGCTAAACAATATAAATTATTTTCATAAGCATGATTAAGTAGCATTTATTATAAAAGATAATGAAAGATAACTTTTTAGTTACCTTTTACTCCTCGTATCGTATAGCTTTTTTAAGTGTTGTACTCCCTCCGTCCTATATTAAATGTACAGTTGAAGTCCTATATTAAATGTACAGTTTGAATTTTCTATGTCTTTCTTTCTTAACTTTGACTATAAATATTTTTGGTTGTGTTATATAATATTTGATGCAAAATATATGAATAGATTGAGTTTTAAATATATTTCTACTATGTATTATTTTGATCTAATACTATATAACATAAGCAAAAATATTTAAGGTCAAAGTTGTAAAAAAAAGACTTGAAAAGTCAAACCTGGACATTTAATATGAAACAGAGAGAGTATGTCAAACAAAGCTTATATTTGGAGTTTGCTATTTTTCATAATAGTAATAATCCTATGCATCAAACAAGGAATAGGCACCCGCCACGTTGCGGCGGGGTGCTTTGTCTGGGCTGGTCAACACTTACGTTAGTTACGAAATACAAACGGTTAACTTTATTGCAGCACTGCTGCAAGGTTTGTCCAAAATTTGTGCCGAACTTTTCTTCAGGCACTTCAACCTTAGCAGGTATACGTAGTGTGTTCCTACGGTGGTGGTTACATTAACGATATTAGTAGCAGCTAGTTTTTTCAGTTACGTTGATATTTTTACAGAGCTGTGTTACAAAACATTTGTGGCAGATTACTGGTTCTATTCTTGAGGCGGTTCGTCATCTTTTTTCGGCTTCTTAGCCTCTGGTGCCTGTTCTTCTGCTGAACTTTCAAACAGCTGTTTTCTTACACCTGTTGATCCAACGTCTTTTGGTGTTTGTTTCTTCTCTGCAGGCTCGTCTGTAACAGATTCGTCTATATTAGCTCCCAAGGATGTCACTGCAAACATTTGGTTGTATGCGCGGATGTTTTCCAGGAAATGCTTGTCCGAAAAAAGGTGGTGTATAAAAGGGTATTCTCGGGGTATAAACACCTTCACTCTGCCCCCTAGACAGCAACGGTGATATAGAGGGCCTGAAGTCGGCGATGAAGTGCTTAATTTTTCTTCCTCCCAAAATTGTGCGTTACAATGTAGGCACACGCATTTGCAGGGCCCAAATGCTTTGTATTCACTCGGAGGTCCTGCATATAGAGTCGATGAGAAACAATTAAACATAAGCTTGTAGTAACAGATACTACAACAGAAATGTAACATAAATTAAGTAACTCTACAAAATTTGCTGACATGCTTACCCGTCGCCACTGTCGTACGCCTTGTTTCAGTAAATTCAGGGTCTATTTGTGGGCAACGGTTACCTGTAATAATGTTAGTGCAAAAGGTAAGAAGTAATCAAAGACCTATACTGTGAAACACTATAACCACATATGTTGTCACATACCTACGAAAGCTTGTCGGCGACTCCTTTTGTGCGACCCAGAGGTATTATAATATTCACGAACTACATCTGCGCCAGAATAAAGCATGATGTTAGGGTAATTACAAAGCCTTTGGATGCAGACATATATGCATAAATTCTTTTCTTGAAATCACTACCACGGCTCACCATTGGGTGCCGGCTTCCTTTTGTGGGACTCAGAGTTTAGAGCACGGATAGGTCTATTCATAGGCATTGAACTACTTGCAGCACTCAGGATAACCCCTAATTCAAAGTCTAGAACAACTGGCACGTTAGGGAACCCTGCAACCAATAAGAAAATAATATGTCGTCAGTTTTAAATAACTGAGAAGAGAAATCTAAGGCGCAAAACAGTGCGAGACAATAACCTGTAAATGTAGTAACATCAGGGACCTGATGTTGTGAAGGTTCATGAGGCAAGTTTGCATGAAAAGGCGACTCATCCTTGGTGTTCTTGTTTCCTGTTCTATTAACATTCACCCACTGGCGATGTTCCAAAAGCATGCTGTCTAGACAAATACTATTGAAGTTAAGCTGAGCCGTTGACGGCTCACATTCATCGATACTTTTCTTAACCCGCTTTTCATCGACACTCGACACCGACTCCACGCCTAAATTAAACCACCCTTTCTCTTTAAGCTACAGGTTCCTGAACTATTCCTCAAGTCTGTGACAATCTGTGGGTTTGTAGCATTTAAAGTATCGGCACACCGGTTCGGCGAAGAGGGTTCGCTTAAAAAACTTACACCATCGCGTCTACTACAAGCTTTATTTTTGGTTTTCATATTTCAACTTACCAAAGGCAGTGCCCAAAAAAAAAGAAAAAACCTTAATGGACGTATAACAACGTTAAGGGAAACCAGTTAATGGCAAGTTCATACATAAATCAACAAATCAGTTAGCCACTATGCACAAACTAAAGCAAAACCAAAACCCGAAACAAACAAAGGCACGAAACAAAAACTAAAAAGAAGCACAAACAAATAAGCTAGAAACAATATATACATACAGATAATAACATGCAAGACATAAGAGAAACTGATCGAGCATAAGATCTTTTAGCAGGACACCGAACAGCTTTCTTCACGAAGAAGATATGAACTGGCCAGAAGGTAGTAGAACTTCATACACTGTTCTCCTACTTGGGCCAGGGGCACTCATAGAAGACAGTTTAACGGGCTAATAATAAAGCCCAAATTTTATTAATATTTTAGGAGGAAATCTTCAGAAATGTTATATATAGATTAAAAAAGGTGAGTAATGGATTGCGGGTTGGTGCGGCATTTAGTAAAACCAACCCAAGATCCGAATCGGATTTTAAAAAATAAGAATTTACATCCGTGCGGTTTTGCGGTTTCGGTTTTTGCGGTTTGGTTTTGCCCTTTTTTTTGTCAAAGCTTTTTATTTTTCTTTTTTTTTTAAATTATAATTTTTGGTATATATTATTATAGAATAAATATATTATAATGTTACATGATGTGTTGAAAAATATATACAAAATGATGTGTATTAATATGAAATTATAAATCTGTACAATAGTAAAAGTCGAATGAGACGAAAATTTTTATAAACTTCATGATAAATAAAAATAAAAATAAAGATATATTATTTAAAAGCTCAGATAATAATTAACCATTAAAATGTGTTTGAAATAATTTATTATAAAAGTATAAACAAAGACATTTTATCATAAAAACATTATAATTTTTAGTGTGTTATTTTAGAAAATAAAAAATATTTGAATATGATGGAGTGGTGCGGTGCGGTTATTTTGATACGGTTTTTCGGTAACCTAACCGCACCGCTAAATGCGGCCTTTTATTTTCAAAAACCGCACCGTCGGTTTTTGTTGTGAATCGGTTTTTGCGATGTAGATTTTGTGTTTTTTTTTGTTTGCGGATTGCGATGCGGCTCACCCCTAAGGCTAGCTACAATGGGACAGAAAACATCGGTCGGGCATCAAAAAATAAAACACGACGACCGATATTTTGATCGGTCGGCACCAATGTGGAGTATCGGTTGCAAGATCGGTCGAGGCACACATCGGTTGAAAATTCAACCGATTTCAAATTCTATTTTTCCAAAAAAACTATCCGTTTAACATTAAAAAAAAATTAAAAATTAAAAAAAAAAAAAAAAAAAAAATTAAAACTTTACATCCTATAAATACCAACCTCAAACACAATTTCAAATACAATTCAACCTCAAACTACTTCTCATCTGTGTTTAATTCCAACCTCAATCTACTTCTCATCCAAATTCAACATGTCAAAGAAAAATACCCCACAATCAAAAAACCGACTATCACGACTACCCCAAAATGCATCGGATTTTAATTTCTCGCCGGAAAACAACTTTGAATTAACCAGCATAACACCACCACAAAACCGAGTGGTATTCGCTAATCCACCAACTTTGAATATCAATCACAACTACCACAACCCAATCAAAACCAAACCCGCTTTTACGTTAATCGCCAATTTGTCCCACCGAACGATCTAACACGGATTACCACCAATAACCAAGTGGGTCGCCGTATCGCCCTAACATGGACTTCTTGTATCCTTCCCAACCCATCAGACACAATTATTCCCCGCTTGTAGTACTAATCTTGAAATGGATTTGGAGGATTATATCCCGAGTATCCAACCCAAACTATCCAACTCAAGATGCTTCGATGGGGCAAGGCTCGGTCACGTCTGCGTTCGTACCACCGATTCCATTCCCGTTGAAGACGATGACGATGGACGATCGTCAAGAGACGCCACCCATCAAACCAAATAAGCCTTCAAGACGCACTTCAAAGGCGGGACAAAGGCAAGAAGCCCGAACCAACCAAGAAGGCCGAACCATGGACAAATGCGGAAGAGATCGGCTAGAGCTTGGGTTTTTGTGTCGGAAAACTCGGCGAGAGGAAACGCTATGAACAGGCACCGCTTTTTGGAGGAGGTGATAGCATATTTTAAAGGGATAAGTGTTTCTAAATGTATCCAAGTTACCACGTTTTACTAAGTTGTGACGACAAATTAATCCTCCTATAAACAATGCAAACAATTTACTAATCCTACTATTATATGCAAAGTTTAAAATTTGTTTAGAGTTATTTACATAAATCGTCCTTGTGGCTACGACCTAATTACAATCGGAAGTCCTTAAAGTTATTTGCATAAATCGCCCTTGGGTTTAGTTAGCCCGGTCAACGGAATGGTCAACGCCACGCGTCACCACTGAGTGGTGCCCCGATGGCACATTTCGGGTCGGATTAGTAAGCGGGTACGGTCGGGTCGCCACGCTGACTTTCCTAAGGTGGTGTACACGTGGCATTGGTATAAATATACCAAGATTTACCGGCCTAAGATTCAACTGGGACATTTGTGGGAAGCAAGCTTTGCCTAACCTAGCAGCATAGCTTCAATAATATTTCCTAAATCATATACATAACCCTTCCCAAAGTTACCAATTTTAAATAATAAAATCAATTTAGTTTTGCATTTATCAATTTAGGGGTTATATGAACCAAGGAAAATAAATAAATATACCTTCGACTCGTTTTTTCGTGTTTCCAATGGTATTTCGGGGAATTTTTTCATTCGTTTGAACCTCTAAAAAATGCGAAAATCACCAATTTTTCTTTGTTTTTGCATTTTCCGAGGTCCAAACCAAGTCAAAAATTCTCGAAAGCATTTTGGACTCGGTTTTTAGGTTCTTCCAATGGTATGCTGGGAATTTTTCACTTGGTTTGAACCGAATGTAAAATTACCATTTTTCTTTGTTTTTGCATTTTTCAAGGTCCAAACCAAGTCAATTCTCAGAAGACACCTGGTTTTATTATAGCTTACGGGAAACTGACTTTGAACCTCAAAAATGCTAAAATTACAATTTTTCTTTGTTGCATTTTCAAGGTCCAAACCAAGTCGAAAAAATTCCCCGAGCATACCATTGGAAAGAGCACGAAAAAACGAGTCCGACCAATGCCACGTGGCACCACCTCATTGGTCCACGTGGCGACCCGACCCGACCCGCTTACTAATCCGACCCGACCCGATGCCACGTGGCACCACTCAGGTGGTGACACGTGGCGTTGACCGACCGCTGGACCGGCTAACCCAAGGACGATTTATGCAAATAACTTTAAGGACTTCCGCTGTAATTAGGTCGTAGCCACAAGGACGATTTATGTAAATAACTCTAAACAAATGTTAAACTTTGCATATAATAGTAGGATTAGTAAATTGTTTGCATTGTTTAGGAGGATTAATTTGTTGATACACAACTTAGTAAAACGTGGTAACTTGGATACATTTAGAAACACTTATCCCTATTTTAAAAAGGAAACTGGCTCAGAAAGAACCTACGACTCCATCACGACCAAATGGAAGAATAAGATTCGTAATAGGGTTGGGAATTTTGCGCTATTATTGATAATGTCAAGAAAAATCATGGAAGTTGTGAGAATGATGGAGACGCATAAAAAAAACTCTAGAGAATACCGTGATGATGTACGGTCATGATTTTACCTTGGAGGAGTGTTGGCAAATTTTGAGGACTCATGATGCCAAGAATTGTGAGATGACGACTTTTAGAACGTAATAGTTGGAAGAAAACAAAGGGTTCTACAACTACCTCGGGGTCAACCCAAGGTCCTTTGAATTTCAAGACGCTGATGATTCCGATGATGAGGAAGAGATTAGAGAATCACGCACCGTAAGGTCGCGGACGCAGAAGGAAGAAATCATCCTCCTCCTCGCGGATCAACCATCGTAATCATTTATTGGTTCGTTAGCCAAAACCTTCTTCAAATTCGCCGTGAAAAGCGGAAAAAGCTAAGGGTATAAAAAGATGCATATGGTCAGGGAAAAGAGTCGATTTGATGAAAAGAGAGAAAATTGAGCTCCAAAACGGCGGTACGATGGCATTCATGACGCTTATCAAACGGGAGACCAACTTTAATTTTCTACAATACCCCAATCGTACTCAAAATTGCCCCAATGCATAACAAATCCGATGGAACTTAAGAAAACAATCAAGACACGCTACAAGTTAGATTATTAGTTTAAGTTTGTAATGTTTATTTGAATTTAGTATTGTAATTTTTTTAATTTTAGTGAATTAAAATTTGTTGTTTAAAATATTTGAATTATTATATATATATATATATATATATATATATATATATATATATATATATATATATATATATATATATATATATATATATATATATATATATAGGGAGAGTTAACGTGGGATCAAGTTTAAAGTTGAAAATAAGATCAAGTCTAAAAAACTATTAAAACATTTATAAATAATAATTTTAGCAATAATACACATAAAAATAATATTTTAATACAAATTAACATTTTAGCAACTAATAACCAAATGATACATGAGTTTGATTAGTGATACACCTGATACACATTACACTAATAAATATTCCAAAACATGATACACATACAAAACCGATACACATTACATTTCTAATCAAAGTGTATCACCTAAGTTTCAGAATTTTAAAAAGAAATCTATCAAACTTTAACAATTTTAACAGAAGTTAATAAACAATTTATTTTGTTGTAAAGAGAGTGTCGCTTGTCAAATTTTAGTTGGATCTCATTTAACAACTTTAAGCTTGATCTTATTTGATCTAGATTATATATATATATATATATATATATATATATATATATATATATATATGAAGAAAAATCGGTCATCGACAGATTTGATCGTGTCTACCGCCGTGAAAGAGAAATGACAAGCAAGCATAAAATGTAATCTGTGTCAATGCCATAGAAGCTAGCCTAATATAGATGATATGTTACCTGACTTACTTTTGGAAAGATGTCTATCTTGTCTTCATAGAGATGGAGATGACCTTGCTTTGTATTACCAGTTGACAAAATTTGCATGGGGTTTTCATTTTGCATGAAACGCAATGTAATTAATATGTCAAACACTATCTTTACAACTTTGTTAGACTTATTAGTTTTATAAAAATACAAATATAAACATCTAAAATCATCCTTGACATAACAATATACTATAAGAGAATCCTATAGTCAAAATTAAAAGTTAAAAACCTAGGGAAACTTATGATGATTAATATGCAACAAAAATATAAGATAATTTAGGGTATGAATAAATAAACAATAAAACTACATTCAATAATCTTTAAATTAAAGTAATAAGCACAAGAATCCTGTAAACTCAAAGGACCAAACAACAAAAGTGTATGACAACAAAAGAAAGCCTTAGCCCTTCAAATATTTCTATAGATGTATAGCAACATGTTTGGCTTTCTAACCCTAGTCTTTCTAGAAATAGCAAGTTTTTTCTTTCGACTTTCGGAGACTTAAACAAAAGACCAATTGACGAACACAAAGGCTATGCAATGAGGGTTCTCTTCGTCATTCAATACCTTCCAAGCTACCGCTCGTTCATATGACACAGGTCTTCCCATGCTTGTCAAGCAAACACCACCAGGTAAACAAGCAAAACCCTAAAAAACGACAAGAAGAAACCATAATCAATGCAATAAAAATTTACATCTGAATTTTAAGTGCCAGTTAAGTCAAGCTATATATACCTGTTGTAGAATCTGCGGGAGCTCAGAGCAAACATTGTTCGTTCTACCACCTCCCTCAAAGATCTTGTCAAGAGTAATGTCTTGAAGTGATACTAATGTAGTCTCGAGCATATCTAATCCTGCTTGATTTGCAAACGTAAAATCTGGCACAGCCTGCAGAATCATAATATTTTGAGTTATATAAACAGAAAGCGTTGATCTAAAAAGCATGGAGTATGAAGAGAAGACATACCTTTAGAGAGCAACACATTATGGCATCTGAATGATGCCAAAGTGTTTTGAGCATTGAATCACTTCGTTCATCAACATTTTTGAACAGTTCTTCACCAAGAAAGAAACTACATACAAATATCAAAATCGTCATCATACACTAAATTTTGACATGGCACAATAATTGCATGATGCAAAGAGTACAAGTAATCAAAAGACTTAATTACCGAAAGCTTTGACAGATCCAACGAGTAAGCAAATGAGCTTCAGGGGTACCAGATGGGGCTTGTAGACTTCGAGTGCCAAAAGGTGACGGTGAGAGTGCTAATGCAACCCTTTGGACTGATGCTATGATGCTACGCACATACTGTCTAGCCATAGCTGCAATGTTTTCTTGAAGATGAATCTCGTAAGCAAACTGAAAAGCTATGGTCATAACAGATTTTGTGGGCCCACTTTGACCTAGGTAATCTGCTGCTGTACGTTTCCCAGGTGGACCCGCCTCGAGAGTCGATGCAAGGTCACGTGTTGGATTCTGAGAATTCTGTGTAAATCACGAAAAAAATAAATAAATAACCCTTAATTTACCTTAAAAGAGTTAAATTAAACAGAGGGTTAAATTTTACCGTTACATTATTGATCGGGATGATACGAAAACCGGAAGGTAAGAGCGGAGCATCATCGGTGAAAGAAGCATCGATCGGAGCAAATATAAGTTCAGCGGAAGTACCGATTGCATTCTCGTCAACTCCGCTACAAAGCTGGGAAAAAATTAAATCAAATCGATTATATTTTCAAAGTCAAAGTCACAAGATGATAACCAACAAAAAACCGAGTGACCACTACTTACTTGCAAAAAGAAGATATCTGCAGGCATGAGCATGTCATCTGGACGATAATGAGCCATGTTTTCGAGCTTAATAACCTCCATAAACTGTTTTTAAAGAGGAAATTTGAATTAATAATCCGCAAAAGAAATAGAAATATTTCAAGCTTTATCAAGTAACTTGCCTCTTCATTCTCGATGGTATGAGCCAATGGAAGAATAACCTGCCCACCGAAGCTTCCATTTCTAGCTAATGGTAAACCGCAAGGACCAGCTTTAACTGAAGCAGCAGAATAACCATCAATACTGCTATCGGCCCATTCTGATCGATGTTCTCGCAAGAATCTTGTAAGTATTGCAGGAGGCACATTCTGCCATCAGAAAAAATCAGATTAGCAAATCCTTCAGTCAGCTTTAATGGTCAAAACCTGTCACTTATCAGATCTAAATTAACATGGGAGTCTATTAAAGTTTAATATACAATAAGTTCCACGTGTAGATTTTTCGGTGGAAATTTAACGTTGTGACCATCACTTATAGAAGGTATGATACATACAAAACAACTTAATAGTTATGTAACTGGTGTGTTTGACTTTGACCAACTTACTTGTAAGAGCATTGAAGCTTTAGCGCAAAGCACGGCATTGTTGATTGATGATGGGAATCCATCTGCATACATCGGAGCAGCACCCATGACCTTATCAGGAGACGAGTTTACAAGAACGGTAACATCATCGATTCCATCACTTTCCATCATAGTCCAACCCTCATCAGTGAAACCATTAATTGCTTCATTAAATCCTCTGCAAAAAAATATTAGCTGTCAATATTTTTTAGCACATAAAAATTGTACAAAATTCATGAAATGATAAACTGAAATAGATAAAAAGTCGACCTGCTCATTCGTTGACCTAGTGCACGAAGAGCAGCCGGTCTTCTTCCCCAACTAGTGACCATTGGTTGAGTAATCTCTTGCGAAATCTGCCTCAGCTGGCGAAAAGCCTATAATAAAAAAGATAGAATAATACAATGTTAAAAGAAAGTATATAATGTAAGGAAATAAAAAGATGACAAAAGATTATCATACAGCAAGTGTGGTCCTCTGAGCAAGTAATGTCGATGACTCGTATAAAGGGCGCAAAACTTCTGGAATGCTTCCTGACTACATGATGTAGAAGAAAATAAGTAAATAACGTAGTATAACTCAGCAGAATATAGTAGTACTTTTTAAAATATAAAGTAATTTCCTTTCCCGTACCTCAAAGTCAATATGGTCAACTATGTGAATGATCGAGCCGCCACCATCACATGGTCGTATGAGGTACCCACTTGGCATCATCTTGGCTCTCACGAAATGAGGCACTGGTGGCATACTAGGGCCATTTTGAGTGTTGTTTAATGAACTTTCGCAAACCTTAATTTGAACAAAATCAAAGTCACGACATTTCTATAAAGGAACATATAGAACAAAAAATAAGAAATGAAATTGTTTTACTCGTACCACTAGGCTACCATCCTCCAAAGCAGATGTATAACGCAGTAACCAGAAGTCGCGTGCTGGTGCTAAAGTAGTAGGCGCATATAGCTATAAAAAAAAATAAACATACAATAGAGTGAAACCATCAAAACCTAGTTCCTGTTGCATGTGTCAAGGGTGTTGGGTATGCAATTAAGTATTAAAACGAGTGCTAACCTGCATGTAAAGCAGCTCGATGGTTCCATTAGTTCCAGTTGTGAGCACATTAAGAACATCCACAGCTCGACAATCACGATACCATGATGGACGATCTTTGAGGATTTCAGCAACCTAAATAAGAACCTCAGTTATCAGTATTGCTTTTGTGGGGTCCTATTTAAGGAGCAAACTAATTATCTTTACAACTTTGTATTCATATCTTTACATATTGAGTTCCCATAAAAGGATAATGGTAGTACGTTTAATGTCGATTGTCACACATAAGTTTTTACTAATAGGAACTATATTTGATGCCGTAGCAAAATATACGAAGGCTGAAGGCAAGGACTTACTCTTGTAGGTTCAAGACCGACAAGACCACATGCACGTGATGCTACACCGGTGCAACCATGAGAAATTGCAATGATTCCAATGGAATCCGGACCAGGCTGCAAAATTGGTTACATGGGGAAATTAGAGACATATTATATATTAAAGAGAAGCTTTTTTCAATGGACGATAATGATAAAGACATTTTTAAAGGCTCGAGACAAATCACGATCACTCTTTTAGTAAACTTAGTGGTTTCATGGGTCATTCTGAATAAATTTATTAACAAAGTTAGGTCTTCATTCTTTTACATTATCTACGTTTTCTTTGAGTATCAATTATATGGTCCTGGAATGAATAAATTTGTGATACTGTGTCCGAAAAATGTGAACCACACTCACAGCTCCATTTCTTTTAGTGACGCAAACGTATAAAATAAAACATGACTAAACTGAAAGAAATTGTTGCAGACGGTATATTCTTGCTTTTAGATTTAGAAAGATAAACAATAGTAAAGAAAACGGAAAGAAAAAACCAAAAAGAAAATAATAATCTAGAAAAAGGTTGGATGTGGAGGATAGTGACTTAAATGATGAGATTCTAATGTGACATAGAAGGTTAGCAGGTTTCTTTAAAAAGAATTCTAATTAAATTAAGAGATAATATTAATTAAAGGATAATGGAATGATTAAACACCATTAAAATATCTTAAACACTGATTAAAGTAAGTGCAAAGAACCTTCATCCCAGGCATTTGGACCCACTCCACAGCAGTCCCGGTTGCCTTTGATAAAAACTCTGTTAAAGTCTCTTCTGCAATGGACAAAAGCCTAAAAACAACAAAAAATAACACATTTTTCAAATTTAAATACATGTAACATATGGTAAATCAAGAATCATAGAGCAATTTTTTTTTTTTAATTGAACGGGTAGGACAAAAGGTTAACGGTTGGTGTACAGCTAACTTACCCTGCAGGACTAGCATCCCTTGGTGGATGTTGAGGACTCAAATGGTGTTGACCGCTCGTCACCACTGATTCACAACTTGTGTCTGTCGTGACGAGCGCCGTCTGCATAAAATGATTTAAAACGTTAAAAAGGATGATCAAGAAGATACATCAGCGTAATCCAAACTGACATAATTTAGGGAATAAAAAGAAGATCCAAGTTCTAAGTAGGCCAAATTTTGTTACGTTTTGAGTTTGCTGACGGAAGTAGCCATTTTCATACACCAAGTTAGAAACTTGCTTCTGCAAGCGATCGTTCTCTTCCATTAAAAGCTTATTCATAGCTGATAACTTCCTGTTCACAGCTTGTAGCCTTGATGCCTCCTTTCTTTGCTTTTCTCTACATCTTTATACATAAAAATATAAACTTTGTAAATAAAAAAAGCCACAAAAAAAAAAAATAAATAAATAAATAAAAATTAAAAGGTATTACACCCCCATTCTCTAAATCTACAATGGGATATGTTATGCAATTTAGGGGGTGTTCAGGATTATGTTTTGTAAAAAGACTACGTGATTTGAAAACACAATTATCATTTTCAAGTAAGCTAATCAGCTATATAAACACTTGACTGAAAACTAGTGATATGCAATCTGAAAACGTGATAATTCCTAAATTAGATAATCAATCTGCAAATATATTACCGAACGCCCCCTAAGATAAAAGGGATGTGTCAATATCAAGAACTTGAAATGATACCTTCTGTTCTGAAACCAAACTTTGATCTGTTTAGGCTCAATGTTGGAAAGTATAGGACATTCTCTTATAAGCTGCTGCCGACGAAGTGAGCTAGGTTTCGGACAATCATGATACAACCTTTCTAAAGCTTCAACTTGCTCCGGCGTGTACCGAACATACTTACCATTATCCATCCCCAATGAATCCCCCCCTTTGCAGCTTGATGACACCGCCATCATCACTCCAAATTCACTACAACTTCCTAATCCAAATTTTCAGCAAATATATCAAAATCTCACTCTAGAATCAGCAAATTTTGCCAACTATAAGCATCAAAATCCTAACTTTTTTAATAAATCAGTCAAAACCCATAAAGAATATAGCATAAAAATCAAATCTTGGCACAAATTATAACTAAAATTACCAAAATTCAAATCAAGATTCAAACTTTATAACTTTTTACACAAAACCCATTCAAGATATGAAATACCCATATGGAAAAACACTTAATTTATATATACAAACATTAAAAGCATAAAGTACTTATAAGGTTAAAGAAAACAAACACAAACCTAGTTATAAGTGAAAGGTTGTCGTTTACTCTTGTCTTGTAAAAAAAGGAAAGGAAAGGAAATGGATTAGCCTCACAAGCACGTAGTAGAAGAAGCACCAAACACTAAATGCAGATTTCCTTCCATTAGTATTGGATCACTCAAAAGAATTGAAAATATCAAGTGAAGCACAAGTTGTATAAATCTTGACTCAAATCAAAGTACCCCAATTAGGAGACCATTTTGGGATCATCATTTCATGAGGAGTTTTGTTTTTGTTTTGTAAAGAGTTGGGGATATGGAAGTGTAGTAGTGAGTTTTGAGGCTTTCTAGTAACTTATTTAATAAGATGTGATGAAGATTGTTGCACCTATGGCAATTGGCAAAAGTGCACTTGTATTTTTCTTTATCCATTGGACATTTGACATTTGTACCACCATAAGATATTGTATTACTACGTATTTATTTATTTTCATTCACATACACTTAAAAATGGTAGAGTAAACTTACTTATGTTTTCAATTGTGTGTAGTATTTTTTTTACTTTTATATACCTTAAACTTTTTTATTTTGACTTTTGTGTGTATTTGTTCATATAAAATGATCATTAACTTTTCGCTATTAATAGAGTGGTTACAAAAAAATAAAGATAAAATGATCATTTTACAGGCGTAAATAGTTAAATACACACAAAAGTCAAAATTCAAAAGTTTTGGATATATAAGTGTTTGAGCAAATATTCGTAGATGCTCTTCAACCCTAAGCTTCAGGAGACTCCGCAGTAGCTCCTTCTTCTTGTAGGCTGAAATAAGAGAGAACACCGTTAGCTCGCCGGTTTTAGTCCGGCCAAGCTCCGACGCGAGAGTAAGTACTTGGTAATGATAAATAATAAGTGATAAGTAAAGAGGAGTGGTAGAGAAGTCTCTATCGGAGTATGTATGTGGGAAAAAGGTCCTCATTCATGTGTGTGAACCATTCCTTTTATACTACCTGAGATTAGCTCCACGACATATCTCTTGTGGAAGCTAAGTTGTCTTTTAGGGGAAGCACCTATATGCCGACGAGCACCGTGCTTGGTCCTCGGTCAAAGTTGTCTTCATGCTAGTTGTGGACCAGACGCCGCCATTCTGTACATCATCGCACAATGTGTGTCACAGCTTGTCAGCGTCCTAGTTCTGACATGGAGATAATGTTCTACCTCCCGAGTAGACACATTCTCCTGAGTAGACATTTCCTCCCGAGTAGACAATGCCTCCTCGAGTAGACATGTTTTCCTCGAGTAGACAATGCCTCCTCGAGTAGACATTGCTCTCCTAAGCAAACAATGCCTCTCAGCGCACATTGCTCTCCTAAGTAGATATTGCTCTATCAAAGCCAACATTGCTATCCCGAAAGCGAAAATGCTCTCCTGAGGCGACAGCCTCTCCCGAGTAAACATTGGTCTCCTCGAGCGAGCATAATGCTCTCCGGCGGACATCTCTCCGAGTAAACATTGGTCTCCTGAGCGACAGCTCACGCGAGCGTACAATTCCTCCGAGAGACATTACTCTCTAAGCAGTACACTCACTGGAAGCGCATTACTCATGGGTCGACATTAACCTCCCGAGCGTAATGCCTCATCATAGATTGGTTTTGTCTTAGAAACATTTGGAGTTAATTATGATTGTCTCCTCCTGAGTATCCGAGGAGGACATACCTCATCATGTCCCCCAGCCTAGTATCAATGTATTGTCAAAGAGTTGGTACTAGACTTAAAAGAAAAAGGTTGTCCGGTTTAGAGGCTAAATTGTTAAAGAGTTGGTACTCGAGAATTTTTTCTATCCGTCAATGTCTCATCAAGGATGAAAGAATTTCCAAGAATACCATTAAATTTTGAAGTTTGATACAAGAGTAGGTCACTACCATACTACTTCACCTGTCTTAAAAGACATGGCTATCCCCGTGCCTACCTCGAGGAGATAATTGCCACTTGATCTGATCACAAATTGGTTGCAAAGGCAAAGGCATCGACCAAGTGAAAATCCTCTACTAAGTCGCAAGAGCCTTCTGATGCAACCAAAAAGGGGAGGTTGACCAAGTAAGGCTCCTGCTGCACTCTAGTGAGCCCTCGAATGAAGAAGGTGCCGAGATTGATGATATACTTTTCATTCATAGTCGCATAAGTGTTCAAAAGGGTGCGACGAAGAATATCGATTCGGTTGGCGATTCCCGTCCGGTAATTCATACCGTATTTTGGTGATGAATTGTACGCCATGTCTCCATAGTCAAAACTAGAGTCAATCCACTTCCCGGTAATGTTCCTTATGTTGTCAATTGCGAAGTCGTGGTCGATATTGTGCCTCTATGTCGAAGTTTCGAGCTAATTAGAGAGGTTGCTCGCTTATCCAGTTTCGCTCGAGGCTAAGTGATTTTTCGGACACAATAATAGTTTTGGACCATGTGCCTCATCATGTCCCCCAGCCTAGTTCTAACGTATTGCTAAAGAGTTGGTACTAGACTCGGGAATGTCGCAGGACCATTTCACACAAGTGCCTTGTTTGGAGGCCCAATGCAACCCAAAAAGGCTCATTGTTTATCTATCCGCTTGAGTACCTCGTTAGGATATAACATCATAAACCGGGGTTTCATCGGATCTTATCTTGATCGGAGTTTTCGATTTGTGAGTTCCATTGGTGTTTCGTTAAGAGGTCTTCATCGAAGGCCATACCAAGGGTTTTGATCAAAGGTCTTAACCTTTAAATTTTTATTTAAGGTTTTTCTGTCACTAACACAGTCGTCTTGATCGTGGATCTCGACGGGATCACCCAAAGAGTTTCAATCTGAGTATCCTTAGCCGAGGGGTTTCATCCAGAGACCCATTTAGAAGGACCGTTGGTGATGTTTGTTTATATATTAAGGATTTTACTATGTGTTCTCATTAAGAATTATTTGAATAAACCATAGCCCACTCATTTAGTGTTCACATTCTGACTTCTCACTCTGGAGGTCTCGACGGGGGTTAGTTTATGAAACAATAAGATTCCCATCTGAGGTTTTATTAGCTTGCCTCTATCGGAGGTTCCACTAGTTGTGCTTGTTCCGATTGAAGGTTTGAGAATTTCCCTCTGAGGGTTTTTGTCTCAATCGGAGCTTGGGGAGACGTGGTGTCTCATTCGGAGGTTGTTTGGGATGGGTGAGCCTCGATCGGAGTTTTTGGGTGAGCCATGTCTCGACGGAGTTTTCTAGGCTGAATCGATCGGAGTTTGGTTTGGCTCGTCCGAGTTTTGGTTTCGATCGAATTTTGGGCGCGACTCATTCGGAGTTTGGTTTGGCTCGTCCGGAGTCTTGGTTTCGATCGAATTTTGGGCGCGACTCATTCGGAGTTTGGTTTGGCTCGTCCGGAGTTTGGTTTCGATTGGAGTTTGAGCGCGACTCTTCCGGAGTTAATAATATATTTTTCTGTTTATTCCGAATCATTTTTCTTTTTTGAATAGTATTCCAAAGTTTCTATTCGGGTGAGTTGTTTCAAAAGGAGTTTTAAGCTAGTGTGTCTTGATCGGAGTCTAGGAAGACTTTGCCTTGATCAAAGTTTTGGGGAAATACAAGTCCGGATAGGAGGTCACCTCAAGAGTTTCAATTGTTGTATCCCTAGCCCAAAGGAATTTTGTTTGGAGCTAGCATCACAAACTCGCTCGAGCTTTTATTCACTTAGCATGTGCAACTATGAGTATTTATAACTTCATGCTTGTGCCCTTTTGGGATGGTACCAAGGTAAGTGAGGAACCATATGATCAAGACACCAACATTTTACAACAAGTTGTTGATCGAACCACATCACCTGCTCCAGAGGGAGAAACTATCCTTGAGCCTACTATGGAGGAGATCACCGCCGAGATGACTCGGGTGGTTGCAAAGGCTAAAAACAAGGCTGCTTAAAATCCTCTACTCAGCCGGAGGTAACTACCGATGCAACCAAAAAAAAGGAAAGGTGGCCAAGAAGAACTCCAGGGTAGGTCAAGTGAACAAAATGTTGAAAATGAGAATGATAAAGGCAAAGGCTATGAGAATTTAGATGATCATTGATCGAGTGTGGATTCTGATGCTTACTTTGACGCATAACATGTTGAGAGCGATCAAGAAAATACCGGAGGGACTAACAAGACCAAACTCGTAAATGTAATCCATCTCAAGTCTATTGATCAGGGGACACGGCTAGAGGTGAGTGCTCCTCCCATTATTCCTCTAGACCAAGCATCTTTTGGTCCCGACCACTCAATCCTCCATGACTAATAATATCACTAATGTACCTTTCTATGGAGTTCAAGGTATTTCATGATTGTCCTTTTTTACTTTAGTCACTATTTCTACTTCATGTTTTCCTAAGTCTCTTTTAGGTAACTAAACAACCACTCAACCTCAAGATATCGAGATGGATATGCAACATTAGAGTGTGGGAGAGAGGACTCACCTGAGCAGCCATTCACGGTCATGGTATCGATATAGGTGCTCACCGTGGTGTCCGAAAAATTTCACTCGCATGACACCAATGAAGATATGCATCATCCTGATATTGCTTGAGGTGAGAATTTTGATGGTGTTAGGTCAGATAAAGATGAACTCACTGACAAAGATGATAATGAGAACACCGGTTTTATTATCATGCCAAAGTAGGAGATACCGCTAGAGACACACTTACAAGGAGCTTTTTTCCTCCGCCCTCGGTCCCTACATCATGCCATATCCTTATGATGTTGGTTTAAGCAAAGAATCCTCCCAAATATATGAGGGATGAGTGGGATAAAGCTCATGTGGTAAAATGTGGAATTTTGAATAAAAACTCTTCAAGGATCCTAAGTTATGAAAGGCTATCAATGATAGAGTACTTACACCGACATGTATAAAGAAGAAACAACTTTACGATCCAAGAGCTCTCTCAGGAGTTTGATGTTCTAGTTTCTAATAAGTAGTTAGTTTAGTTTCTAACTTATCACTTTTTTTTGTGAAAGAGGTACGCGGTGTACCGGAGGACCTTTCAAGGTTACTCCAAGCTTGGGTATATCTGATCGTGAAGTGCTCTGACGGACCCAGGGTCATACCCCTATCCCAAGCCCTAAAGTTTTTTTATTGGAACATTAGTTTATTTTGTATAGTTCCAAATCATTATAATATCGGGCTACATGCAAGCATACCCCAACATCTAGATAAATACACACTACAACATATACTGATGCAATGCCCAAAGTTTTTACCCGGCCTACCGATGCAACGCCGGTTCGTGTTCGTGTGATTTAATCAAAGGTAATGAACCGATTGTGTGCCAAACATCGCATGTACTATACAAGTATCTGCTGATGTGCAATAACTACAATCATATCTTGTAAAGTTATAACACCAAATACATTTGCTCCAATGTTCGAGTATAACACTTAGATCAACATCTTTGTGTTACCTTTCTATATTGGTATAATGTCTTCTTATGTGCAACGATGCACGACATAGCAATTTACAATGGTGCTTTCAACACTTGGATCAATATCCTTGTTCTACCTTCTCCATCCGGTGTATCTACTTATCAGAGAGTAATTATTAGAGCTAAATAGAGGTTGACCAACCAAAGGTTATACCATCACTCCGGAGGAGACATTGTTCCTCTACTCCATATGAGATTATGAGCCGACTCTGACATGTCGCTAGTGAAGATTATTCCATCACATCGGAGGAGACATTGTTTATCTACTCCAGTGGAGACTATGACCCAACTTGACATGTCGCTCAGCCAAAGATCATACCAACACTCTAGAGGAGATATTGTTCATCTACCTTAGTGGAGACTATGAGTCAATTCGATATGTCGCTCAACCAATGATCATACCAACACTCTAGACGAGACATTGTTCCTATACTCCAGAGGAGATTATGAGCTAGTTAGTAATTGTTCTATTGATTATTTTACCATCACTTCGGGGGTTGTTTCACCACTTCGGAGGAGACCATGAGCTAACCTGATTGGTTACTCAACCAAAGTTTATAACATCACCCAAGGAGACATTGTTCATTTACTTCGGAGGAGACCATGAGTTATCCGGATAGGTTGTTCAACCAAAGATTGCATCATTACCCGCAGGAGACATTGTTCTTCTACCCAGCAGGAGGTTATGAGCAAGTTACTAACTGCTACATTCATTATTTTACCATCACTCCTGAGGAGTTGTTTCACCACTTCGAGGAGACCATGAGCTAACCTCGATTGGTTACTCAACCAAAGTTTATAGCATCACCAAGGAGACATTGTTCCTCTACTTGGAGGAGACGATGAGCTAACCGGATTGCTTACTCAAATCAAGTTTATAACATCACTCCAAAGGAGACATTGTTCCTTTACCTCGGAGGAGACCATGAGTCATCCGGATAGGTTGTTCAACCAAAGATTGCATCATTACTCCGGAGGAGACATTGTTCTTCTACTCCGGAGGAGACTATGAGCCAATTTGACGTGTCGCTCAATCAATGATCATACCAAGACTCCAGAGGAGACATTGTTCCTCTACTCAGTGGGATATCATGAGTCGACTAGATAGGTTGGTTAACCAAAGATTATGTCATCACTCCAAAGGAGATATTGTTCATTTACCCTAGTGGAGACTATGAGTCGACTTTGATATGTCGCTAAACCAATGATCATACCAACACTCTAGACGAGACATTGTTCCTCTACCCGAGGAGATTATGAGCTAGTTAGTAATTGTTCTATTGATTATTTTACCATCACCTGTGGGTTGTTTCACCACTTTGGAGGAGACCATGAGCTAACAAGATTGGTTACTCAACCAAAGTTTATAACATCATTCAAGGAGACATTGTTCCTCTACTTCAGAGGAGACGATGAGCTAACCGGATTGGTTACTCAACCGAATATTGCATCATTACCGAGGAGATATTGTTCTTCCGCCTGCAGGAGGTTATGAGCAAGTTACTAACTATTACATTCATTATTTTACCATCACCCTGAGGAGTTGTTTCACCACTTCGAAGAGGCTATGGGCTAGTTGAAGTTTTAGCTGCACTCAAAGATTGCACCCTCGGATGTCAATCCCCTATGTAGATCATTACAAGCTCATAAACTAAGTCAAGATGGTTCATCCTTAAGATGTTTAGAGGCGCCCTCTATGGGCACCGCCTGGATGTATCATGGACCTAATTCCTTTGAGTTGCTTAACATGCCAACTCGTGAATGTAGTATAGTATGTGTACATTCCGCTACCATGTAGCTAGTCATCCGCAGCCCCAGACGCAAAAGGAAAGGTGGGTGTTCCCGCCTTCTGGAGTCAATTAGCAAAGGTTGCTCAGCCTAACCACCGATGGTACACGTTCACCATGGGGAACACAATAGTAGGAGTTACCCTTTTACATTCGGAGGTAGCGAGCCATCCGATGTTAATTGATTGTTTCTTGATAACAAGTCCAATCACATAACCCGACAAAGGTTGTTTTAGTTACTCTGTTTCCTCCCATTATTTATGGCATAAAGGCAATAGTCTTTACCCTTGGCATAGTTGGAGATCCCAACCTAGAAAGAAGCTTTAATAACCTCTATCTCCTCTTCTAGGAGGCTCCAATGCCTCTGGCTATAGTAGGACTACTCCAACGAGGAAGCACGTAGCTCTCATTCATGACGCCAAAGGATGAGTCCGCCATATTAATTCTCGATGAGCGCACAACCGAGCATGCTCAAGAGATTAGAGCCATTATTCGTGACTCAAAACTACACTTGGGGAAAGTTACAGCTCAGGATCGAGTTTTGGGGAGTAAGGAAATATAACTCCTTCGATTCGATACATGCAAGAAGGTATTAGCTTAAAGTTAAGGTTCTAACGTCACGTATAATGCTCAATAGGCGCTATGAACTTTCTCCCGAGATAGTGGGATAAGACTTTATGTCAATGACCTTAGGATGGTTCCGAAGAGACGATGGCTTAGAGGCCTATCGCGTAATGGAGTATTCAAAGGCATACTTTTATACCTTGCATACTATCTCTTTACGGATCATACCCCAAAGATGGGTATTCACCACCCATATGTTAATCATTTTCGCAAGAACATTTATATCTAGAGTGTAGCTCGAGGTGCAATTTCATGGTACAAGCTTATAGTTTAAGTCAAGCCTAGTGACTTGTTAGGAGGAGATACTCCTCCTGAGGAGATAATCCTGGAGGAGACACTCCTCCCGAGGAGACAATTTAATCCACCAGATGACATCATCTTCTAATGGTGTAACCTATAAATGCTCCTAAAAGCCTAACAGGTGCTACTTCATGCATAACGTGTTTTTAGGCATGAGGTCCATATATATACTCCGATATGGTAATATGCATCGCTTACAAGAGGCTAAGGCAAGATTACAGTTGCGCTTACCAACAACTCTACTTATGTGCTTTTTAACTCGGGCGCTTTTAGAGCGCGGAAGACAAAGAGTTCAAGCACTTACAAGTATCTCAGAATCGATATGTGGGATAGAACTAGTCAAGACGGGAAAAATGGTGCTTCACATGACTTAAATCCATAGGAGGAGTATCCTCTGACCTCCACGGATTGACTAACTTGAGACTCCTCCAGCCTAGCACTCATGACCCTCCGCACGAGTCTCATGGGAGGGTTGCTTTCTCCATGCCCATATTGTCAAGTTCCTTGACCACGATCCTTAACACCTCAAAGTTTTGCTTCACCTAATGGTGAAGAAGGTCCTTCATGAACTGGGTCCGACGGAACGGAGGTTCCTCATGGAGGAGTCTTCCTAGTCCCTTGTATCTCGGTGTTCAAGTTTTTCCCTTCCTCCAGATGAGAATCCTAATACAACCGTCCATTGCTTAGAGCTTAGTAGATTGGTATAAGGGTCCCACTGATGGCTTCAATGTTTGAGCAAATATTCAGATGCTCTTCAACCCTAAGCTTCGGAGACTCCATGTAGCTCCTTCTTCTTGTAGGTCAAATAAGAGAGAACACGCTAGCTCGCCCAGTTTTAGTCCAGACCAAGCTCCGCGAGAGTAAGTACTTGGTAATGATAAATAATAAGTGATAAGTAAAGAGGAGTAAGGGTAGATAGAAGTCTCTATCGGAGTATGTGTGTGGGAAAAAGGTCCTCATTCATGTGTGTGAACCATTCCTTTATACTATTCCGAGATTAGCTCCACCACATATCTCTTGTGAAGCTAAGTTGTCTTTTAGGGGAAGCACATATATACCGACGAGCACCCTTGGTCCTGGGGTCAAAGTTGTCTTCATGCTAGTTGTGGACTTCAGACACTGTAGACAACCCACTTTCGTGTCATTTCTCGACACAAATTCATGTCTCATTATTTCAACATTTATAGTAAACTTGGTTTACTTGTTTCAAATTCACGAACCTTAAAGGTTTAGCTGCTAATTCATGATCATAACATCACATACATTTCATATGGACTATGATTAGTCTACATTTCATTGACATCATTTGCACCTCATTAGTTCATTCACCTACATTTCATTTCACATTCAACGCGTAATTTTTATATTTAATAAACGCTATCGTGAGTTATTTTTAATATTTAATCCGTTACTTTCAAAAATGATCCCGATGTATTTTAAACTTACATTTAGTTTATAAAAACTATATTTTTAGTTTTCCTAGTGTTTCAAATTTATTTGGTACGTAAATCGTTAAAGTTAAATTATTACGTCGTGTTTCTTAAAAATTTTACGATAATTATTTTATCACTCAATTTTCACAAGGAATGTATTTTTACAATTTTTATTATCTCATTACATCCTACTTTGATCTATTAAACATCTCTTTTACTTAAAAATTTCCATTTACATATACTTGTACATTTTCTTACACATTTACTACACTTTCTCACAAATTATATACAAGTAAATGTTTACATTATACATTTGAAAAAAAAAAATATATATATATATCTACATCCCCCCCCCCCTTGGCCGACCAAGGGGGAAGGGTTGCATTAATTGATGTATGGTTTTTAATTGTGTATGTTTCTACTCAATGCATAAAAGTCTTCACTTAATACTTTTTCTCATTCATTCACTTCACAAGTTATTTCTCAAGTGTTAAAAAGGTTTTCTCTCTTCTTTGTGTTCCTCCATAACCGGTCATCACATCAAGAGGCAAAGGGATCAAAATTTTTGCTAAGGTCAAGTGTTATAACAATCTAGTTTATACTCTTTATATGGTTTTGAAATAAAAACCAAGAGTATTTAGGATAATCCTTGTTACTTTCACCTCATCATATTCATTTGTAAGCTTGTTTCTTTCATTTTCATGTTTCCTTTTTCATTTCATATTCATCTATTCATATTTGGAGCAAGTATGCATGATATGTGATTTATACCATTTTATTTCATGATTTTAGAGTTATTTATATACTATGGTCATCCTATAAATATTCCCTTAGTATTCTTTGGTCTTGATGATGTCTAGGAACCCATGACACCCTAAGAAGGTGTATGGTAGGATTAGATTAGCTTTGGAGTTGATTTGAAGGGATTAGAATAGGTTTTGTCCGAGAAAACTATTTTCGATAACTATATAAAAAGGTTCTGTCCTTGTTTCATTTTTCTGGAAAAACCGACAGTTGGTACTAAACTTTGGCCTTGATTTTTAGAAAATATACTTTAAAACTAACTGCGGCCGTCGAACGGATTAAAACGGAGTTATAACGAAGAAGTTATGGATTTTACAAGTTTGACGACGGAAAATATATTTTTCAGAAATTTCAGCAACATATTTTTAGCTTGTTCGGGTCAAAAACGAGCCTTAAGCTTCACAAATTATTTCGACTTCTCAAAAATATATTAGTTTACTTCGATACAAAGCTAAGGACGATATAAAACGAGAAAACGGATTTGAAACTATTAAAGATATGCACTTTTCATAAACTTGCCGTGAACTATTATTTTCTCAAAAGTATATTATTTCTACGATACAAGTATTTTAGTAGTCAGAACGCCCATGTTGAGGCCGCTGTTTTAACGAGGTTGTGAAACTTTTGGAAATAAATGTCTTCTAGTAAAATCAAGTTCACCGGACATATTTTTCAAAACAACAAGCTGTTTGTAAAGCGGAGTTATAGTAAATTAATTACGGATGTTCAAACTTGGCCTAAAACTCTAACTTTTCTGCACACAATTAGCCAAAATCACTATCTTTAACCCTTAATATCTTTATGTTCAGACCTTTGGACTAAAACTCCCTGAATCAAAACTTCTAGATATCGATATTTAATCGAACTTTCCAAAACCGCCGAGTTCGTCTTCAACGATCGACGACCGCTTTTACGACTAGTTTTCCAAAGCCATTTTTGTTACTTTTATAAAAATTCCGACGACATTGTTTTACGACTAAAAGTGAAAATTTCACCATAAATCATTATAAAACCATTGTAGGATGACATTTTGACGAAATACTTGAAAAGTGATTTTTGATTGGTCAAGACGTTAAACGAGTATTTTTCGACGATAAGTAATATTTTCAAAACTCGCAAATGGTATAAATAACATATGAAAGGCATGCATAACATTACATTGCAACTCATGACATATCATATCATTGATAATAGGTCCCGGTTAACGCATCACATTAAACCTCGGTGTACTCACTTTTGCCATTATTCCAGTTTACCAAGTGAGTTTTCATAGCCCCGTTTTTACATGCTTTCGATTATTTTCAAACCCACGGGGGAGAATACATTGCACTACATTTTTTTTTGTATGATACCAAGTATGTTAAATTCATTTACATTGCTTAAGTTACCGCATTTGCCAATTGAAGTCCCCATTACTTGAACATGAACCGTTAATCTTTGAAGCGAGGATGAGTGGATAGATCTATCGAGGGTGACGCTTCCATCCGGGTTGGTGAATCCCAACCAGGAAAACGGATGCATTTCATTTGATAACATTACGGAGTTGTTCCTGCAAACACTGCAGGGGCATACATGATTGAACAGCCTAGTTTCGGGGTCATGGGCTTAGAGCAATTGTAACATTATTTTTACGTGACTTGATTGTCATGCATGGTCTATACTTGTGTAGTCGTATAAAACATTTACATAAACCTATGATTTCTCACCAACATTATTGTTGACCGCTTTTAGCAATGTATTTTCGTGTAACCGAGGCATTATCATCATGACATGGTTTAGGGACCTACATTTTGAGTCGCGACGTCGACTTACATTATGTACATTATGGCACTTCATTTCAAAACATCGTTTGGATTTGTAACATATTTGTATTTCTCGAAACTTTGTAAACCTTTTAGGACCGATGTTGTACTCTGAACATTTTTATGAAATATCCAACGATGTGTTTTAAAAACGACACTTTAGGTCGCTCAATATAACTGTGGATGTAGTGCTATGACAGCCAATCCCCTGTGAATTCCATTCCTACCGCCAAAAATGTAAATTGGGGGTGTGATGATTGGTACCAGAGCTACAGTTATAGAGAACTAGGTTGCATCATTGATCCTAGACTATAGCTACATTATCATAGCATCTCATCATTTCATCATAGTACATATTCATTTTACCATGCGGATTCACTTACACTTTATTCGAGATTATTTACTTTCATTTCACATCGGTTGTCACAGACATGTCTTCGGATTCACATCCCATCACCATATCATCGACTCTAGCTCTCGGATGATGTTCCAGCTAACCCCATCATGGATGATGTTTCATCACACTCCACTGAGATCGTAGCTTCCATTGGCTCTACTCCAGCCTTTCCACCTATCATGACCGACACTGAGACCGAACCCTTCGAGGAGGGCGAAGTCGCACTCCACTTCACGCTAGCCCACCACGCATCCATCACCACCGCTAGCATCATCATCACCATCATCATCATATTTTCTTAGAGATCCTTTACCTCTTCGACTGCCGCCAAAAGCGCGCTGCTGCGCTTCGATATCCCGACACCACCATCTGAACCCGAGCCACTGTTAGGTTCGAGTTAGGGCGAGCTTTCTAAGTCGCGAATGCTCGACAGCCTTCTACCGAGGCGTTAGGAGCCCGTATTGATAGTCGTCAGATCCATTGATAGGTTGTCACGATTGGAGGAACGGCTTGCCAGATAGGATTGAGCCCATTGCACGAGAGGTCGAGGCCTAGTGTTAGGCGTGGTTTCTATTGATTTGTCACATCGAGTATTCCGCATAGGTGCTAGAGGACGTGGAGAGTATTGCTTTGCAGGTCGACATTGAGAGTCTGAGGAGTATGGTGGCTAGTTTGACTACTCGTGTTCGCCGATCTTCGGATAATTCGCGGGGTGGAGCACCATGAGGTGCATTATGTAGACTTTTGTCATGTATAGTTTTGACCATTATTATCCTAGTCACGAGGTGTGTGACGTAGTTTAAAGAACTTGTTGTATTTTGGTTGTTGTACAAACAAATGTATCAAGTATTGACTCTACTATGTAGGAATGGTTGTTATTATCTATGATATCGGTCCATGTAGGCCGAAATTTTCATGTATATTATCCACGTGTGTTGTGATTATATCCGTGATATTTCGCTATTGTTCCGTTGTGATTCCATTTACTTTATGCATGTTGTGGTTGTGGATATATTTGTATGATGGTTGTTTCTACTTACGAATTCTCATGATTGTTTCATCTTGTGATTTTGAAGAGTTATGGCTCTAAGAAAGCTACACCGAAAATGACCCAAGCAGCAATTCAAAAGTTGGTGAATGATAGCATTGCTAATGCTATAAGAGTCAAAGGGGAACATAGGCCGGCTGCCGAGGGCCGGCTGCCGATGAAGCCGCTTAGGCTAGCCTAATGCATCGGTAATGCCGGAGGATATGGGGTTAAGAAATGTTCGTACAAGGATTTCAAGAGTGGTGAACCCACTAAGTTTAGAGGTACCGAGGGTGCTACAACCATGGTTCGATGGTTTGAAAATTGGAATCGTGTTTTGCTTTGTAACCGTCCGATGACAGAAGGTCAAATTTGCTACGAGCACATTACTCGATGGAGCGTTGTCATGGTGGAATTCATATGCTCAACCGATTGGAATGGAGAATGCTTTCAAGCTTACGTGGGAGGAATTTAAGGGATTGGTGACTAAGAAGTTTTGTCCTACTGTAAGTGAAAAAGTTGGAGACGGAGTTCTATGAACTGGTCACTATTGGTTATGATATTGACACTTACATTCGAGATTCCGTGAATCTCATATGCTGGCCGATGGTATCGATAATGAAAAGTTGTTAGAGGCTTTTATTGGAGGACTTCCCGAAGTTGTTCAAGGAGATGTGACATCGCTTGATCCACGTGAGACAATTGAGGAAGCTGTTCGAGTGACTCAGAAGTTGATGGCACAAGTGGTGAAGCGAGGTAAGTACACCACCACTAACCGAAACAACAACAACCCCAACAACCGCTACAATTTCAACAACAACAGAGGCAACTACAACAACAACAATAGCAACAACAACAAGCGCAAACAACACAAGGGTAGAAATGCTACTCAACAACCACCCAAAAGGCAAGAGGTTGCTAAGGTTTATGCATGGGTCAAAGGAAGGAAAAGGATATTCGGGGTTTTGCCGAAGTGTAATAAGTGTTTTAGTCATCACAACCGGTCGATGTCCCAACCGTGTGAGAATTGTAAGAAAGTTGGTCACCGCATAGGGATTGCAAGTGGCCACAAGTTACATGTTTTGCTAAGTGGAAACGGGACACTACAAGAAGGATTGTAAGAAGGGAAAGAATCAAGCAAATCCGAATCAAGGAGGTATGGCCAAGCGAAGGGTTTACGTCATTGGAGGCGGAGAAGATGGGAGGACCCAATGTCATAACGGGTACCTTCTTCTCAATAATCGCACGCTTCAGCTTTATTTGATTCGGGTGCCGATAAAAGTTTTGTGTCCAATGCATTTGCACCTTTGCTCAACATTAAGCCAACCACCTTAGATACATCATACATTGTCGAATTAGCTAATGGTAATTTAGTTAGCACCAATACCATTGTCCGTGGTTGCACATTCAATTTTCTTAATCATCCCTTCAACATAGACCTTATGCCCGTAGAACTTGGTAGCTTTGACGCCGCCATCGGCATGGACGGTTATCTAAACATCGCGGCAAAGATCATTTGTGATGAGAAAGTTGTTCATCTTCCTTATAACGGCGAGACTTTGATTATTCGTGGGGAACGAGGTGGAACTAGAATTAGTATCATATCGAGCATCAAAACCGAGAAGTACATTAAGAAAGGTTGTCATGCTTTCTTAGCCCATGTAACCGAGAAGAAGTCGGAGGAGAAGCGACTTGAAGATGTACCTATTGTCCGGGAATTTTCCAAGTTTTTCCCGAGGATTTACGGATTCCACCCAAGCACGCCAAGTAGAATTTCATATTGACTTAGTGCCCGGAGCTGCACCGATTGCGCGAGCACCGCACCGTTTAGCACCATCCGAAATGCAAGAGTTGTCTAATCAATTACAAGAGCTTCTGGACAAAGGATTCATTAGGCAGAAGTTCCTCTCGGGGAGCACCGTCTTGTTTGTGAAGCAGAAGGATGGATCCTTCCGAATGTGCATAGATTATAGAGAGTTGAACAAGTTAACGTGAAGAATCGTACCCACTCCCCGTAATTGATGACTTGTTCGATCAATTGCAAGGTTCAAGTATTTACTCCAAGATTGATCTTCGGTCGGTTATCATCACCTTCGAAGTTCGGAAGAGGATATTCCAAAACAAATGCTTAGAACACGCTACGGCCATTACGAAGTTTCAAGTGATGCCGTTTGGATTGACTAATGCACCGGCGGTATTCATGGATCTCATGAATAGAGTTTGTAAACCGTATTTGGATAAGTTTGTTATAGTGTTTATCGACGACATCTTGATCTACTCAAAGAGCAAAGAAGAGCACGAAGAGCATTTAAGGACAATTTTAAGACTACTCAAGAATGAGAAGTTGTATGCCAAGTTTTCGAAGTGTGATTTTTGGAACCACAAAGTGCAATTTCTTGGTCACATCATTGATAGTCAAGGACTACAAGTTGATCCCGCAAAGATTGAAGCCGTGAAAGATTGGGCTACTCCAACGAATCCACGTAAATTGACAATTTCTAGGACTAGCATGATATTACCGAAGGTTCATCAAGGTTTTTCAAGATAGCGAGACCTTTAACCAAGTTGACACAGAAAAACAAGAAGTACGAATGGGGAAAGAAACAAGAAGTTGCTTTTCAGCTTGTTGAAGCAAAGCTTTGCAAGCATACCCGATTTTGGCACTACCCAAGGCATTGAGAACTTTGTTGTATTGCATTGCGACGCTTCGCATAAAGGACTTGGGGTCGCTTTTAATGCAAAACGATAAGGTGATAGCGTATGCTTCTCGACAACTTAAGGTTCATGAGAAGAACTACACCACTCATGATCTCGAAGTTAGGAGCCGAGTTTTCCGCTCAAGATTTGAGACACTACCTCTATGGTACAAAGTGCACAGTTGTTTACGGACCACAAGAGTTTGCGTATATTCTGATCAAAAGGAACTTAATATGAGGCAACGCCGCTGGTTGGAGTTACTCAACACTATGATTGTGAAATCAAGTATCACCCGGGAAAAGCCAATGTTGTGGCCGATGCTCTTAGTCAGAAAGAGAGACCTAAACCTTTAAGAGTTCGATCATTGGGAATGACGATTATTTCTCCTTTACCATCAAAATCAACCAAGCACAAGTCGAGGCACTTAAGGAGGAAAATCACCAAGTGAAAAGTTTATGGTATGCCCGAAAGCGAAAATGGTTTTGTAAAGAGAGCAGATGGAGTATTATGTTTCAAGGATAGAATGTGGGTTCCATCTGCATGGCGGAATACGAGAATTGATTATGCATGAGTCGCATAAGTCAAAGTATTCTATTCATCCGGGATCGGATAAGATGTATCAAGATCTTAAGAAGCTTTATTGTGGGTCAACATGAAAGTGAGAATGCGACACGTAGCAAATGCCTTACCGCTTCTAAGGTAAAAGTCAATATCGTAAGCCTTCAGATTACTCCAACAACCTGAAATTCCTCAATGGAAATGGGAACGATACAATGGACTTTGTTACTAAACTTCCTAAGACATCGGAGGTTACGACGCTATTTGGGTAATCGTTGATCGCCTTACCAAGTCAGCCCATTTCATACCAATTAGAGAGACTTATTCTATGGAGCAACTCACTAGACTTTATGTCAAGGAAATAGTCTCGGAGGCACGCGCAGCCAATTTCTATCATTTCCGCGCAGATAGTCGATTCACTTCAAACTTTTGGAATTCATTACAAGATTCATTCGGAACTGATTAGAGAAGCACAAAGATATCACCCACAAACCGGGTCAAAGTGAAAGGACCATTCAAACGCTAGAAGATATGGCGAGGGCATGTGTTATTGATTCTGGAAATGGTTGGGCTAACCATTTGCCATTGATAGAATTCTCGTACAACAATAGTTATCACACCAAAGATAAAGATGGCACCATTCGAGGCACTCTATGGTCGTAGTGCCGATCACCGCTTGTTGGGCCGAGGGGAGACGCACAACTTATCGTCCGTAAATGGTACGGAACAACCGAGAAGATAGTTCAAATTCGTGATAGACTTGAACCGCCAGAGTCGACGTAAAAGTTACGGATGTTAGACGCGATTTGGAATTTCAAGTAGGTGACAAAGTTATGTTGAAAGTATCGCCAGCGGCGGTACGCTGGAAAGCGGGAAATTGAACCCGATACATTGGACCATTCAAGATTTTGAGCAAGTTGGTCCTGAGCTTATCGCCTCGATCTTCCGCCGAATCCGCCATGTGCACAACACGCTTCACGCTTCAAACCCAAGAAGTGTCTTTCTCGACGAATCGCCGTTATTCCATTGGACGAAGTTCAGCTTGACGACAAACTCAACTTTGTGGAAGAACTCAGAGAAATCATGGACCGCAGGTCAAGGCTTGAAACAGAGTTGATTCCTATCGTGAAAGTTCGTTGGAATTCCTCGACGAGGTCCCGAAGCTTTATTTGGGAACGGAAGACCGTGATGCCACGCAAGTATCCTCATCTTTTCACCGACAATCGCTAGACCTAACAACCATTGAATTCGTGGACCAATTCCTTTTGGATGGGCAATGTGACAACCCGCATTTTCGTGTCATTTCGACAATTCATGTCTCATTATTTCAACATTTATAGTAAACTTGGTTTATTTGTTTCAAATTCCAGAACCTTAAAGGCTTAATTCATGATCATAACATCACGTATATTTCATATGGACTATGATTAGTCTACATTTCATTGACATCATTTGCACCTCATTAGTTCATTCATTTTATTTCATTTCATTCAACGCTGTAATTTTTATATTTAATAAACGCTATCGCGCTGAGTTATTATTTTAATATTTAACTGCTACTTCAAAAAATGATCCCATGTATTTTAAACTTACATTTAGTTCATAAAACTATATTTTTAGTTTTCCTAGTGTTTCAAATTTATTTGGTACATAAATCGCTAAAGTTAAATTATTACTGTTTCTTAAAAATTTTACATATAATTATTATATCACTCAAATTTCACAAGGAACGTATTTTTACAATTTTTATTATCTCATTACATCCTACTTTGATCTATTAAACATCTCTTTTACTTAAAAATTTCCATTTACATATACTTGTACATTTTCTTACACATTTACTACACTTTCTCACAAATTATATACAAGTAAATGTTTACATTATACATTTGAAAAAAAAAAAATATATATATATCTACATTCCTTTCCCCTTACCCAAGGGAAGGTTGCATTAATTGATGTATGGTTTTTAATTGTGTATGTTTCTACTCAATGCATAAAAGTCTTCACTTAATACTTTTTCTCATTCATTCACTTCACAAGTTATTTCAGGCAGCAAAAGGTTTTCTTCTTTGTGTTCCTCCATAACCGGTCATCACATCAAGAGGCAAAGGGATCAAATTTTTTGCTAAGGTCAAGTGTTATAACAATCTAGTTTATACTCTTTATATGGTTTTGAAATAAAAACCAAGAGTATTTAGGATAATCCTTGTTACTTTCACCTCATCATATTCATTTGTAAGTTTGTTTATTTCATTTTCATGTTTCCTTTTTCATTTCATATTCATCTATTCATATTTGGAGCAAGTATGCATGATATGTGATTTATACCATTTTATTTCATGATTTTAGAGTTATTTATATACTATGGTCATCCTATAAATATTCCCTTAGTATTCTTTGGTCTTGATGATGTCTAGGAACCCATGACACCCTAAGAAGGTGTATGGTAGGATTAGATTAGCTTTGGAGTTGATTTGAAGGGATTAGAATAGGTTTTGTCCGAGAAAAACTATTTTCGATAACTATATAAAAAGGTTCTGTCCTTGTTTCATTTTTATGGAAAAACCGACAGTTGGTACTAAACTTTGGCCTTGATTTTTAGAAAATATACTTAAAAATGAATCCTGTCGCCGAACGGATTAAAACGGAGTTATAACGAAGAAGTTATGGATTTTACAAGTTTGACGACGGAAAATATATTTTTCAGAAATTTCAGCAACATATTTTAGCTTGTTCGGTCAAAAACGAAGCCTTAAGCTTCACAAATTATTTCGACTTCAAAAATATATTAGTTTACTCAACAAGCTAAGGACTATAAAAACGTGAGAGAAACGGATTTGAAACGACAAAGATATGCACTTTTTCATAAACTTGCCGTAACTATTATTTTCTGAAAAAGTATATTATTTCTACGATACAAGTATTTTAGTAGTCGTAACGTCCATGTTGAGGGTCGTTAACGAGGTTGTGAAACTTTTGGAATCTAAATGTCTTCTAGTAAAAATCAAGTTCACCGGCCATATTTTTCAAAACAACAAGCTGTTTGTAAAGCGGAGTTATAGTAAATAATTACTGATGTTCAAACTTGGCCTAAACTCATTTTTTCTCGCACACAATTAGCCAAAATCACTATCTTTAACCCTTAATATCTTTATGTTGACCTTTGGACGAAAACTGAACTGAAACTTCTAGATATCGATACGAATCTTTCCAAAACCGTCGAAGTTCGTTTCTAACGACGACGCATAACCGCTTTACTTAATTAGTTTTCCAAAGCCATTTTTGTTACTTTTATAAATTTTCCACATTTGTTTTCACGCACTAAAAGTGAAAATTTCACCATAAATCATTATAAAACCATTGTAGGATGACATTTGACGTAAATACTTGTAAAGTGATTTTTGATTGGTCAAGACGCCAAACCAGTATTTTTCTAATAAGTAATATTTTCAAAACCCGCAAATGGTATAAATAACATATGAAAGGCATGCATAACATTACATTGCAACTCATGACATATCATATCATTGATAATAGGTCCCGTTAACGATCACATTAAACCTCGTACTCACTTTTGCCATTATTCCAGTCACCAAGTGAGTTTTCATAGCCCCGCTTTTACATGCTTTCGACATTTTCAAACCACGGGAGAATACATTGCACTACATTTTTTTTGTAATGATACCAAGTATGTTAAATTCATTTACATTGCTTAAGTTACCGCATTTGCCAATTGAAGTCCCCATTACTTGAACATGAAACTTAATTGAGGATGAGTGGATAGATCTATCGAGGGTGACGCCCATCCCGTCAGAATCCCAACCGTGCAAACGGATGCATTTCATTTGATAACATTACAGTTGTCCGGCAAACACTCGCAGGGCATACATTATTGAACAGCCTAGTTTCGGTCATGGGCTTAGAGCAATTGTAACATTATTTTGACTTGATTGTCATGCATGGTCTATACTTGTGTAGTCGTATAAAACATTTACATAAACCTATGATTTCTCACCAACATTATTGTGGACCGTTTTTAGCAATGTATTTTCAGGTAACTGAGGCATTATCATCATGACATGGTTTAGAGACCTACATTTTGAGTCGGGCGTTAATTTACATTATGTACATTATGGCACTTTATTTCAAAACATCGTTTGGGTTTGTAACATATTTGTATTTCGAAACTTTGTAAACCTTTTGGGACCGATGTTGTACCAACATTTTATGAAATATCCAACGATGTGTTTTTAAAAACGACACTTTAGGTCGCTCAATATAATCGCGGATGCTATGAGGCGACGCCAATCCCCGTAAATTCCATTCCACCGCAAAACGTAAATGGGTGTGACACTGCGGCTATCTGCATATCATCATTGTACAAATGTGTGCCGCTTGTCGGCCCTAGTTCTCGATGGAGATAATGTTCTACCTCCCCGAAAGTAGACACATTCTCCTCAGTAGACAATGCCCCGAGTAGACATTCTCCTCCGAGTAGACAATGCCTCCCGTAGACATGTTTTCCAGCAGACAATGCCTCCGAGTAGACATTGCTCTCCTAAGCAAACAATGCTCTCGGGGTGCGACATTGCTCTCCTAAGTAGATATTGCTCTCATCAAAGAACATTATCCCCGAAAGGCATAATGCTCCCTCCGAGGCATGCTCTCCCTGAGAACATTGGTCTCCTAAGGCATAATGCTCTCCCTCGAAAGGCAATAACCTCCCCGAGTAAACATTGGTCTCCTGAAAGCACAAGAAGTCACACTCACGAGGCTAAAGAAATACGAGGTGTGTAACTAAGGGAACATAAGCACAAGATAATAGAGCATACCAACGTTAAGATTTAAAAAGAAATAGTACTCCATTACAATACTAGTTTAGCCGCCATCTAAGAAATATATTACAAAGTTTAGATTCCAAAATATCGAAGTTTTATTACATAACGACTTAGGCAGCACAAGTGAAAACTTCATTATGCAAGACTTGATAGAAAAGCTTACTAACGATCACCTGAAATGCATGAGAGAAAACGGGTCAACTATGAAAATAGTTGGTGAGTAAACACGTTTAGCAAAATAAGAAATCTCATAAGAAATATTTAAAGCTTTCGGTTAACTTAAAAATAGTCCACAAAGCAAAGGCATGTGTATCCACTCAGCCCAAGTTCCCATACAAAACTTGCAACCCGTACACAACCCATTGCACAAAAATATAGCGCCAAGTAGTCAAGTATAAGCGTCATAATAGTTCACAATATAGCACCACGATATAATAACGTGTGGATGCTCCAACATGGAGACTTTGAACGCCTAACAAGTGGAGACTCCTTTGTCACCTTAACCACCTAGGCGAATTATTGAGAACGCGCTTCCACCAATAGACTTGCACGCCCACCCATAAAGCAGACTTAGAACGCCTCCATCGACAACGGGCGAGACTTTGGGTCAAGAACGCCCACCAAAACGTAGACTTTTGGTCATAACACGTACGGTTCAATATATTCAAACAAGGCATACTTTCATAATTAAGTTCAAGAATTGATCTTCACAAGTTCTAATCAAAGGAGTTCACAAAGTAAGAATCAATTTAGTTCAAGTATAGTTCATGCATTCAAACCCTAAAATAGGTAGAAACGGTAGGGGATGTGATTACTCACCGATAAACCGTGTGACGATTAAAGTGGTTACACCGAAATGTAGCGGAATCAAACCAACCTATTATGAATGTTATGATATGCAATAAGTCATGATGTAATGTTATGCACGAATTCTGATGATATTTATACCATTTGTGAAGTTTTGAAAATAATACTTATCGTTCAAAAATACTTTTGACGCCTTGACCATTCTTAAATTACTTTACAAGTATTTACGTCAAAATGTCATCCTACAATAGTTTATTAATGATTTATTGTGAAATTTTAACTTTTCGTTGTAAAATAATGTCCTGGAAATTTCATGAAAGTGACAAAAATGGCTTTGAAAAGCTAGTCGTAAAATGGTGTACGCCGATCGTTAAGAAACTAACTCAACGGTTTTGCTTGTATCAAAAATCTAGAAGTTTTAGTATGAGTTCGCCATAGAGGTCTCGAACATAAAGATAATAGAGGTTAAATATGGTGATTTTGTCCAAATGTGGTTTAAAAAGTGAGTTTCGCAAAGTTTGGCAACCGAATAATTTATTACAACTCTCGCTATACAAACGGTTGGTCGCTTGAAAAAATATGTCGGTGATCTCAATTTTATTATAAGACATTTCGCTACAAAAGTTCTACGCCATTAAAAATAGCCTTCATATACGCTTTTTACCGTAACACTGTCTCAGAAAAATAATATAGTTTTTCTAAAAATAATAGTTACGCAATTTTATGAAACGGTATATCTTAGTCGCTTCAAATCCGCTTCTACGATTATACTGCCCTTGGCTCAGACAGTATACTAATATATTTTGATAAGTCAAATAATTTGTGCTTAAGACTCTTTTTGACCGACAAACAAAACACCTTGCTGATATTTTCAGAAATATATATTTCGTCGTCAAACTTGAAAAATTCATAACTTCTTCGTTATAACTGCTTTAATCCGCTCGCCGCCACGGATTCGCTTTTAAAGTATATTTTATAAATATCTAGGCCAAAAACTCATGTCTACTGTCGGATTTTCCAGAAAAACAAAATAAGATCAGATCACTTTTAATACTTGTCGAAAATAGTTTTTCTCGTACTAAACCTATTCCAATCCCTTCAAAACAACTCCAAAGCTATTCTAATCCTACCATACACCTTCTTAGGGTGTCATGGGTTCCTAGACATCATCAAGACCAATATATAACAAGGAGTAATTATAGGATGGATTATATATATTTAACATATAAAAACCTTTAAAAATGGTATAAACATCATGAGACTTGCATATTTCTCAAATAAAATGATATGACCATAAAAATGAATATGAAATAAAAATATGATTGTGAATGCTTACTAGTGATATGATGAGGTGATGTGAACAAAGGTTTAATCCTAAAACACCCTAGGTTTTTATTTCAAAACCTTTACTAAGAGTGTGTCTAGATTGTTTAACTTGAGCTTGGAAAAATTGTGATGATTTCTTCTTCACACCTATGAAGAACCGGTTCTAGGAGAGGAAGGAAACAAGAGAGAAACTAGACTTGACTAACTTGTGAATTATTGATGTGAATGAAAATGAAGAGTAGAAGTAAGTAGTTTGAGTATATAACTAGATATGTAGAAAATAACATACCAACTAATTAATGCACTACCCCTTAGCCAAGGGGTAGCATTTGCAAAACATATATATTTTTTTTTTTTTTTGTATATATAAAATGTGTAAATAACTTAAGTAAAGGTACTTGTAAAATTGTATACACATTAGTGTATTTAAGGTAGTTTTAGCTAAAAGTAATTTTTAATAGATCAAAGTAGAGTATAATGAGATCATAAAAATTGTAAAAATACATTTCTTGTAAGATTTGAGTGATATAATAATTATCGTGTAGTTTTTAAGAAAAGCGTCGTAATAATATAAATTTAACAATTTATATACAAAATAAATTTAAAACACTAGGTAAACTCAAAATATCATTTTTATAAACTAAATGTAAGTATAAAAATATATCAGGATAATTTTTGGAAGTATTGGATTAAATGTTCAAAATAATAACTCACGCGATAACGTTTATTTAATATAAAATTTACGCGTTTAATGTGAAATGTAAAATCATGAATGAACCGCTATGAAATGATGAATATGGAGTATGAGAAATGACCGAAAAATGAGAATTGTGACATTCTTCCCATGTCGCCGAATCACGCCCCTCAGATTCGATTAACCATACTATGGTCCTAACCCTCACAAGAGTTCAAAAGTTCATGCTCAATTTAATAGTATAAATGATCATATCAATGCCCATGCGACAGTGTTCCCATTCAACTAAGTATGCCCGTGATTGATTTAATAGGTAACTTACCCAATATCTAACGAAGCTCAAAAGATCCTTTAGTAGTCGATTCTAATTTAATCTCACAACTCATCAAACAAGAACTCGCCATGAGATTAAACTAATCCGACTTGAGTAAACTTGTCTCTTAGCTTGATTTTCGCAACTCATCAAACAAGAACTGCCACTAGATCAAGCTAGGAAACAAGTTGTTAGAAAGGTAGGATTCAACATCCTGAATGAGGTCTTTGAAAGATTCGCTGATATTGATTTGCTTACACAAATCAAATCAAATCAACAAAATATATATAACAATTAAGGTCGATATCAATAGGTCTCAAATTAATCAATGTCGGAACGTGGTAAGGATCGAAGGAAGTTATGCACTCAAAATCATGTCGCATAAATAAAGTAGTTGTTCAAAGAATGTACCGCTAAGCGGTAATTTCTGGCATCTGATAGAATGTCGACCACGCAAGGGAGGAATTTCAATGTTCGATTGTGGGCCTTCTATTGCCAATGCCAAGTTTGGACGATTTCCTCCTTGATTGGGAGTTCTTTTTTCGCCTGATGTATTGTAGGTGATCTAAACTTCCACACTCAACATGCTTTTCGCCCTTGATTCCACTGCTTTGAGCACTCGTTCAAGGGCCCGCTCTGCCCACATTTGCCGCACCTTGGGCAGCTCAGTGATGATAATTACATCGAGTGCACAAAGGATGTGGACTGATATCCTCTCAGCCTCCCGGTGGTCGCCCCATAGTTCCGGGTTATTCGCTCTTGTTTTGCCGATTCTCGGTCTCGGCCCCGGTGATCCTCCCCCTGCCGCTGGCCCATTGTCGCTTTTGCTTTGTTAGTTCTCCGACCTGCATCACATCATTTGTCAAGCACGCCATACTCACAAATGGCAAGAGTGGGGTTGGTTTGGATGAGGTGACGCCCCTCCCAATTTCTCGGTATCAATCCCCATATATATCTGGCCAATCCCTCCACAAAGAAACCATGCCAGGAACCATCCTAGTTAATTCGTGAAACGGATCGGTACTTGTCAATCTCTACTCCAACCATCAAGTGATTCCAAAATTCCGCCCAACCTCAGACTTCATCTTTTCTGCAGTATCATCGCTAGTAGTTTAAATGCTTCCCAAGATAACGATTTGCGCCTCTTCCTCTGTCTCTCTAGCTGATTGTTCCACCAGTTGCAAGACCTCCAGTAGTAGACCGCAGAGAACTCAACCTTGTTTCCTTCAAGACATTTCTGATACTAAGTTTCACTCAACATTTCAACGGTGTTAGTGCACCCAATGGCACCCTCATCATGAAATTCCATTGGCTCAGATGTCATGAAAGTTTTGTAGCCGCAGATTCTTCAATTCGCTTCAAGTACCTTTCTCCGCTGTTGGTTCGCCTAGCATCGAGATGTGTTATAATTTAGTGTAGATCCGCTATTCCAAAGAACGTTGTTTTCTCGATTGTCATTGTTGTTGGGTTGCCGTTGTTACCTCCTGAGCGTTGTTTCTTGCACCCATGATCCTACAGAGGACCAAAATGGTTGGAGTAAACGGCATTCGAACAAGTCATGAGGTGAAGGTGGTAATGTTATATAGGATCAATAATATGACAGAACAGACATGCTATGTCTAACAAGTCGAAAGATATAAGAGAAGATATGAACAAGGTACAGTAATGTAGACGGAACGTAAAACATGCTATGCATACCCACCCCACAATGCAATCCTTCAGTGACTGCATTCAAAAGACTCGACTAGTCATGATTTAAATTTACTCCTTCTTATCATAGATGGTTCTTCATAAATTAGACATAGTTGATCAGGCTATGTATAATTTATGATTAACTATGCAACGATAGGACTAGATGACTCGGATGATGTTCAATGTTTAATAAAATAAAATAAAATTTTTTCCATATAGCAGTGATTTTTATTTTGAAAATCGGCATTCTCTATAACCTTTCGGTCAATAACTGCCACCACGGAGGCGGAAATATAGGTGTAACGAAGGAACATAAGCACAAGATAATAGAGCATACCAACGTTAAGATTTAAAAAGAAATAGTACCCATTACAATACTAAATACTACGTTACTCCAAATATATTACAAAGTTTAGATTCCAAATATTGGAGTTTATTACATAACTACTTGTAGCGACAAGTGAAAACTTCTTTTATGCAAGACTTGATAGAAAAGCTTACTACCATCACCTGAAATGCATTAGAGAAAAACGGGTCAACTATGAAAATAGTTGGTGAGTAAACACGTTTTAGCAAAATAAGAAATCTCGTAAGAAATATTTAAAGCTTTCGGTCACGAAAATAGGTCTCCCACAAAGCAAAGGCATTGTGTATCTCCCTCAGTTCAAGTTCCGCCCATATAAAACTTGCAACCTGTGTGTACACAACCCATTGCACAAAAATATAGTGCGTCAAGTAGTCAAGTATAAGCGGTCATAATAGTTCACAATATAGCACCACGTATATCAATAATTCAGGATGCTCCGACATGGGAGACTTTGCACTGCTTCAACAAGGGAGACTCCTCTGTCAAGACACCTAGGCGGAGAAATTGAGAAGGCTCCACCAATAAGGCGAGACTTTGCACGCCTCACCCATAAGGCGAACTTTAGAACGCTCCACGATACGGCGAGACTTTGGGTCAAGAACGCTTCCACCAAAACGGCGAGACTTTTTGGTATAACACGTACGGTTCAATAATTCAAACAGGCATACTTTCGTATATTCAAGAAGAATTGATTCGAGTTCACAAGTTCTAATCAAAAAAGTTCACAAAGTAAGAATCCAATTAAATTCAAGTATAGTTCATGCATTCAGCCCCAAAATATAGTAAAAACGTAAAAAGGGGATGTGATTACTCACCTGGATAAACTGGTGTTGACGACAAAAGTGGTTACACCGAAATGTAGCGTGAATCTCGAAACTGACCTATTATGAATGTTATGATATGCAATAAGTCATGATGTAATGTTATGCACGCAATTCGGATGATATTTATACCATTTGTGAGTTTTGAAAATAATACTTATCGTCGAAAAATACTCTTTTGACGTCTTGACCATTCTTAAATTACTTTACAAGTATTTACGTCAAAATGTCATCCTACAATAGTTTATTAATGATTTATTGTGAAATTTTAACTTTTCGTTGTAAAATAATGTCGTTGGAAATTTCATGAAAGTGACAAAAATGGCTTTGAAAAGCTAGTCGTAAAATGGTGTACGTCGATCGTTAAGAAACGAACTCAACGGTTTTGGAAAGCTTGTATCAAAATCTAGAAGTTTTAGTACATGAGTTTTCGTCATAGAGGTCTCGAACATAAAGATAATAGAGGTTAAATATGGTGATTTGGTCCAAATGTGGTTTAAAAAGTGAGTTTCGGCAAAGTTTAAGCAACTGTAAATAATTTATTACAACTCCGCTATACAAACGGTTGGTCGTTTTGAAAAATATGCTGGGTGATCTCAATTTTATTAGAAGACATTTCGTTACAAAAAGTTCTACGTCATCGTTAAAAATAGCCTTCAATATGGCGTTTGGTTACCGTAACATTTATCTCGTAAAAATAATATAGTTTTTCTAAAAATAATAGTTACGGCAATTTTATGAAAACGTGTATAATAGTCGTTTTCAAATCCGTTTTCTACGTATTATACGTCCTTGGCTTCGTATAAGTATACTAATATATTTTGATAAGTCGAAATAATTTGTAAAGCTTAAGACTCGTTTTTTGACTCGTACAAAACAAAACACCTTGCTGAAATTTTCAGAAATATATATTTCGTCGTCAAACTTGAAAAATTCATAACTTCTTCGTTATAACTCCGTTTTAATCCGTTCAAGCGGCCACGGATTCGTTTTAAAGTATATTTTCTAAATATCTAGGCCAAAAACTCATGTCTACTGTCGGATTTTCCAGAAAAACAAAATAAGATCAGATCACTTTTAATACTTGTCGAAAATAGTTTTTCTCATACTAAACCTATTCCAATCCCTTCAAAACAACTCCAAAGCTATTCTAATCCTACCATACACCTTCTTAGGGTGTCATGGGTTCCTAAACATCATCAAGACCAATATATAACAAGGAGTAATTATAGGATGGATTATATATATTTAACATATAAAAACCTTTAAAAATGGTATAAACATCATGAGACTTGCATATTTCTCAAATAAAATGATATGACCATAAAAATGAATATGAAATAAAAATATGATTGTGAATGCTTACTAGTGATATGATGAGGTGATGTGAACAAAGGTTTAATCCTAAAACACCCTAGGTTTTTATTTCAAAACCTTTACTAAGAGTGTGTCTAGATTGTTTAACTTGAGCTTGGAAAAATTGTGATGATTTCTTCTTCACACCTATGAAGAACCGGTTCTAGGAGAGGAAGGAAACAAGAGAGAAACTAGACTTGACTAACTTGTGAATTATTGATGTGAATGAAAATGAAGAGTAGAAGTAAGTAGTTTGAGTATATAACTAGATATGTAGAAAATAACATACCAACTAATTAATGCACTACCCCCTTGGTCGGCCAAGGGGATATGCATTTGCAAAACATATATTTTTTTTTTTTTTTTTTGTATATATAAATGTGTAAGCTAAATAACTTAAGTAAAGGTACTTGTAAAATTGTATACACATTAGTGTATTTAAGGTAGTTTTAGCTTAAAAGTATTTTTAATAGATCAAAGTAAAGTATAATGAGATCATAAAAATTTGAAAAATACATTTCTTGTAAGATTTGAGTGATATAATAATTATCGTGTAGTTTTTAAGAAAAGCGTCGTAATAATATAAATTTAACAATTTATATACAAAATAAATTTAAAACACTAGGTAAACTCAAAATATCATTTTTATAAACTAAATGTAAGTATAAAAATATATCAGATAATTTTGGAAGTATTGATTAAATGTTCAAAAATAATAACTCACGTATAACGTTTATTTAATATGAAATTTACGCGTTTAATGTGAAATGTAAAATCATGAATGAACCGCTATGAAATGATGAATATGGAGTATGAGAAATGACCGGAAAATGAGAATTGTGACAGACAGCTCACGTGAGCAAGCGTATTATTACCCTCCCGGAAAGCGTACATTACTCTCTGGCGAAAGTGAAGCAATGCCTCATCATAGATTGGTTTTGTCTTAGAAACATTTGGAGTTAATTATGATTGTCTCCTCCGGAGTATCCGGAGGAGGACATACCTCATCAATAAGAACAAAAAAAAATTGCTATACGCAATTAAAAAATGGGTAAGCTTACTACATTTTTATGTGATTTTCTCTTCATTTTACCACGAATTTGCTAATATCTACACCGTAATATACAATTAATGAACATAAAATTTCATGTTAAATCAACAAATGAATTCAAAGAATATTAATTAAACATTAAAATTACCTTAATTAAATAAATATTTGATATTAATTAATTTGAATCTTTCATATATTGAAAGCTAAACATATACCTAGTTGGAACATATTAGCAAACCCTTTACTATTATGTTATTTTGTTCAAATATAATTGTTTGTTTTCGAGCTTTTATCAATTAAAATCTTGTTAATATAAATAAATCGTAAAAACGTTTATTTATATTTTATGATCTTCTTATGTTTTGTCGATAACAATCATAAAATTATTTTAACGAAATAAATAAAATACGTAAAGTTTTGAGCCAATAGTTTGCTAACTCATTTCACTAAACAAATAAACCATTAAACATGTTTAGTTAAATAGTTTACATAAAATCAAAACAATTTTTATAAAACACTTATAAGTAACTTTGGTTACTTACATTTTTATAAAATACTTGCTAAGCTAAATGTAACATGTAAAAGCTTGGACAATCCATAACCCAAAACCATTTACCCATGGACCTTGATTCAAAACCCATGGACCATATGCATGACATCACGTATGACATCAAAATGGGTAAGTCCATGACCCATGATCCAAAGTCCATAACCTATGATCCAAAGTCCATAACCCATGACCCAAGATATCTATTACATCATGCATGACATCACATAACTCATGGATCATAACCCATAACCCAAAACCGGGAATTGTAAGCCAAAATCTGGACTGGTATTACTAGATAGCCGGATCCCTAGGATAACACTTGCCGGATCCCTTTGGGAAAGGATCTGGCGGATCCGGGTGATCAGAGGATTGTTTTCCTATAAATAGTTGGCCATTTCGTCATTTCTTCTAACCAGTTTTAGATATATCTTCTCTCCAAGGTTGTCAAAATCGCGATCCTACCCGTAGGATCGTACGATCCTACGATCCTACACACAAAAAACGATAAGGATCTTAACAAGATCGTAATCCAGTAGGATCACCAGGCGCTCGTAGGATCGTGAGGATATCATAACGGATCGGATCGTATAGGATCGCCTTTTTTTTTTCTTTTTTTTAATATTAACTAATTAAGTATAAGCTCATGTCTTAAAGCTCAATGACTATAAATTTTTCAAAAAAAATATTATTTTGGTGCTGTTAATTAATTGTTTCTTGCAAGATTAATGAGTGTAAAATCATTATATTTTTATGAACTATTTAGAAATAGTTTAGATGTGTCTTTTTGGGTTTATTATGAAAAACGATTATGTGCTTTGTAAAATGTCAAAAGCTTGTTTTTGAAGTAAACTGTCTACATACTTGACCCAATTTTATTCATATTTTATTTTATGTTACATATAAAAGCATGAATATTCTAATTTAATTTATTTGGTCATCAAGAAAAAAATTTCAGTAATATTATCAGAATATTATAATTTAATTTATTTGGTCATCAAGAGAAAAAAAAATTGTGTTTCCCTCTATTATAAATTATGTCGTTTCATTTTCAGATACAATCATTTTATCTTTTTGCATTAATCTATATATTGTAACAAAAAAATTATAGAATCACGTGCTAATAAATTAACATTATCTTTTTGCATAAATGTTATAACGAAAAACCTATAATAAAAAAAAACATTAAAAAAAGAAGTAGGAGCACCGTGCACATGTGTAGTAACTTTGTGCAAGTATGCATTGCAATATATATAATATTTTACTACTACGGTACTTGAACATATAACTTTTTCTTTTATCATCCATTTAGATTCGTTTATCATATAAATTATTTTGTAGAAATATAAAACTACAAACCCTATACAAAAATATATACATTTTCATAGGATCTTACGATCCCGATTTGATCCTACGATTATGATCTTGCAAAGCCGAAAACGATCCTAGGTAGGATCCCGATCCTGACAACCTTGCTTCTCTCTATATTCTTACTTCTCTAATCTCATATCTAAGGATCATATATGTAGCTTTTCTCTTAGTAATTCTATAGGTTCCTTTTATAGGCGAGATCACGACGTTTAGTATAGAAGACTTGCAAGCTCGTAGACATGAGTTGCTAAGACTTCATCATCATCACAAGATCACAGAAGTGTCTTTTCTTGTTGGTTTCTCTCAATCATGTCATAGGTGTGTTGTGTTAACTAGTGGTGCTTGGATTAGTTCCCCCATTGTAAAGGAACTCGGTATCTAACCTTGTACCGGATAAAGTGTAGGCGACGTATGTTTGGTTCTACCTTGTGGAAGAACCCGGTATCTAGCCTTGTACTAGATAAAGTACAGGCGACGAAGGTTTGGTTCTACCTTGTTTGAAGTGAAAGCTTATCCGCCAAGAAAAGGAACTTGTGTTTTGTAGTGATTATAAACTCTCGAGTTAGGTACTCGGGGAGAAGAGTAGGGCATTGAAGGTGACTTTGTAGTCGAACCACTATAAATACTTGTGTTATGGTTGTGTCTTTCTTTCTCTATCTCGTAGTATAGTTTAATCACATCTAACTATCAATATCCAACACACCAAAATAGATTGACATAAGTCGATCTAAAAGTTTTAAAATGAAGTTATAATCGGTAAAACTATTCAACCCCTTCTAGTTTTCTACAATTAGCATTAGAGCTTCGTTACCAAGTTTCTTATAGTATATTGTACTTTAAAAACTTGAAATGATCTGTGAATGTTTTGAAAATTACAAAGAAGGAAAACCTTTTGTTAATACAAATAAGCCGTAAAAACGTTTATTTATATTTTACGATCTTCTAATGTTTTGTCGATAACAAACGTAAAATCATTTTAATGAAACAAATAAAATACGTAAATAGTTTGAGCCAATAGTTTACTAACACACTTACATTTTCATATAAAACACTAAACAAGTAATATTGTTTACAATTCATAGAAATTCATATGTATAACAACTAGTATACTTAGTATATATTGTAATGGGTAATGTAATGGGTAAAAATCTAAGTACTTGACCCATTGACTAGATACATTGAATATAGTTGGGTAAAACCCAAAGTTCATGACCCATACCCATGGAGCTTAATCCATAACCCATGACCCATTGCATGACATCATGCATGAAGTCATGTTGGGTATTATCCATGGTCCATGACCCACGACCCATGATCCAATGACTAGATACATTATATCTATTTGGGTACCCATGACCCAAAGTCCATGACCCATGACCCATGATCCATGACCCACAACCCAAATAGAGAGGAGCGTCCACGGATCCCTAGGATTACACCGGACGGATCCCTCAAGTAAGGGATCCGAGGAACAGTAGAGGTTTTTGCCTATAAATAGTGAGCCATTTATTCATTGTAACTCACCCCTTTTACACATACTCTCTCTTAGTATTGTAAACTCTCTAACCTCAGATCCAAAGGATCTTTCTATGTAGTTTTGTGTTTGTGTGATTCTTTAGGTTCCTCTTAAAGGCGAGATCACCACCTCTTGAAGTCGAGCAAACTCAAGTCCATGGGTTGCCAACCTTCGTCATCATCAAGACTACTGAAGTTATCTTGTTGATAGTTCTTTCCTCCCTCCTTAGAAGTGTTGTGTTTAAGGCATAGGTGAAAGATGCCAAACGGGTCAAGACAAAGGCATTAGTGAAAGGTGCCGAAGGTCCGTGTCAAAGGCATTAGTGAAAGGTGCTGAACGTCCATGTCAAAGGCATTAGTGAAAGGTGCCAAAGGTTCGTGTCGAAGGCATTAGTGAAGGGTGCTGAAGGGTCGTGTCAAAAGCATTAGTGAAAGGTGCCAAGGGCGTACATTCGATATGGTGCATCGATGTACACGATAGATTAGTTTGGGTTAAAGGATAGTGAGATCCTTATGATGTTGTTATAAGGAGTGTTTCTCCTTAGGGATAGTGTTGTGTAGTGTTGGGTAGTAGTTCCTCCTTTGTAATGGAACTCGGTATCTAGCCTTGTACCGGATAAAGTGTAAGCGATGTTGTGATAGGTTTGGTTCTACCTCGTGGAAGTACCCGGTGTCTAGCCTTGTACCAGATAAAGAGTAGGCGACGTTGTGAAGGCTTCTCCGCCACAAGGAGCTTGTGTTGTGTAGTGCTTACGAACTCTTGAGTAGGTGACTCGGGGAGTGGAGTAGGGCAAGGAAGGTGTCATTGTAGCCGAACACTATAAACACTCGTGTCGTGGTTTTGTGTTTCTTACTCTTTATCTTTGCATTACTTATTTATATGCTTTATCTATCATCATCCAACACACACATTAAATAGATTGACATAAGTCGATCTAAATAGTTTAAAACAAAGTTTTAATCGGTAAAACTAGTCAACCCCCTTCTAGTTTTCCACAATTGGTACCAGAGCTTCGTTACCAAGTTTCTTAGAGTATATTGTACTTTAAAAACTTGATACGATCCGTGTATGATTGAAAACTACAAAGAAGGCTTTTACAAAAACAAACACCATCTTTTAAGAACACTTTTGTAGGATGTTGATTGGATGACAACATCAATTATTTTTTTTTCTTTTCTTTTCTTATCTTACAAAATGCACTAACCTTTCTTGTCATTTTTTTAGTTAAGCTCATTTTAATCAAGCCATAAGAATCCCTTGATAACAAGATTACCTTTTCTAAGAAGGTATCTTAAACTACCAACTAGATCTCGAAGGAATCGGAGTTGTCTATTGATACTTTTTGTCTAAAGTAAGGGACACTCAAATTTTCATTAAAGGTATGATTCTCTTAAAACTTATCTCTAAACAATATTAGCTTATAATAAGTATGCTTGCATAGGAACCTATATGGTTATATTAAATTTTATTTTCTTAGTCTTAATATATGCTTTAGTAATATACGTGGCTTCATTAGGAAACCTTCTTGAATACGTGTTTCTCTTCCATCTAAAATCTATGTATATAAATATGTGTTATCTTAACCTAAAAATCAAACCTTTCTAATAATAAAACAAAACACAAATCTCAAAAATTCCTCTTTCCCCATAAAACCCTCTTCTGGTCGTTCCAGCACCACCAAACCCAATTTTTCAAATCTTACACTTTCAAAATACCTTTCATTCAAACTTCATCTTCCTCCTCATCTCATTTTGAAAAATCAAAACCAAGGAAGAATTTCATCATCATGGTCTACATCGCCTTCGTGATCATCGTCTTGACACTCATTGTTCTCGTGTTTCCCATGATCAAGTTTTCTCATGTAGACATGTACTTTGTGTTGTTAATCTACACTTGTATCATATATCCATTCCTTTGTATTGCTCTTAGTATTGAAATGAAATATTATTAATGTCTTAGTTTATCTCGTTTATTTCTCACAACGTGTTTGTCATATTTTTCGTTCGTACCTTTAAAACCTTGACATATTTTCGAAATCTATAATGCATGCTTAAGTAGTAAATATTGGCTAAAACACACTCCTTTTATAAACATAAAAGTTGCAAAAATCAATTTTACGTCAAGATCATTTTTCTGTCACACTGCAGATCCACGGTCCCTAACGTTTAACTAGCCGGATCCCTTTTAAAAGGGAACCGAGAGAACCGTGGAACTGGGAAACAGAAACTCATGCAACATAAAAACCATTTCATAAAACTTACTATAAAAGGAAAAACCCTACTAGAATGTTAGAACAAAGTGAGTTAATTATCATTGTTAATAAAAATAAGGGTAATCAATAAAAACATCAGGAGATTATTTTTACCTATCAAATGTCCTCTCTTTTGATGCATCACTTTATCTTAACTTGCTCATGTAAATTATTCATTTCACTTCCATAGGTCTCATCATGACTCATGAGTATGAATTCGACTTTCAACTCACTTGTGTCTACATTCCTAATATCTCTCTTGAGCCTAATACACCTGGCAATCATGTCCGTGGGTTCAATAATCTCGAAACTCGTTGCTTTCATGAAGGACATGTTGTTGACTCACCTCTACTATACCAAGAAGGTATCAATACCTCATTCCGAACCATAGGACTAGAAGGCCTTCTCGGAATTAACGAGAAAATTTGTCCACGGTTTGTTATGGAATTCTTCCGCCAAGTTGAACTCGTTCGTAACAAGGATCGATCTCTATCACTATGGTTTTGGATCAAAAACCAAAAGTTTGTCTTAACTCTTGGGCAATTTGCTCACATTCTCCGAATTCCAAATCATGGACAATGTGCCTTCACTGAAGATTGGTCTCTTGATTCTCTCTTCAACTACCGTGAAGAAAACAGTCCATATTGTTCACACATACCTTCCCCTCAAGAATTAACTCGCATTTTATGCACTCCTCAATCCAATTACTCAAATCCAAACATAATCTATACACGTGATATCCGAGATGATCTTAAACCTCTCGCAGTTATTCTACGTGAAATTGTTTGGAGTCTTAGAGGAAATCGAGAGATTCTTCCTGCTTGTTGTGCTCACATAATGTATTGTCTCCTAATCCAACAACCATACAATCTCCCCTATTTCTTCTCAAGGCGAATTGCAAACCTTCAAGGCAACAAGAACAAACTAATTCCATATGGAATGTTCCTAACACGCCTGTATCATCATATCATGTACTTTCATCCTCAATTTCAAAGTCCTTTATTTGTACTTGTGAACAAAATGATGGAACCTTTGAACACATCTCACATCACGTCATTCTTCGTCCCTGAATCCGAAAATACTCACCATCCATTTGACGAATCCATCAAATAAAAACGCACAGGAAACCTAGTTTCTTCTCCAAATAGATTCAATCCTTAGGATTCATATTTTATCTTTGTAATATGATCATTCCCATGAAATAAAACATTTATTGATCATTTGATATCTCGTTTATACAGATGTTTAATTTATTTAGAAATCACTGGTTTTAATGTACGACACCTGGTGCAAAACCTGCACACTTTCTGTGAAGCTTCTGGTCTGCAGTAGCCGAATCCCTCATATGAAGGATCCGTGGGATCTGGGTAAACAGACATAGGATTTTTTACACTTTCACTTCTATCCAATCCTCTAAACCTTATTCTACTAGTTAACCATGTTAGGTCACTAGTTTTACAACACAAGCATCAATACAAGAAATAAGATGGAGAAGAGATCGGTTGAACAACACACAAGCACACACACACGTACAAGTATGAAAGGTTAGGCGTAGAGTGTGAATGAAAGAGTAAATTGAACAACCAACCCTCAAGTGAGGGTTATACAAGAGTATTTATAAGAGGGAAGCTAGGGCAACACTCCTAGTTCCCATCCTTTTCCTTATTGGACTAGGCCTAGGCTTATGGGCCTTCTACATAAGCCTAAGGCTAATAACTAACATAAAGGCCATATTAAGCTAACTATTACATATAAATTACTAACACTTGAATTAAGGTTTAGGAGTGATTCCAACAATCTCCCCCTCAAGTGTTGGTGATGAATACAAACGGTGAAAGTGCTGATGTAATAGTAGCTTTGACTTCTTCTGACATTCTTCTTTCTTGTGAGAAGAATTGCCTTGATTTGAACAATCTCCCCAGTGTAGAGAAATTGTTTTCTTTAAACAGTTCTGCTTTGACGTCATCTTAATCTTTGTTCTTTGATCATTGTTCTTTGTGATGGTAGTGATAGTATGTTGTTGTTGTCTGCATCAAGTCTGCCTCAGGTCTGCTTCACTGCTCCAATGTCTCCACGTCATTCTTCAACATGCTCACACGCTCTTTAACGTTGGAATTCAGTACTGATGAAGTTCTTTAAGTCTTTAAACTTTGTAGATCCTTTGATTGACGTAGAATCATTCTGACTTTTGTGTTGCCTTTCGAGAGAACTTCCATTAGTAATGATGTTGGCATGAGCACATGAAGAATATGCACGATCGTTCCGCTCCAGAGCTTCCATAAGAAGAAAACATAAGAAAGGTTAGTAATAAGCGGATACCGGCACTTACAAGTTCGAACTTCGAGAGTGTTAACAGCATAGGGTGAAAACACTACTCTAATTCTCACAAAAGTTGTTCCTGAACCGGAGTCTCACAAGTGAGATAACGCGATGTACCGAAGTACATCTACGGTTCAGATGAGTCGCTGAGGTACACCGAAGCATCACCTCACGACTGTAGACCGTTTGAGACACACTAACCGTAATCCACGGGGAGTTACCGAAGTGACCTGCTGTCTGGGCTGTTTGATGTTGACCCTGGCAGGAGTTTCCATTCAATCACTGAGGATCACAATTGTGAACCTCTCATAAATGTTCTCGACATATTGCTAAGATCTGTGAAGGACTCGAAAACGTACCACTGATGTTCTTATTGTTGAACATCAAGTGATGAAATGTCAAGTGTACCTAAGAGATCTTTTGATGAATCTCGTGGCTCTAGACTCAATAGTGCGTTTTGGTTTTCCTGAGCGGAGACTAGGGAGAGGGTCTCCTTCTTCAATACCAGCAATCTCTAAGAGAAAGCCAATAGTTTACGTAGGGTTCCCTGTGAGAATGAAACAAGCTTCTGTTGAGAGAAACTTGAGTGGCTAAGAAGGTTTAGTGCATGCGTCACTGGGTCCATGACGACTTTTAATCTTCAATACCGGCGTCATCAAGTGACAACCAGTAGCATATGAATTGAACCCGATGTCTGCCCTAAGTTGAATAATTTGGAGGGCTATTTCTTTTCACCATTTTCTTTGCATTTATTTTTAATTCTTCAACTCATTCTTTCTCCAATTCTCATTTTCTCCTTTTTACAATCATACCTAAGGACTTCTAATTATAACTATTGGTAGTGTCCTTGGGTAGATCCCTCCGGCTCTGGCGGATCATAGGACGGTTATTCCTAACCTTAATCTCCTTATAACTCCTTTGCCATAAAACCATTTTCATGAAAATCTCTCAAAGTGTTTGTAAATGAAAACATGTTTGAACACTTCAAGAGTTTTAGATTTTCAGAATTACTCCCCCTCCACATGTGCTTAAGAGTTTTGACAGAAATCTGCACAGTGAGGGAAGAACGCGTACTTTTGAATTGATCGACTCAAGATAGACATTCCCTCGCGAGACACGGTTACGTGGTATAGTTAAAGAGTTACATTGTCAGCTTTTAGGTGACAACTAGCTCTAATAACTATCTTGAAGGTGTGGACAACCCGGAAAGGTTGTCAAACCCGTCAAAGTTCATGTCTACCAAGAGTTTCTCGAATGGTACATTCTACTCGGACAAGTCCTTTGCGAGACACGTTTACATCACTAGCTTAACTAGCTTGAAATTATTACCCGCCAGGACAAGTCTTTTCGAAGTTACGGACGTTAAGATCTCGTCAATTCGTTGGTTAAGTCTATAGCACATAGATTCATTTGCATTTACACAACATATTTCTTATCACATAATTTTCTCCCCCTAAAAAATGGCATAAAAAATGTTATTTTTGAAAAGTTGAGAATAAATATGACCATTTCGAGTGTTGCGGGAAGATGACCACTGTGAACAATTTGTGAACAAAGTTTTAAAATCAAATACTCCCCCTCAACTAGTGATATAAACGGTTGAGGTTTTGAAAAATCATAAGGGGAAGTACTTGTTCTTTTGAGCAAAACCTTGAAAAGTGAAAGGTTTGATAGGTTTTACTCAAAAGTAAGAAGCTTTCGTTTCTTTTATAAGGATTGTGGCACTGAAGCGTACCACAGGGTCCTTTATTTACAAGTGCGGGTTGTACACTCTTATGTGTGCACAAGCCATTGTCATAATAAATCATACATCCAAAGTTATAATGAAAGAAGCAGTTGAAGGGGTACGTGTACTCCAGAGATGTTGCCAGGAGTGTGAACCGGGCGTTGAAAGCCGGTGATGTTAATCCTGGGTCGACCACCAACAAAGCTTTCCAATCTTCTGAACCGATCCCTTCGATACAACCGTTCATCAATCATCGTGATGATCCTCTTCACATCCTTTCGATCCTGAGAATTCCATCGCTTAGGAGACCCAATATTTTGATGTATATCCTTCAACCGATAAGCCAATCCGTCCCTAACCATCTTCAAAGTGTGATCCCCAAACTTGTAAAGATCTCTACACGCCATTAAGCAATTTCTTTGAAGTTCACTGCGGTAAACGACGCCGAATGGTTTGCTGATGAGTGTATATTGTGAGAGCTGGTTGATGTCGGGAAGATCAAGCTGCGGTGGAGTGAAGTTGACACGGGTCTGATAAGATTCAACTGCAAGCTGGAGATCTTCTACACGTTCTTTGATGACTATGCGTCTGATGAAGATGAGCAATGACTTGATGAATTCACGTTGTACTTCAGTTGAAAATTGTCGCATGTGACCCTGTACTTTGGCAAGGTACATATCTTCAATGTCGTTGATGGACAAATTTTCAAAGTCAGCTTCAGAGAATGCATAATCCCTTTCGTCTTGCCTTTTGACCATTATCTTCTTGAGAAAAGTGTAGTCCCATTTAGACGAAAGATCAACGTGTTTGATGGCAACGATACTCTTAGTACTGAACACTTCATGTTGAGATTTCTGAACCTGGCAGCTTCTGTAGTAGATTCTTCGGCGTTCCGGCCAATGGTGAATCTCATACATTGCATCACGGTCATACTCTTCCACTTTGTTGGAGAACAAGTGGTTAGATCTTTCCTCGGTGGCTATGCAGTTAGAGTATATTGCTGCCGGGAATGGAAGTGTCAAAGATGTAGCGTATTTCCTTGAACCATCGCCACCGTGTAGAAGAAAATCCAAGTCTTTGTTGAAAAAATATCGGAATGGAATTCGAGGCTCATCTGGTTGGCCAATTGTTGGTAGAGGTTTAGACCAGTCGGTGTAATATGGAGGGTTGTCCCGTTTGGTAAAGTCGATGTTTGCTTCTGGGTTGAGCCAATCCATGTTGTTAGACATAGCTCGAGCAATGTTTTCAAGGTGATATTTGACCTCGATGGCACTTTCTGAGCTATCTTTTAACAGTTGAAAAGCTTCATTCTTGATTCGCCTCAACTCAGATTTCGTCATCTTCTTTATTCGGAATTTTTCTTGCAATAACTTAGCATGCTCCAATGTATTACCGTCTACCAGATCTTGACCTTCAGCAGGGTAGGGAGTGGAGTTAACAAGTGTAGAAAACCATTCAAATTCCTTTGTGTTATCTTCATCTAGCCATGATAGGACGTCAGCCTTGGGCACCTTCTTCTTCTTTTTCTTAGGCCTAGATGAGGGTTCTGGTTTCTGTACTTTGTCGGGAGAGGCGGGTTGTTGTTGGGGCTCATGGTATTCCTCATCGTCACCACCCGTATACTCAAAGTGATCACCGGTTTTCTGAGTCTGGGGTGGTGTCTCGGAATCCTGAGGTTTATCTGCAGAAGAGCGAGGAGGGGATCTTTGTTGAGCTGGAGTCCTTTGGGGTGGAGGTTGCATAGAGTACTGAATGGAGGATGATTCACCTGGCTCATTATCCTTATCCTGATCTTTGTCTTCGTCGTCTCTTGAACGTTTGGGCCTTACAGCTTCTTCTCTGTATGCTGACCTGAGTTGGTATTCCAGCAATGCTTCAAACAATTTAGCTTCGTGGGAGGCAAACGTTGCAGAGCGTTTCGACATTTGAGCTACTAGCCGGTTCACCAATTCATCATCTGAAAAAATTGTGGTTTCAACTGGATTAATGCTCAAATTCATTGGAGTTGATTTCATGGCTTGCTTGGCTAGATGTAAGAGATTCGGATAAAGTTGTCTGGTATACATCTCCTTTGTCAGTTTAGGAACGACCTCCATAAGGAACTTGTGAGAGTATCCTTTGATCATCTCGTCCATGCTCCCTTGAAGATCATCTTTCAGGAGCTTCTGGACATATTCCCTTTCAACTTGCATCTTGTCTTGCTCATCATGAAGATACTGTATCTGGTCAGCAAGGAAATCTAACTTCTTCTTTGTAATATTTTTCTCTCTGACCTGTTTGACAGCTTTAACGATTCGTGACTTTTCATGAGACATCCAAGATGAAGTTGGCTTCTTCACTGATTTGGATGATGATTTGGTTGGTCTTTTTGATGGTGGTGGTGAAGAGTGAGATGATGAATCTGATGATGATGAGATGTGAGGAGACTCCGGGTCCTTTGGTGGCTCAGAAGTTTCTTCCTTTGACCGTGCAGGACTATCTAGAAGAAACTTATCATACTCAACATCTTCTTCATTTCCAGACTTAGCTTGTTCATCTGTCTTTGTTTCATCACCGAAGTCTTTTCATCTTTTCCATTTCTCGGTTCTTCAAAGTCATATTCAAGAGTGTCCTCCACATGTGTTTGTTGTTGTACCAAAGTGGTGGCACCAGATCCCTTATCGGGTTGATTAACCGCATCGGACTGGTGAAGGTTGAGCTGTACCACTTGACCCTCCGGGGCCACCCATTTGTTCTTTAGCAAATTGTTGTGCGACGTGTTGAAGTCTAACGAATTTGAACTTTTTCTGTAATCGGTTTCCTGGCTCTTCATATGAGCTTTCTTCATAAGGCACAAGTACCGAGTCTTCCCTTTTCTTTTGTCAGTTGGAGGACTAGGAGGTTTAGATACCGTTGTAGCGTCATCTTTGGCAGTTTCACAGTAGAAAGTCTCTTCATCTGATGCAGTACCCTCCGAGTCCTCGTCAGTTAGCTTTTTCTGCGGTTCAGGCTTAGGTACGGGAATAGGAACAGCTTCCTTGGCGGGAACTGTCCTCTTTCTTGGAGGATTACTCCTGGGGAACATCCTCTGACTCTCAGTGCTTGCAACACTTCCTGCACTTCCTCTTCTGGTTTTCCTTAAAGGCGTACCAGAAGATTTTTCATCAAGAAATCCAACTTTGTTCTCTTCCACAGCAACCAAATATCTTTTATAAGAATATAGTTGTTTGAGTTCATCTGAGAGAAGATGATCCGGCAACACAACACCTTGTTTCTTAGTCGATGACTCCTTAAATCTGACTATTAGAGTGGGTTCAGTCAACATGTCATGATTTTCGGGGTCATTGATTCTTTTAGGGATGTCAGGGTTGTACCCAAGTGCTCTCTGGATCAACAGTTTTGTATATCTGATGTAGGGAATCTTTGAGCCAAGCTTTTTGAGGAATGTCATCATGTCATCCCAAATCAGAGCTTCAACTTTGATGTGCTTCATGTTGATTAGAGCCCAAAAGATTTGCAGTTCCACGAGCTTGGGATGCTCATAGCCGCTGTCACGACCAGAAATGGATTTTGTGAGGATGATATAAAGGGTTCTCCAAGGCTGAGGGATGTTCTTGAGATCCACGTAAGAATGCTTAATAATAACCCCTGAAGCTTCATCATACCCAATATTGATCAAGAATTGCGAACCGTCTCTTCAAAGAGGGTGCAACAGAGAATTCAGCTTGGTATGATGTCGAATAAGGAGAACAGCCCTTTAGTCAGCAGGAGTGATGGTGAGTTGCTTGTGATTGAGCGTCACTGTCACAACATTTTTACCTTTGACCATCTGCATTGTATTCCAGAATTGCTGTATGTAGACCTCTGAACAAATGGCAGAGTGTGAGAGCATGGTAGGGATGATTCTTTAGAACATCCACAGCAATGAGACATGAAGATTCCGAGCAGGTGAGAGTTTCAAAGTCAACTCTGAGATTGTTCTTTCCAAACTTCCTCGGATAGCCATTAAGGAAGATATCGGCAACTGTGAGAACCTCAGGTGCATCCACATTCATTTGAGCAGCCATGTCGTGATAATATGATGATCAAAAACACAGATTTGTTGAACGATTTTTGTGCGTAGGATTTGGTTGGTTTTGAGTAATAAATGTGAGGTGAAAGTTAGGTGAAGTGTTTTTATGAAAAATGACTTTGAGATTTTGGCAGTTTTAGCCCCTCCACCTTTTCCATTTTCATCCAAAGCCTTTTAACTTTCATTTTGGTTTCCAAACGAAGAATATTTGGAAATAACTTTGACGACACTCCCCCTCGACTTAAGAAATAAAGAAAGGTTATAAATTTTAGTCCGAGGAGTGTCATTTGAACCAGAAAATTAACCACCAAAAAGAAACAATCGGGAAAAGGTAACATGCAAGTACACGGTTATTTTGAAACCGTTAAGAATTTATTTTCTCCCCCTCAACACTTGATCGTAACAATACTGAATTTTGAAAGATTTGAGTGTTGACGGAAGGGATGTACTTGAAATGTTAAGAGAAATATAGATAGAAGAATATTTTTGTTGTTTTATCTGATTTTATATTTTTTTATTTTGTTTTTGAAAAATATTTACAAAAGAGGTTTTGGTGTTTGACTGGTTTTTAAGAATGTTTTAAGAGTTCATCCAGTTCCTCTTGAGTCAAACACCTCATACCAATTCGGTGGACCAACTCATTAAACCTAGCAGGAGCTAAGGCTTTGGTGAGAAGATCCGCCAATTGGTATTCTACCCGTATAATTCAACAAGACCTGCTCCACGTGGTCCTTGAAGAAGTGATATCGAAGATCGATGTGCTTTGACTTTGAGTGTTGAACTGAGTTGCACGAGATCGCAATAGCACTCCGATTGTCACAGTACATCGGGATTCTGTCAAATACGTAACCATAGTCTTTGAGTTGTGTTCTCATCCAGATGAATTGAGCACAACACTGACAAGGCTACATATTCTGCTTCGTTGATGACAACGATGTACAGTCCCCGCTTCGATTGCCAAGATACCAATATGTCACCAAGAAATTGTAGTGCTCCTGAAGTACTTTTCCGAGAGTCTAAGCATCCTGCATGGTCAGCTTCTGAAAAAGCGATTAGTTCAAAACCAGAATCCTTCGGATACCAGATCCCCAAATTAATGGTTCCCTTGATGTATCGGAGGATTCTTTTAGCCTCGAAGAGGTGGGTTTCAGTTGGTCGCGACCGATAACGGGAGCAAAGATAAACGGCAAAGACAATATCAGGTCTGCTGACTGTTAGATACATGAGAGACCCAATAATACTATGGTATTTGGTAGGGTCAACCAATTTCCCATGCAAATCGCGTCAGCTTCTTGGTATGTGCCATTAGAGTGGTATAGGTGTCACAGGTATTCATTCCAAATTTGTTTAACAATTCAAGGGCATATTTGGACCGACTCAAGAAAATACCACGGGTGATTGATGAACTTGTAGTCCTAGAAAGAACGTAAGTTCACCCATCATGGACATTTCAAAATGTTTCTTCATTAGTTTTGCAAAAGCGATTGAGTATTTTTTTATGAGTTGACCCAAAATGATGTCATCCACATAAATTTGAACAATTAAAATATGTTCCCCGTGATATTGTATGAAAAGAGTTGGGTCACCAACCTTTGGTGAAATTATTGGCAATGAGAAAAGATGATAGCTTATCATACCATGCCCGAGGAGCTTGTTTGAGACCATACGGAGCTTTGTTCAGTTTGTAGATATGGTTCGAAGCGCAGATCAACGAATCCTTCCGGGGCCGACATAAACTGCTTTTTTCATTGACCATTCGAAAAGCGCTTTTGACGTCCATCCGAAAGATCGTTATATTCATATGAGCTGCGAATGCCGAAATATCCGAACGCCTCTAGACGAGCAACCAGAGCAAATGATTCTTCAAAGTCAATACCCTCTTCCTGTCTATAACCCTTAGCCACCGACGTGACTTGTTTCGATAACGTTCCTTCAAAGATCCAATTTGTTTTTCCAAATCCATTTTAGACCAATGACGTAGACCCTGTTGGTCTTTCAACCAGTTCCCATACTTCAAGATGTTTGAATTGGTTGAGTTCTTCTTGCATGGATTCAATCCAGTTGTCTTTTGTCATGGCATCCTTAATGTTTTTAGGCTCAGATTGGCAGACAGTGAGTGCATAAATGCAATGTTCACCATCTGTGTGAAGACGTTGTCTCGTAACGACTGGTTGATTCGGGTTGCCAATAATATTTTCCAGAGGATGGTCTTTCGTCCATCTATGTGTAGAGGGTTGATGTTGGTATACATTATGCAGATTCTGAGGATTCAAATGGCTTGTAGATGATTCCGCGACATCAGGTGCAGCAGTTTCATTAGCAAAAGGGTTAAAGAACGCATTTGGATCAAAATCTGCAGGTGGGGGTACTTCATTCAGAATATCATCAGCCGGTTCATCATTGTTGGAAGCGGTTTGTTCAACTATTGTAGTAGAGTCAACTGGTGCATCTTCAACAGTAGTTGTTGTAGCAGGTGTATCAGGTATTAAAGTATTATCGCAGTTGAGCACGGAAACAGCGGATACACTGAGCACGTTCATCAATATCGCCACCGAATAGAGGAGCAAATAGTCTTTCCATTTGTTTGACGAGTAAGCTGAGGGCTTGTATCAGCTGATGATGGGGTTTGGGGGAAGTTTAAGCGGTTGTGACCGGGTTCCAAGCTGTTATACTCAGAAGCCATCTCCGTAAGTTCATCAAAATGAGCATGAATCGTCTCCATAACTTCCTTTGTTCGACGATTCCAGATTCGTAAACCTTTAGAATTATCACAATATCCAATAAAGACTCCAATGTCAGCTTTGGCTTTGAGCTTTCCAAAGTCATCACGATCATTATTCGGATAGCAAAGAGATCCAAATACATGAAAGTGTTTGAGATTCGGTTTTCTGTTGTGGACAAGCTCGAAAGGCGTTTTGTTGTGGCGTTTTGTAATCATAGAATGGTTTTGAGTATAGCATGCAGAGATACACTTTGCCCACAAGTAATCAAGAAGTTTAGCATTGATTAACATTGTTCTTGCAGCTTCCACTAACGTTCGGTTTCGTCTTTCAACAACTCCGTTTTGTTCTCGTGTACGTGCAATAGATGTCTGATGCTGAATCCCCACTTTCTCATAAAATTCACGAGGAGTTTGGTTAACAAATTCAGTTCCTCTGTCTGTTCTGATTTGTCGGACGGTGTTTCGAGCTGAACCTGTATTTTCGTGAGAAAGGTGATGATCATTTGTGGAGCTTGGTCTTTGCTTCAAAGAAAGTAGACCCAAGTCCAGTGTCAATAGTCATCAACAATTACTAAGATGTAGCGTTGCCATTGATCGTTGCAAGCGATCGGGCCACACAAATACAAGTGAAGAAGATGAAGCACATGCTGAGAGCTGTGTTCCACCTTTGAAGGAAAATGAGCACGAGTGCTTTTCCCTTGTTCACAAGCTGAGCATAGGGGGTCTTTAGAATACCGAAATCGTGGGAGTCCTTCAACTAGTTTGTGTCGAGCAAGGTTGGTGATGGTTTGAAAGTTTAGATGTGAGAGACGACGGTGCTATAGCCAGGATTTTGTTGATGTTGCCTTTGAAAGTAAGCAAATGGGAGATGAAGCAACCATGTCTTGCATAGAGATAGTGTAAAGACTTGAATTACGCGAGCGCATATAAGGTCATTTCCTTGTAGATCACTTAATGAAACAAGATTTCTCCCGAAAGCAACCTCCAAATCTCCATCACGAACCCACCATCAAAACAGATTGTGACCGTGGCCTTCCACATAATAAACCCTGCTAATTTCGATGTTCCCATTGATGTAGTCTCCATAGCCCATGATAGCTGCGAAGTGATCATTCCCGAATCCGACAGTGCCAATGAACTTTGCAATAAAGTTTGATAATAGTTTAAGGTTGCCTGTCATGTGTCGGGAACATCCGCTATCAACAATCCAGAGAATGATCTGTATCACCTGCATTACACACAGACGACACAGATGGAATAGAAGTAGATGTGGAACCCGAAATGTTAGAGGGTTCCGAGCAGTTATAGTAGACATACACACATCAATAGCTTTAGGTATCCATTTAAATCCAAGTGTGTTATATATCCATTTCTGCCATCTCCAACTAGTATTTGCTTTAGTCTTAGTGAATGCACTAGGTGGTACTACATTCCTAGGAGGTGAAACTGAGCTACAGGGACAACATTGCGTTTCTTAGAATCTAAAGAGGGCGGTCTACCAAGCATAAACTTAGAAAGATTAGTGGGCCTAGAGGTATTCCGGTTCTTAGGATTCCTTAAACGAGAGATGATAGATTTAGCAACACATTTATCATGACAATCAGAATTCATACTTTTACGACAAATAACACAAGGTGCATCAGACTGAATATCAAAAGTGCTTAAAGGTTTAGCATTCGTTACATCACTATTTCTATTACATTTGCCAGACGCAATATCTATAGTGGAAGCAACGTGAGTCTTATTCATAGTCCTAGTGTGATCTTCTACTTCAGCATTCGTTATTGTTCTTTTCTTAGGTCGCAACTTCCTATTCTTCCTTGTATTGCTCCTAGGCTGTGAAGTGCGGACATTTGGAAAAGAGGCAACTATTCTTGTTTCAAGAGAAGGAAGCACTAGCAACTTGTGATTTGGCAGTAGGGATTCTAGGTTCATGATTACTAAGTGTTACCGGTGCTATTCTCTTAATCACAGTAGGCGAAAGTTGTTCATACTTTCCTAACATTTCTCTTAACTTGAAGATAGTGTGAATCGATCTTGATTTTCGACCGAATATTTCCAGCAAAATGCATAATTTCTTTAGTGTGTGCAAGATAATGATCAAGTTCATTTGATGCTTCATCACGAGTCTGTTTGAGTAAATCAAATATGACACCATATTCCTTTTTAACTTTTACAAGTTCTTGTTCATATTTTGAGATTTGACACTTAAAAGACACGTATTGATCATCCAGTTGCTCAATTTTAGGATCAAGATTTTGCACGAATCGGGCGATTTTGTGTTGATAAACAAGTTGTTGATCGTGAATATCTTTTTGACACCAATTAAGACGACGTATTGCATTTGAAAGTTCGTTTGACAATCGCTTATTTTCAACTTTTAAGGACTCGACCGAAGCACATTATCAGTATTCTCAACATTTACCACAGAATCAACAGTATCAGCAGAGATATAATCAAATGCATATGACAAAGAATTCAATAACACAACATTATGGACATCAGAACGGATGAAATCTTCCAAGAGTCGATCAACATCTTTTCTCAACATTTTCTTTTTACGCTTAGTATTAGAAATAGATGTTTCTGCTTTCTCGAAAACGACCTTCATCAATCCAAGTTCCTTATGAAAGTCCCTTTCCCAAGACAACGCACAACTTTTCAAATTTTTAACATTTGGTAAAAGATTTTTCTGAAAAATACCTCTTTGTTCTCGCGCTAGAGGCGATTGAAAATGTTGAACTTTGATTTCAGAATGATATTCTATCTCATGTTGTAAAGTTTTGAGGTCACCTATGAAAAGGTCAAAATATCTAAGAATTTTGCGATTTTCGTGTTTTGAGTTTACTTCACTGATGGAAGGTAAAGGACCATAAGTTTGTGCATAATCTGGTTTGGGACTAACATTAGAAGACTCGATGTTTTTATGATAATCCTTGGTGTGTTAGAAGAATCCGCTGGTGTGACGAAAGTGACCGCTTTTGAATAGTTAAAAGGTTTGTTGTAAACAACATTTTCTAATTTTGATCGACTCGTTCTCGCATCTAATTCCTCTTAACGATGATATTCAACAACACTCATAACAGAGTTATCAATTTTATATTCTGCACTGGAAACTTTAGGATTTGGTTTGAATGCTTTGGTTGAAAGCTTAGGTTTGTAATCAGCAAGATTTGGTCCATAGCCATTTGGATTTGGTTTTAAAGTAAACTTTTCAATAACTGTGACCGACTCACCATGTTTGTAAACAACAGTTTTAAACTCTTTAAGTTTGTTTTGCAAGCCGATGATTTCTTCCAGATGATCATCTATTCGTTTCGTTGAATGCTTTTTGTATGCAGAGAACTGTTTTTGACAAGTTAACAACTCAGCCTTAGCTTTTTGAGTTTCCAAGGTGAGAGCGTTAATTTGCTTTTTATGTTTATGTTTCAGTTGTTCTATTTCAGACAACAAAGCATTCTTCGAAGCGGCTAGATCACGCATCTGTCTCTCTAAATATTGTTCGTTTTGATGAGATTTGGCAAAGGCTGCTTCAAAACCTTTTCACGTTTTTCTTGAGTTTTGAAAAGTTGAGTTGCTTTTGTAAACATTCAAAATCCTTGGTTAACAGTGCATTTTACTTTTCAAGTCCTGATTAATTGCACGACATTCTTCCACTATGGTTTGTTGGTCTTGTATTAAACGAGCAAAATCTGGATGAGGCAAAAGTTCGGCGTGTTCAACGTGAGTCACCACATGATCATTACTGAGATCCTCAAGTATAACCACGGAGTCAATTTGATTATCAAGGGAAACCATTTGGTCATCTTGATCGCCAAATATAACTACGGGGTCTAGTTGAAAATCGTCGGAATGAGATGTGGATGACTCATTTTGAACATTCTCAGCCTTGCCGGATTCAGATGTTGGCGGAGATATTAGATCAGAGATGAATATGGTTTGTTTGGGTACCTGAGACAAGCCATCAGTGTCATACACTGGGCCCGTGTCACTCATATGTAACTCATGCATGTTAGCCATCAACATAACAGCTGCATTGGCCTGCAAATCCTCCATATCATCATCTGAGTCTGCATTTGCCATAAAGCTCTATTCTTTGTCTGTGAGAGTTCCACCAGCTTCATCCTTAAGAGCCAAGAGAAGAGCCTCTTTGTGATAAGCACGCCCCTTGTCCTGGCTTTGGGCATGCTTTAGCCAGGTGTCCCTTCTCATTGCAGTTGTAGCATCGAAGACCATTCAACCCATTCTGAGCATTTCCTGTTACACCACTTGAGCTCTATTGTTATTCCTACCCACAGCATTAAACCCTTGACCACCGCCCATCTGACGACCATAACCACGATTCTGAACTTCAACTCGTCCATTGTTCACAACAACTTGATTCCTTGTGTTAGATGAGGAACGAATACGGTTGTTGGATTTGTTGGTATAACGGCTAAAAGCATTAGCAATCATAACAAATCCTTGTTGCAATGCTTCGAACGGATCAGATTCCTCATTAGCTTCACTGACAAGTGCTTGAGAATTGTTGTTGTTGTATGGAACCAATTGAGTTTGTTGAGATTGTTGCTGTGAAGGATCATATGGTGTGATTGTAGCAGTTGGTTGAGTTGCTGGTTGAGGAGGATAACTGTTTTGAGCATACAAGGCAAGTTGTTGATTTTCCGGATTTGACATTGAAGCAATTTGAGCACGGAGAATCCTTTCCCTATCAACTTCCTTTTCATGAGGCTTCAAGTAATCGTACAACAATCCGTATGTAGAATGATGCATGTTCTTTGCTTGATGGAGAAAAATGACATACTTCTCCCATTCAGGACCAAGACTACTTAGGAACTTAGTATTAACTGCAATTCTTGGCATGATGATGTTGTGTTTATCCAAATCATTTATGATGTCTGAGAATCGATGATGATAAGACTCGAGTGTCTCTCCAGGTTCAATCATGAAGTGTTCATAAGCCAAGTAAATTTTGGATTCCATATCCTCCTGATTGAGTGCAGATCCTTCCATAAGAAGATGAATATGTTCCCACATCGCCTTTGCAGTCTTTTGAGCATCAACACTTCGAAGAATTGGGTTAGGTAATCCTAAGAGGATATATTGCATTGCAAGTTCATCAGCTTCATAGTGTAGAAGTTCTTCTGCATTCAGTTCTGCAACAGTAGCAATGTTTGATTGTTCATCTCTTGGTGGATTAGAATTTGGATCGCCGGGTACAATGACAGTAGGCATCTGAAATGGACCTTCCAAGATAACCTTCTTTAAGAACTTTCCATGTGGCTTCTTCATATCACAAAACCTAAAGAACCTTATCACCCATTGATCGTAGTTTCCTGGAGTGAGCATTGGAGGTCTATCAAGTGATCCAGCCTCATGAATTGATTGTTGGCTGCTTAAAGCTTCACACATCTTTGCAAACCAAGTGGGTTCCTTCATAGTGTTCCTTGATAGATGTTGATTGAATTCGTTTGTGTAGGGTTGTACTTGAAGACTTGGCGGTGGTTGAACCATTTGAGGTTGTGGAATTGCAGCAAGTTGTGGAGTATGTTGTTGATTAAATTGTTGTTGATAAATTGCTTGTTGTTGATTCCATTGTTGATTTTGTGGACTTAGTTGTTGTTGACGTTGAGAATAAGTGTAAGGAAAATAGTTAGAGTATGGTGGTTGTGACATGTTGAAAACTTGTGTTGGTAAAAATGGATCTTTGTAGTCGAATGAACCTTTGTTGATGAAGTATCCTTAGGCGTAGAAATCACAATAAACCAAGTAGGACTTATGCGTAAAAACACCAAAGTTACGCGTAACAGATAGAGTTACGCGTAGTTTTAGCTTACGCGTAAGCAGGGGAAAAAAACTAAAGTTATGCGTAAACAGTAAGTTAGGCGTAGAAAACTTAGGTGTAGGATTACCTTATGCGTAAGACTAGGCTTAGGCGTAAGATGAATCTTATGCGTAGGATTTTTCTACGCGTAAGCTTATGCTTATGCGTAAGTTTAGGGTTTTTAGCCCAAGTGATCTTTTACACTATCACAGTGCAAAAGATATCCCAAGTCGACGTATTTTCAGGCTTATCCAAGCAAGAAAACACGGAGTAAACCACGAAACTGAAGATCAAACCAAGGATAAAGTTACGCGTAAAACTAGGGTTTAGTTACGCGTAGCTTTACTCGTAAAAATGATTTTGCCCAAAGATTTTTCTAAACCAGATTTTTGTGATGAGATAGCTTAAATATCACCAAAATAACACAAAAGTGTGAAACTTGATGAGCCAAAACTCCTAAAACTGTTACGCGTAGGATGAAACCCTCGTACAAAAACAAGCTTAAAAACGTAGATCCACGCGTAAAGTTTGAAACTTTTTGCCAAAAACAGTTATTTTAACACCTTAAAACATTGAAAGTACAAGAATCTTGGATTAAAAAATGTAAAAAACAAGTTTTTAAGCGAACCAAAGTATCTCGTACGTTTTACGCGTAGGACCGAAACCTACTTCAAAAACAAATACGATTCACCCAACTAGTAGGCGATTGATACCACTGTTAGGTCACTAGTTTTACAACACAAGCATCAATACAAGAAATAAGATGGAGAAGAGATCGGTTGAACAACACACAAACACACACACACGTACAAGTATGAAAGGTTAGGCGTAGAGTGTGAATGAAAGAGTAAATTGAACAACCAACCCTCAAGTGAGGGTTATAAAAGAGTATTTATAGGAGGGAAGCTAGGGCAACACTCCTAGTTCCTATCCTTTTCTTTATTGGACTAGGCCTAGGCTTATGGGCCTTCTACATAAGCCTAAGGCTAATAACTAACATAAAGGCCATATTAAGCTAACTATTACATATAAATTACTAACACTTGAATTAAGGTTTAGGAGTGATTCCAACAAACCACATTACTTTAGGATCATTTAAGTCTTCCTCAAGTTTAGTTGGTCTCACACTCACTCATAGATAACTTAGAATCATTTTCAAGATGTTCTTGATTTATCACTTCACCAAAACTCACCATATTTCCACTCAAATGCTCACACATAGTTCCTCACATCTCAAAACATCTAGTGTGATATTTCTCTCAATTTTAGCAAATTGAATTTAGTCATCCTTACCTCAAAATAGGCCAAAAACTAGTTTTTCATTTCTTGTGATTTTTAAGGAATTTTCAAAATTTCTTTTAAGTTACCATCTGATCTCTAGGATCATTTAACACCCCATGACACTCTCAAATTTCTTAGTGTCATCTTTGATCACCCATTGGTACTCATGAAAACCCTATTTTCTTCCATAAAAGACAATCATTAGTTACCATCACTCATTTCTCTTGATCATTTAAGTCCCTCTTCATTTAAGACACCTAAGAAGACTGAAACACTCAAGATGTATAAGTACTAGACCTTACAAAACATCATTTTCCTTTTTCTTGGCTGTTGAGAGCCGGATCCCTAGGTTTAGCCTAGACGGATCCCTCATTGCAGGGAACCGTGGGAACCGGCTGCACAGACTCAGCTAATCATAGCTAAAAAAATAATTTCAAGCTTTCCTTGCTAACTTGAACACTCCATCTTGCCTTAATTAACCTCCTTGATCAGTGCAACTCTGAAATTGACTTTTGTGCATGCAAATCATTCCATTTTGAACGATCTTAGTGGTTTAAGCTTTAAATTCACTTACCAATTCCTTTTCTTTATAAACTCCTTTATTAGTACCTCTAAGTCACCATTCATAACATCATTCTCAGCAACTAAAAGCCTCTAGTTCACTATCCAATTACCATTTCATCATGAGGAAAGCTCCTAGTGCTAACTCATCCACCAAAGGACCACCCAAAAAACTTGCTCGAGTTGTTCACGAAATCTCTTCAACCGAATCATCACCCGTTAAAACCACAAATGCTAAAATTCCCTCTCAACCAATCAAAAAAATCCCTAAAAGGATTGTTCCCACAAAACTACATTTTTCAAACACTACTATACCTCCTAAACCAAACACCCCTATTTCCACTAAATCATCACCCTTAGTGCCTAGAGCCATATCATTCACCACTCCACTTTCATCTCCACACCTCTACAATTTAGATGACTTGCCTTCTAGGCCATCTCATCCTCCACCATTGCCAACATTCTCCTCAATTGAGAGAATAGTGCAACAACAAAACCATGGTGCTGAAACAACACTAGCACCGATATCTTTTTCTCCATCACCCTCAAATAGTCCATTTTGGATTTTGAGGAATCAACTACCGGATCACATGGAAGTAGACACATCTCTACCACCACAAGCATCCTTGGTTGAACCACCTCCAAATGTGCCTCCACAAATCCCTCCTTATTTTGTGGATCCTAAACCTTCCTCATCTAATCTTCCACCTCAAACCACTCCATTTCTACCACCACTATTTCCAAGCCATGACAAAGATTGTTATCATTGTCAACATGTTGAAGGGTTAATACATGAAGTACGTGACGAACTACGTTTCATGTTTTATTACATCCTCGAACGTTTCGATGAGGTCAACAAACCTAAACACCCTTAAGCTTAGGAATTCAAGTGATGTTCTAGTGTTTAGGATTCTTACTTCATGTTTTGTTCATTTTCTTAGTTTTTAGAGTTATGTACATCATCTCTCTAGTTTTATTAAATGAAATTACATATTGTATGTCATATTGTCTTGAGAATATGTTTGGTGCCTTAATACATAACTCATTTTGATATTGACATCACATTTTACATCCACATTGCTGAATTGAGAATGCAGGTTATGGATCCCTCATTTTGGCCTAGACGGATCCCTCCCAGGGAGAAACCGTGGGATCCGTGCAACAGAAGTACTTTTATTACTAATTTGAGTCTTATTTGCAGGAAATTATCCATCATATACTTGCTTTCTAACCTTTGTTTTGTAGATTTTCAATATACACTTGAAGACTTTGACACCCTCAACAAGGGGGAGCTTTTTGTCAAAGCAAAAATATTGCAAAAACGCTTGCAATACTTCCACATAGGATTACATTACTACTTGATGTCCTCCTCACAAAGGAGCACTCGTCAAGGGGGAGCATGTTCGTCAAAACAACGAAACCATTTGCAAACAGAGTTGCAAAACACTCGCTTAGTCTTCCTAATTACTTGACGCCCTCAACAAAGGGAAGCACCCGTAAAGGGGGAGCTAAGACGAGAATTCTTCTCTTCTCTTACTCTCTATTTTTCATTTTATTACTTTTAACACATTTTTCTTAAAGACAATGTGTTAGTTTCTTTTCGACGCTCTTTTTGTTTCGACAAAAAGGGGGAGAAAAGAGTAAAAACTCCAATTCAAAATTTTACGAATTTTAGTTTTTTCTTAAAATAATCTTATGTTTTGTCATCAACAAAAAGGGGGAGATTGTTAATACAAATAAGCCGTAAAAACGTTTATTTATATTTTACGATCTTCTAATATTTTATCGATAACAAACGTAAAATCATTTTAACGAAACAAATAAAATACGTAAATAGTTTGAGCCAATAGTTTACTAACACACTTACATTTTCTTATAAAACACTAAACAAGTAATATTGTTTACAATTTATAGAAATTTCATTGTTTAATTATGTTTCAAAAAATTATTTAAAGGAATTTTTAAAAAACATCATGATCACAAATACCATCACATCAACGTCATCATTTTCGGATGGTTTGCATGTCAACCCTCCATCATGTTCATATGGCCCATTTTAGATGTCTATGTTTTTATATTTAAGGATTGCATTTATGGAATTATAGGCTATTGGCTATCGCTTGAGTTTAGATTACGAAAATCTTTTTATTTATGAACAACTGATGTTGGCTGGTAGGAAGTTAAGAATACAACATTTAATGGAGTCAAATACAAATCTTTCCATTTTACAAAACATTAGATGATTCGACAATAATAGTTGAGACAATCTAAAAAGTTAATAGTTTCTTTTCGTAATGTAACACAAAAACCGCATTTTAGATATGTTTTTTTAAGACTTTTTAGCTTCTTGTCCAACCTCTAACATGTAATACTTACTAAATCCCAATAATCTAATGAAACTTGAGTGTCGTGAAGTTGAGAATAGGTTTAAGGTTATTAATGGCGGAAATTTAGGGTATCCATGTTTGAGGCATGTTATAAGATGTTGTTCATATATCGTATACTAAACACTTTCATGCACCATTTTATGTAAAACCGGTCAGCCGTAGTGGTTGTATAACCACGTGTCAACCAACCTTGACGGTCACCCACCATTGACCACGTGTGTGGTCGACCACATTTGAAGATGGTTTGATAGTCTGCTTCACCGAACCAAATTTTGGTGACTTTGTTTGAGTAATTGTGTCAGGGGTATGTTTATATTTAAGTGGGAGTATATTTATATTAAAACGAGATATCTTTGCGTGGTGGGTTTGATGTTAACAACTACAGGGGTTTAATGGCAGGAGTGAAATATGATGTGGCGGTTAGTTTAATTAATGATGGTTTCAGTGAACCGCTAATACAAATATAATAGTTTAAACAATTTTACAAGATATAGTTAATCGTAAACTACTGTTAAAACACACTTATTATATAATTAGCAGTGATGTCTCGTTAAATGATTCTGAAGATGTTTGGGTCTGGTCTATTGACTCTCCTTTTTTCACGGTGAAAAGTGCTCGCCTTCAGATAGATTCAAGTATTCTTCCTGGAGATGGCATTGTAACAAGATGGAATAGAACTCTCCCTAAAAAGATTAACATCTTTATTTGGAGGTCTCTTCGGGACCGTCTTCCCTCTAGATGGAACCTTAGTCGTAAAGGTATTGAGGTGGAATCTATCTCCTGCCCGAATTGTGACAATGGTATTGACTTTACTTTCCATACTCTTTGGGTCTGCCCCTAGCGAAAGCAGTTTGGACGCGTACTTTAAACTGGTTGGATCTCTCCCCTATTGGCATATCCAGTTTACTCGGATTATTCTCTTGGATCGATGGGCTGCACATGCCGTCAAGCAGAAAAGATATTCTGGAAGTCGTTTGTGGCGTTACTCTTTGGAACTTTCGAAACGAGGTGATTTTTGGTTCCGTTCAACCAACTCGAAGCATGCTCTTTGATAAGATTGTGGATCTCTCTTTTAGATGGTATTTCTCTAGAAGTAAATTGTCTTCTATTTCTTGGAATAACTGGATTCAAAACCCGTTAGTGGTTTACTCTTTGTAATTTCTTTCTAACGCCTTGCTAGTTTTTTAATAAAATTTCTGCCGTTCTAAAAAAAAAATATAATTAGCAAGTTGTTAGGAATTACGCAATTTATTTTTGACCAAAACCAGCTATAAACTTGATTATAATCCAACAACTCTGACATCTTTCTTATTGTATATACAAATTTATCATCAAACCTCACATGAGCCTCATTGGACTAACAAAAAATGTAAGGTATAAGTGAAGCGAGATGGAGTTCGCTCCTTAACCTAGTCTATATCCACATATGACGAAACCCTAACATAACACGCAACCACTTAATATCATCATATAAGAAGCATGTAAATGGGTGAGAAACTTATTGTGGTCTTGACACGAAACCCTCCGGATTATCAAAACATAACATTCTAGTCATACAAACAAACCGCGTGGCTGCACAACATATGTCCTTTGTCAAAATAGTTTAACAAAAATAAATTTAGATTAGCGAATAACTAAACGAAAACTTTTGCCACTACAACATATGTCCTTTGTCAAAATAGTTAACAAAAATAAATTTGGATTAGGCGTTACTAGAAAAAATTTATATATACAATCATGTGAAAAAATGTTGAAATAAATAAATATAGACCGAAAAGTTAGAAGTAAAGGTGTAAAGGTAATTTTGATGGTGTTGGGAGTTTAATTATTTTGTATGTTTGGTAGGGACTATCATTAGTAGGTCAAAACTTTTCACCTTTTACTCTTCCTTGTATGCTTTTTATTTTGCTCGTTATGGATACTGTCTGGTATGCAATAAATAAAGAGAATATTGATCGAATACTATGTTACAAATAAAAGTGTTTACATTGGTTTAATCAACATACTATACTTCTTTTTGTAAATTCATTTTAAGAAAAGAGTTTGATTTTGAATTAACATGAAATACTTTATGTGGTACTTAATGGAATAATGGCATGTCTCATCTGCATTATTCGACTAGTTTCTTATGATTTAATCATATTTTTGTAGTTGAATCTATACCATATCGAGTAAGTGTTTAATTATCTAAACTAAAACAACGTGCTTGAAAGATTCGTTACATTCCTATAGAAGCTGACATAATTATAAAATGGATCAAATGGCAATGATTACTTTGTCAATATGTTTCATCCATTTGTCATATTATTCCATCATATCAAACATAACTCAATACAAATATATGAGAGATGATTTGTACACTCTAACAAATGATTGAGACACTTCAAAGTATTGTGTTTGGACATTTATACCCTCACAGTTATCTTTACAATTTCACTTATATGAGGGTATAAATGTCCAAACACAATACTTTTGAGTGTCCTAATCATTTGTTAGAGTGTACAAATCACCTCCCCAAATATATATAGTCCAACGGTTGGATGATTAATTTTGATTAAAAGTACACTATCAGTATATCCCATAATTTGATGGCTATATAAGTTCAACACATTCCATCCATGCATGCATGATACGATCCAGTGTTAGTTCTTACCCAATATACTCGACGCGCGACTTTACTATATACTATATAGCTCACTTGAATATGGTCAAGTCACCGATCACTGGCTTTAGCTAAAACGAATCCCCCTAGGAGTGTGTCATTTGCATTCCATGTACACAATCATTAGTGAAGTCCTCTAGCTCTCGAGTGGGTTCTTGGCTAGCTTATTACAATCTAGCTACACTAACTAGCTAGACGAGTAAGGAAGTGGTGCTAGCCACTGAGTCAGTATGTATATTCTTGTTTTCCTAATACAAGATCACAGTGTACGTACGCAGGGCTCAAGCCAGAAAAATTTGCTCGAGGAGGCACATTTTAATTTTTTTATAAAAACTACACTATAATTGGTTCGTAAAGAGGGCAAATTACAAAAAAAGTCAAATATTTTCGAAAATTTACACTATAAAACTTTTCACTAGAGGGGCACGTGACCCTTGTGACCCCCTTTATCTCCGCCCATGTACGTACGTGTAACTACTTTTCCGACATGGCCAACAAGTACTCCGTCCCCAAAGATCCACGAAGATCAACATAGCATCATACAATACCCTTATTTTTAGCTCACTGATGATTATTATACTGGAAGTTTTTATTGTGACTTTTTATTTTTGCTCAAATTAACGTATACGTGGTTTAACTTACTAGCAAGATACATTAACACTTTTAACAGGTTCACCCTAATCGCCATAATTTAGTAATGAACTTGGATAGTTGGATCAAGGTTAGCCACTACAAAAAAGACGAACGTAAATAAGTGATTACTCAAAGGTAAAGCTATTAAAGCCATCGCTTTAGGCCTCTGAATATTTAAGGCCCCGATTTTCTTGCGCCTTTATGAATATATTGTCGGACATATGTTTTCTTGGACATCATCTTGAGGTCTCGATATACAAAAAGCCCGGTTACTAAAACTGCTAAAATTATTAAGGACATTTGCCTCTTTTTTGTTTATTTTATAAATTCATACGTCTAAGTTTATTTGAGTTTGAGAAACACGACTAGATTCTTCTTTTAATATTATAAAATGATGAATTGAGCTCATTTAATGCATCACTCATGAATAGTGTTTTAATCAATGAATTAAAACAAGCTATTTTTTGACGAACAAACATGAGCATCAATGTTCGTTTGTTTAAGCATTCATATGAGTTCGTATGTTCGGTTAAACCAAAACTATCAAACTCGTACAAGCCTCGTTTATGTTTGTTCAGGTCTTTAACCCTATTTATAGATTATCATAAAGCGATGTTTTATTATTTTTCTGTTTCTTCTATTATTCTTCTTTGTCTTTAATAAACATTAGATTTTTAGTGTGCTTTTGATTTGATAATTGGATATTCTATTTATCCAATGAATCAAAAAGTTAATATTAAGAAGAAAAAAATGCTAAAATTAAAAAGGTCTCATTTGAATTTCGCTTTAGTCCTCCACAAAACTCGAGCTGCCCCTGAAGCGAATAATGATTCACTTTAATTTGTAATAAACATACGTATACGGAGCATAGTTTACATGAAATACAGTAAACCCAAGTTATGTGCTTATAACACGTACTAAACAAACATGTAAACTCTACTTAAACATCTAGAAATATAGAAATACATTTATAGTAGAACATGTTTATAATAACGTAACAGATTAAAATATGTGTAGCGGGTATGTTGAAATTTACTTGTTGATTAAAAAACTAAAGTAATGGCAGACCAATTTGAGTGCCCTTTTCTCATGTCTTGCATTTCAAGCACTCAAAACTCACTTTTCATATTAGTCTATACTTTATACTATACATGACCAAAAGTATTTGATAATTCATGTATACCTTATAATCCAAATCATTTCTCTGATACAACATGTATAGCTTTTTTTTTTTTGGACGGCTAACTTTTATAAAACTAGCAAGCAGCTAGAAACAAAATTACATAATACAAAATTACACAATACAACATGTATAGCTAACTAGCATTTGTTTTTTACGACAACTAACTATCTCATAATATATACAACATAAATCTAGCTTACATGTTTTAAGCAAAATTTGAATCAACAACTATTTCGTCAAAGAGCTTCTGACACAACATGAATGAGTATTAAGAAAAGCACTTTGATCGTGATTTAGGTTTTTGTTATGACAAATTATACAAAGATTATTGGTTATGTATTACCACAATTGTTGTATAAAAATTAAAAAAAAAAAAAAAAAAAAAAAAAAAAAAAAAAAAAAATTTTTTAAAAAAATATTTATCACGATACATAGTCACTACTGAATTAGGGGCTTGTAGAACAAAGTTTTTGTAAATGGTAAATATATAGTTAAAAATTTATTAATCATGTAGAGAATTTTCAAATGCTTACTCTTATTTTGGTGCTTACCAAGGGACAAATCCCCACCATCCATCTAGTTTGATCTAATGGTGGGGATAAACCTAAGATTTAATATAAAAACCTAAGTCCATATTTTTTTTTCTCTTTTTTCTTTGTCTTTTTATCTTTTTAATTTATTAACATTTTTTCTTTTTTTTTCTTTTTTATTTTGGAATTCAACGTTTTTATTTCAACTTCAATTTTTTTTTTTTTTTTTTTTTTTTTTTTGTTCACGTTTTTTTATTGTTATTTTTTTTTTAATTTTAAATTCACGTTTTTTTTATTCAAGTTTTTTTTTGCTTTCATACGTTTTCATCTGTATTCATACGTTTTCGTCCGTGTTTATATGTTTTCGTCCGTTTTTTTGCGTTTTCGTCTGATTTCAGACGTTTTCGTCTGTTTTCATCCGTTTTCGTACGTTTACATCCGTTTTCTGACGTTTTCGTACGTTTTTGTACGTTTTCATACGTTTACGTCTGTTTCCATACGTTTTTGTCCGTTTTCATACGTTTTCATCCGTTTTTACATTTTCGTCCGTTTTTACGTTTTCGTCTATTTTCAGAATTTTTCGTCCGTTTTTATACGTTTTCATACGTTTTCGTCTGTTTTCTTACGTTTTCGCCCGTTTACGTCTGTTTTCATACGTTTTCGTCTGTTTTTTTACGTTTTCGTTTCATACGTTTTCGTCCATTTTCTTACATTTTTGTTCGTTTTCATACTTTTTCGTCCGTTTTCTTTCGTTTTCGTCCATTTTCATACGTTTCAAACGTGTTTTTACGCTTTCATACGTTTTTGTCTATTTTCTTACGTTTTCGTCGGTTTTCTTACGTTTTCGGCCATTTTCATACGTTTTTGTCTGTTTTTTTAGGTTTTCATGTATTTTCGTCCGTTTTTAGACGTTTTTGTCTGTATTTTTACGGTTTCATGTGTTTTCGTCCGTTTTCAGACGTTTTCATACGTTGTCATCTGTTTTTTTACGTTTTCGTCCATTTTTAGACGTTTTCGTCTATTTTCAGACGGTTTCATATGTTTTTATACGTTTTCGTCCGTTTTCATACATTTTCATCCATTTTTCTACGTTTTAATACGGTTTTATACGTTTTTCATTCGATTTTATATTTTTTTGTCCGCTTTCAGACGTTTTCATTTTGATATTTGTAAGTGACACTTATTTACCTCTTGTGATATAACACTGTAAGGAATATGAAAAGTATTACATTCTTCATCATGTATGTTTTATCAGTTGTGATACTCAACTAAGAATGTGATGGTTGTGTTTTAGGAAGATATTTGTGTTTTATGATATTATGAAATATTAGAAAAGTTGTTCAACTGAAAACAAGAGATGTTATGATACTTTTGTTAGACTTGTGGTGGATTTTTCTATTTAATGGATACATTGTGCATGTTTCGATAGGTTTTATAGCGGGATTTGAAAATATCTATGGTTGAATCAGCAAACTAAAATAAGCTATGGTTGAAGATAGCACACATCTTTATGAAAAAAACTGAGGAAGCTCAAACACCTGTGATATAACAGGTGATATCACCTCACTTATGATATCACACGTGATATCATGTGTGATAACACCGGTGATATCACTTCTGATATCATGTGTGATATTACCGGTGATAGCATGTGTGATATCATAATTTATATCACTTGTGATATCACCTGTAATATCATGTGATATCACTTGTGATATCATGTGTGATATCACATGTGTTTGAGCTTACTCAGTTTGTTTATAAAGATGTGTGCTTTCTTTAACCATAGCTTCTTTAGTTTGCTGATTTAACCATAGATATTTTTAAATTCCGCGATAAAACCTATCGAAACATGCACAATGTATCCATTAAATAGAAAAATCCGTCACAAGTCTAACAAAAGTTTCATAACATCTCTTGTTTTCAGTTAAACACCTTTTCTAATATTTCATATTATCATAAAACACAAAAATCTTCCTAAATATTTTCAATAACACAAATAAAAAAAACTGAACATAATCATCACAGTAATATAATAAGTGATGTTTATTATCATTTCTTTCATATATACTTGGTAAAATACTAAATTCTTATCACATTTGGTATGATTAATATTTCACATTCTTAGTTGAGTATCACATACATGATGAAGAGTGTAATACTCTTTATCTTTCTTACAGTGTTATATCACAAGAGATAAATAAGTGTCACTTAAAAATATCAAAATGAATAAAAAGGAAGCAAACTATGAAAATAGAGACTTGACATATTCTCAAAATCAAACAAGTGTTGCATTAAATTAGCATTTTTTTTTAACAAAATAAGAATTCACCTAAAGAGACTTTAACCCTTTTATTTCTACTAAGAGTATAATATCGCAAGTGATAGATAACATTGGTTACATTAAAAAAAATATGCGCTTCTCAATTGCGACGAAAGGCACAAAAACTATCTTGTAACTGAAAATTATAAAAATATTAGAAAACACATAGGTGATAATATATAAAAATATACAGAGTAATGAAATATCTCAGGTGATATTAAAGGTTAAAGAAAGATACTTGTTTGTTTATGAAATATCACAAAGTGATATTAGACATTATTTTTTTTTTTTTAATAAAATATCAAAATTGATATTAGACATGTAATATAATAAAGTTTAATAATAAGCATGAAAACATATGAAAGTAGACGAAAACATATAAAACTGCAAAAAACGGACGAAAACGCATGAAAACGGATAAAAACGGATAAAAACGAATGAAAAGCGTATTAAAACGTATGAAAACGGAAAAAAGCGTCTGAAAACGGACGAAAACGTATAAAAACGGATGAAAATGGACGAAAACGTATGAAAACGGACGAAAACTTCTGAAAACAGACGAAAGCGTCTAAAAATGGGACGAAACATAAAAAAAACAGACGAAAGCGTATATAAACCTATGAAAACCGATGAAAACGTAAGAAAACGGACAAAAACGTAAGAAAACAGACGAAAAAGTATTAAAACGGACGAAAACGTACGAAAAGGTATGAAAACGGACAAAAACCTAAGAAAGCTGACGAAAACAAACGAAAACGTAAGAAAAGGACGAAAACGGATAAAAACGTAAGAAAACGGATGAAAACGTATGAAAACGGACGAAAACGTAAGAAAACGGACAAAAACGTAAGAAAACAGACAAAAACGTATGAAAACGGACGAAAATATAAGAAAACAGATGAAAACGGACGAAAACGGGAAAAAACGTATGAAAACGGACAAAAACGTAAGAAAACAGACGAAAACGTAACAAGACAGACGAAAACGGACGAAAACGTATGAAAATGGACGAAAGCGTAAGAAAACATAAGAAAACGAATGAAGACGGACGAAAACGTAAGAAAAAAGACGAAAACGTAAGAAAACGGACGAAAACGTATGAAAACGTAAGAAAACGTATGAAAACAGACGAAAACGTATAAAAAGAGGAAAAAGCGGATAAAACAGACAAAACTGACGAAAACGAAAAAAAAATAAAAAACGTGAAATTAAAAAAAATACAAATAATGAGAAAATAAATAAGAAAGATAAAAAGAAAAGAAAAAGACAAGAAAAAAATATGGACTTAGGTTTAGACATATTAAATCTTAGGTTAATCATCACAATTAGATTAAACTAGATGAAAAGTGGAGATTTATCCCTTAGTATGCAAAGATTTTTGAGTATGCAAAATAAAGTGCCTCCAATCATGTAACATGATGCCCACTTAATTACCACTTTCACCGTAGGAGTGGAACAAAAGCGATTCATTTTGAAGAAAGTAAAAAGGGGATTACAAGTGTTTGACATTTCAAAATGTTACCTTTTCATTAATTTATTAGCCACGTAGTTGTGCAATTAAATAGTTATCTGCATCATATCGTGTTCCATTTCTAAATATTGATTACAAAGGCAAATACAGTAAATGATGTCATATAATCTTTTAATAATTGGTCGAATATAATGTCTACAATTCTTTTCAATAAGGTCCAAAAATTATTTAATCATCATCTAAATCAAATTATTCATGGTTAAAAGCTTATTATGAATTTGTAGAAAAACTTAAACAAAACACTTTTATTAATCTAAATCAACCAAAATTCAAACTGTTCTCAAACAAATTTAACCAAATCAACCAAACAAATCACCACAGCTATTTTGGTGTGATTCTATTATCTAATTGATAATAATAATATTACAACCAATAATAAGGACATAAAGATCAAGATAATCTGAACTAGGGTTTACACTGTGAAAAATTAGAAGGGGGTTTGAATAGTGTTACCATTTAAAATCTTATTTGAAACTTTATTTTGAGATCAATCAATATAGATAAATGATATGTTAGTGAAGAATGACTAATATGCAAGCAATAGGTAGTAAGTAAGGAAAGGAACAATCAAACCACGACAAAGTTATTTATAGTGGTTCGGTCTACAAGGACTCTTTTTCCTTGTCCTACTCCACTCCCCGAGTCTCCAACTCGAGAGTTATCTTCACTAATCAACAAGATCCTTTAACCGGCGGAGAAAACCTTTGCACGTCACTTATACAATATTTCCGACACAAAGCTAGATGTCGAGTTCTTTTACAAGGGTACAACCACTCCCAACACACTATGTATTTTGAGGATTAAAATACTAGCCACTCTCACTCAGAGGTTTAAGATTGTTTGGTACAACAATGATGTATGAACAATAATAGATCACACAACAACAAAACAAACAAGCCTTCCAACTAATTGTTGAAGCTTGATTATGCCTTGATCTTCTTTACTACAAAAGATGATCACTAGAATGAAATGAAACTGAGTTAGATGTAATAGAATGAGAGAATGTATGTGTTTTTGTTGGGTTCAGTGAATACCCAAACCTCTTAATACTAGGATTTGAATAGAAAATACTCTAAGTGTTTAGTCCCTTAAACACTAACAAGTCACTGAGCGCATAGCCACTCAGTGAGCTGTCTTCGGGATACTCAGTAACAGACAAAAGAGAAGTCTCTCCACTCAGTAAGGCGGAACTTAAAGGGTGAAGACTGAGTCAAGAAGAAGATGGTGGATTCAGTGAGTGATGACAATAACTCACTGAATCCCGAAACTCCTCACCAACTACTACCACTGAAGACAATACTGAAGATGAAGACTTAATGCTAAGAAGACTGAAGAATGAGCGGGACAAGGCGGGATAAGTTTGAACAGATAAGACGAAGTCCTTATCAACCAAAGTCAAACTTTCCCTGAATCGCTAACTACCAGGCTCAGTGTCATCACTGACTAGAAGAAAGCAGCCTTGTCACTTACTCTAAATAGCCAATGTAAACAGAGACAAAATACATCAGTATTTTGTCTTCTGTAACCTGTCAGTTTGTCCTCTAGGATAGAGTTAAAAACCATACTTGTATAAATAGCATAAGAGTTGGAGTGAAAGATTCAAGCTTGTGCATTAATTGTAAAACACACACACAAGCAATCTTTCACTCCTCCAAATACAACTATGTCCCTGAGATAGCTCAGTGGTTCCTGTGTAGTTGTGCTTAGACTTAGCCTAAGCTTAGTGAGGAGTCATACCATACTTGTCATTTCAATCCCAAGTACTATTTCGCAAGTACTTGGGTAATGTATTCTTTTTTATTCGTCTTTAATAAAGAATATAAACGTTGAAAATTACTTAGTGTGTTTTTACTTGCATTACTTCAGTCATTGTTCACAATTAGTCGTTTTAATTGTTTTTTAAACTAACTGTGAAACGGGAACAACAAGTGGTATCAGAGCAGGCTGATTATAAAACCCTTTTTAAGCCGCTCAAAAACGTTTTTAAATCAGGATCCAAATGGCTGAAAGTGATGTGCCCCAACTTGTCAATAAAAAGGGTGGAGCCTATGCTGCTGTTGCCCCAGACTAGAAGTTGGCAAATTTAACAAATGGAAAAAGCGAATGCTTTGCTATTTGACTGGGATGGAACCTTACTACATTAAGTGCATTAATGAAGGTCCATTTATCCCAAAGACTGTTGAAGGTTTACCTAAACCTGAAGCTCAGTGGACTCAGGACGAGAGAAGAGTGGTCAACCAGGACCAAAGGCTCAAAAGCATCATCATATCCTGTTTACCTGATGATGTTATGGAGTCTGTTATTGGCTGTAGTACAGCTATACAAACCTGGAATGACCTGGTCCACATCTATGAAGGTTCCTCAAATACCAAAGAAAACATGATTATGGACCTGAAACTTGAGTACAATACCTTCAGGGTTAAAGACTCAGAAACTCTGTCTCAAACTTACACCCGTTATAAAACTTTGCTAAATGAATTGTCAAATGATGGTGTAAAGTTTTCCAAACATGAAATCAATGTTGGTTTTGTCAATAGTCTCCCTGAGAAGTGGCTGAATTTCTCTCAGGGACTTAGGAATGCTAATCATATTCAGAATCTTGAACTTCCTGAAATTTATGGGAAATTTGTCTATGAGGAAAACCTCATCAACAGGCGACACCCTGACTTGAAAAAGTCTCAGGAAGTCAAGAAGTCCCTGACCACCACTTCAACACCAGTATCAACTGCTTTCAATTCTAACAGTGTGGTTCAAGATTACTTGGAAAATTCAGACGATGAGGCTGATGAGAGAACAAGCGAGGAGTACCTGAATGACTTAAACATTGAGTTTCAGGAAAGGGCACTCCTTCCTAACTCTAAAAGGTTTATACGAAGAAATAAAAGTTTTTCAAATGCTAAAGCTAATGAGGACACTGAATGTTTTAAGTGTCACAAAAGAGGTCATTTTTCCAAAGATTGTTTTTCAAAAACAATTTCTGAACCCTTTTACAAACCCTCAGGGTCAAACCAGTCCTTGGGCTTTAGCAAATTTCAACAAAAAGTCTATCAGTCTCATCAAAATTTCCAAAACAAGTGTGACCAAAATAAATCTGTTGATTTTGAAGATAAATATAGGAAAGCCAAGGCTAAACTAGCACTTCTTGAGGCCATTCCTTCAGAAACGACAAACAATGTTAAACCTGTGCAGGGTAAAAACAAGGGCCTGGTAGCTGAAGTCTTTGACTCGGATGAAGAGCCAGTCTCCTCAGACGATGAAATGGGGCAAGTCAGTACACTGATGGCTCTTTCAGAAGAGGACAAGCTAGCCGTTGGGAAGAATCATGCTAGGAATGGTGAATGGGTCAATATCACAATGAAGAAGGTAAAAATTTTACTTTCTATGGATGATAACTCTGATTGGCAGTCCTTTATGAACTATATCAATGTTGACCTTAAGTTTGTAGAGGAGCTGTTAGGAATTTTGTAATAGTGGGTTCCTGCTGATATGGTTCCTGCTGATAGATTTTACGTTTCTGCTGATAGCGTGGTTACTGCGGATAGAGTAGTTGCCACTGATAGTTAGTTTTGTTTCTTCGGATATGTAGTTTCCGTATATTTAGTATTTAGTTGTGATATGCATGAGTTAAATTAGGAATAGATAATGCATATCTTTTGAGTGTTTTGCAACCTGCAGAATTAGGGTTTCTGATAGTATAAAAGAAACCAGCGGCTAGGTTTTCATGTAAGGTTTTTGAAACAATATTATTAGTTGAAAAAGATCCAAAGAGGATCAAGTATTTGGTGTTTATTGTCTTCTTGAGTCTTGTGTTTATATTCCGCGTAAACATAATTCTAGCAAAGGTTCTCCATAGTATTCTTGTGATTACACAGGTTACTATACTTTCATTAAGGCTCATAAGATCTATCTGGGACTGATCCAACAAGTGGTATCAGAGCCTGGTGAGAATCTTTCTTAGAAGACAGTCTTACTCTCTTTCTCAAAACCATAACAATGACATCATCAAAACATTCAGATTCAGAAAATGAAGAACAGCCTGAGCCATCAAACACTCAATCCACTATTCAGCAGGTTGTTACCACCATGTCCAACACCAATGCAAAATTTCCATACCTGAAGAAGGACGAATATGACATATGGGCTATGAAGATGGAAAATTATATCTCCAACATGGACATCAATCTCTGGAACATTGTTCTAAAAGGCAACAGTAAGAAGGCTACTGGACTACCTTGCACTTCAGAGGGAAACCAAGGCAAGGACTACCTTGCTTCAAGCTCTTCTAGATGAGCATATGAGTGACTTTTATCATCTTGATGATGCTATAGAAATCTGGAGAGCAATAAAAGCAAGATTTGGAGGTAACGAAGAGTCTAAAAAGATGAGGAAGTCAATGCTCAAGCAGAACTTTCAGGAGTTCTCAATTTCTGAAGAGGAAGGCATACACAAGGGGTATGACAGATTCCAGAAAATCCTCAGCCAACTAAATCAGATGAAGTCCAAACCTGACAATGAGGAATGTAATCTCAAGTTCCTTCGTGCTTTACCTTCTTCCTGGAGGCAGGTTTCTCTCACACACAAGGCAAAGGGAGGCCTTGACTACTTAAGCTTTGATGACTTATACAATAAGCTTAGATACCTTGAAATTGATATCAAGGGTCATTCATCTTATTCTCCAACTCCAACACACTCAGCTTTTGTTAGTGCTACCAGTGCTAACTGTCACAATTCTCAATTTCCGGTCATTTCTCATATTTACTATTTCATCGTTTATCATAAACTAGGTTTACAAGTATCAAATTCGCGTAACCTTAGGGGTTTAGCTGCATATTCATGAAAAATCATTGAGGACATTTCATATAGACTAGATTTAGTCTACATATCATCAATAACATTATTTCATATCGGTTCATGCATGGTTTTGCATTTTACGTTAAACGTATAATTTTATATTAAATAAACGCTATCGCATAATTAATTATTTTGAGCAATTGATCCGATACTTCCAAAAATTATCCCGATATATTTTTATACTTATATTAAGATTATAAAAATAATATTACGAGTTTACGCAGTGTTTTAAATTCATTTTGTATATAAATTGTTATATTTATATAATTACGACGGTTTTCTTAAATACTACACGATAATTATTATTTCACTCAATTTTTGTAAGAAATGTATTTTTATAATTTTTATGACTTCAATATATTTTATTTTGATCCGTAAAAATTTATTTTTAGTTAACGCTACCCTAAATGCTTAAATATGTACACAAGTTACTAAATTATTCTTAAATGACAACACTTTTACTTCTACATGTGTAAATTTAACTACAACAAAATACACCAAGTCTTTTCTTGTCCTAAGAATGTCGACCAAGTGAATGACTCACACCATTTCTATATTAAATATCTAGCTACTACTATACTTATATTCATTTTATAATTTCTACAACACATACAAAACACAATACCAAGGTGAAAAGCAAAGTAATCCTCTCCTCTCCTCTCCTCCATAACCGGCCAACCCAAAGAACACAAGAGAAACCATTAAGTTTTGAAGTTCAAGTGTTTATTTAGTTCCATTAGTGATCTTGTTAAGGTTTTGCAATAAAAACCTCAAGATTATTAAGCATACTTTGTTCAAAAATTCATAAATCATTCAAGTAAGCATTTCATGATTTTTATAACTCTATCATATTCATATTTATGTTATTTCATCATTTTTGCAAGAAAATATGCAAGTATCATGTGTGTCTATACCACTTTTAATGTTTTTATTACATATTATTAGTTATAATTATCCTATAATTACTCCTTGAAACATATCACTTTGGGTGATGTCTAGGAACCCATGACACCCTAAGAAGGTGTATGGTAGGATTAGAATAGCTTCGGAGTTGTTTTGGATTGGTTGGAATATGTTTGGCGCGAGAAAAACTCATTTCGACAAGTTTACTTAAGGGTCTGTCCTTATTTTTGAAATCTGGAATTTTCGTCATTAGATAAAAATCTTTGGCCTAGATATTTAGAAAATAAACTTTAAAACGAAAACGTGGCCGCTTGAACGGGTTAAAACGGAGTTATAACGAAGAAGTTATGAATTTTTCAAGTTAGGCGACGAAAACTATAAAATTCTGAAAATTCAGCATGCTACGTCCACTTTTTACGAGTCAAAAATGAGGCTTAGGCGTTATAAATTGTGTCGACTTATAAAAAATATATTAGTATACTTTGATACGAAGCTAAGGACATATAAAACGTAGAAAACGGACTTGTAACGATTAAATTACACGTGTTTATATAAAGTTGCCGTAAATATATTATATAAGAAAAACTAATATATTTCTATTAGACACATACTACGGCAACGAAGGACCATGTTGAGGGTCGTTTTTAACAAGGATGTAATACTTTTTATAACGTGATGTCTTCTAGTAAAAGTAAGTTCGCCTAGCATATTTTCCAAAATGTCCAACCGTTCGTCAAGCGGAGTTGTAATGAATAAAATACGGTCACTTAAACTTTGCCGAAAACCACCCTTAAACTATATTTTGGACACAAGTATCATACTTTACCTATATTTTTCTCCATGATCGAGACCTCTAGGATGAAAACTTAAATGCTAAAACTTTGAGATGATGATACAAGCTTCCCAAAACCGTTGAGTTTGTTTCCTAACACTCGATGTGCACCATTTTACGACTAGCTTTTCAAGGCCGTTTAATCACTTTCATGAAATTGTCAAATGACATTGTTTTACGACGAAAAGTTATAATTTCATAATAAATCACTAAATGATTATCGTAGGATATCATTTCGACGTAAGTACTTGTAAAGTATTTTATAATATGACGAGATGTCTTAAACGTATATTTCGACGATCAACATTATTTTCAAATGTACAAGTGGTATGGATATCATATGAATTTGCATGCACGACATTGTTTCATGACTTATATTAGAGCACATCATTCATATTAGGTTGCGGATAGAGATCGCACCTCATTTCAGTGTATCTACTTTTGTCACCATAATCATTGCATCAGGTGAGTTCGTAGCCCCACTTTTACTCGTTTAATTGATTTATAAACTCTTCGGGGGAGATACATGCTCAACTTCATGCTTTTACTTTACATTTAAATGAACTTAAATATCTTTTGTTCCACTCTATGTGCGCGTAAGTAGATTATGCCCGAACTAAATTGATCACTATGTTATGAACGCTATTAGTTGAAACACTTTCCTTGATTTTGAACCCTTCGACATGTATATTTGAGCTCTTTTAAATTGATTTGGATCCTTTAACATATAAGTGAACACTGTGGACTTGATTTGAACTTTTTGACATATAGTTGAACTCTTTTAACCTGTAAAGGACCCTTTTGATATATTTTAAACTTGTTTGACGTGATTTTGAACGCTTCGACTATCTTGAACCTTTTGATATTATTCGAGCTCTTTGACTGTTCTGAACTTTTGAACTCGACTTAAATCTTTGAACTTAAATACAAACTTATGACTTGTTTGAACTTATTGAACCGTACGTGTTATGACCTTGACCTAAAGTCTCCCATGTTCAGAGCATCACTATAAAGTCTCCCATGTTCGGAGCATCACTATAAAGTCTTCCTTGTTCGGAGCAACCTAAATCCTCCCCGGTCCGGAGCAGAGCGTCTCACTATGTTACGGAGCGTTCTCAAAAATTCTCGCCTTATTGGTGGAGTGTGCAAAGTCTCCCTATGTGAACGGAGCAATACTAATTCTCGCCTTATCGATGGAGTGTGCAAATTCTCCCATGTTCGGAGTGTTCTTAATTGTATATAATAGTTGTATGATGTACCGTTCGTACATTCGCATTGTTAGTCTCCTATTAGTAGGTAGTATGGATAACGCTATTAGAGGTCGGCCAACCTCTCGTCCACTATGTTACGGGACGCATATTATTTATTCTAGAGGCTTTTCCTGGCATACATTATTATATATGTGGTACTATATTGTAAATTATTGTGGTAACTTATAATCGACTATTAGACACACTATATTTTGTGCAATGGGTTGTGAACACACAGGTTGCAAGTTTTGTATGGGCGGAACTTGGAACTGAGTGGATTTACAATGCCTTTGCTTTGAGAACTCATTTGACCTTGTGTGCTTGAACATAAACTAGACATATTTTGGCAGTGGGTTGTGAACACACAGGTTGCAAGTTTTGTATGGGCGGAACTTGGAGCTAAGTGGATTTACAATGCCTTTGCTTTGTGGACTATTCTAAATGACCAAAAACTTTGCCTTTGTTGCATGAACGCTCTTTAAAAGCTTTACTTGTTAACCAAACTCTATGAACTCACTCAACCATTGTGTTGACACTTTTAGCATGTTTTATCTCGGTATCTAAGGCATTCACTTCATGGCATGCATGTGGACTTATCATAGAGTCGCGGTGTCGACGCGTCTCACCTATATTTTATGCACTTAACTATCGTTTGATTGTAACAAACACATTTTGGTATATGGGAAATATTTTGGGACCTATGTTTTGTAAACTCTGATTATTTTACTTAATCAAACGGTATTTTCAAAATGACACTTTAGGTCGTTCGATATAACTGTAACTTTGATGCTATGATAGTCATCCCCCAGGAATTCCATTCCACTGCAAAACAGGTAATTTGGGGGTGTGACACTAACACAATGGTGTCTTACGCTGAAATTCCCACTTCTTCATCAGCAGCAACCAGAACACACACTTCTTCTACTAGAAAATCAAAATCCAATTCTGTGATAGAGGATGTGCTTCACTCTTTTGTTGCTGAAACTGAAGACCAACAACAGTTGGCCTATGAAGATTTTGAACAAGTGGATAAATGGGATTTGGAGGAGATGGATCTCAAATGGCAGATGGCCATGCTTGCTGTGAAAGTCAATAGGTTTGAGAAGGGATCTGGGAGGAAGTTTGGCTACAAGGGAATAGAATCACAGTTTGACAGAAGAAGATCGGTTCTTTGAATGCAACCAACTTGGTCACTTTGCTAGGGAATGTCCAGACAAAAAGGGAGGTGATAGAAGAAGGTATAATGCATACAAGCTCAAGGAAGCTGAGGAGGTGAAACCTACAACCTTGTTGTCTCTGGAGTCAAGGGTTGACTGGGATGAGCATGTGAATGAAGATGAGGATGACAATCCTCGTGGATTGGTTGTCGATACTGCCGATGAGATTGCACTAATGGGCATCGCCTCGTACAAAATTGTATGTTTGGTTGTAATGCTAAATATGATGCTCTTAAAAGTGAATTTGATGATGTTAATGGCCAATATAAAGAATATTTTATTCAGGTCCAGGCCTATAAGAAAACTGTTAAATCTTTAGAAAAACAAAAGGCCTGGTACCAACAAAATCAATTGGCTCTTGAAGAGAAAATTAAAGTTTTAGAAAAAGATTTGGACAACACCACGAACAAGCTAAAATTTAATAAAAAAGAATATGTTAAGGTGATTGCTGAAAAAGAGGGTCTACAAGCTAATCTAGATTCAGAGGTGGCTAGGCATAATCAGTGGAAAGAACAGGCTAGAAACCTAGATAAACTGTGGAATAGTTCTATGTCTGTTAAAACTAAGATGGGGTTGGGCTTCAAGGACTATATTGGTCCAGATGAGGTGTATGACCCAAATGAATACAGTGTTTTTAATCTTGTCACAGATAAAGAATAAGACAAATATAGAAAACCTGTTAAATATATAAAACAATGTGAAATGCACTCAGTTCCTTCTTCTATAAATGGTATTGTTAGGCCACCCAACCCAGACTCAGACTCAGATGAATCACATATGACCTATGTTCAAAAGTCCAATTACTTATCTAACACTGGCAGTGAATCTAATACTTTTGTCTCTTGTTCTTACAGTGATAGGACTTCAAAGACCCAGTCTAAAGACTATGCCAGTTGTGATTCAAGTAAAGAGTCTACAACGCCCAAGTCTCCCTCTCCCAAGCCCTTGCCTACCCCAAGAGTTGCTGCTAATGAATCTTCTTCAAAGACAGCTCATTTTAGAAACATTTCTTGTTCTGTTGATTTTGTTAAAAACAATTCTGATTTTGGTTGTGATTTGAATAATTTTGTTTGTGATAAGACTATTCCTGTTTTGAACAAGCATTTTAAGAAGAAATCATGTTTTGTTTGTGGTAGTACATTTCATCTTATCAAAGATTGTGACTTTTATGAGAAACAAATGGGTGTGTGTACTAATCAACAGAGATATAGACCAATATGGAATGATGTGACCAAAATCCCTTTATTTGTTCCCTCCGAACACATGTGAGGACTGGCAGAACCAATTCTGCGGTAGACCAGCTTGCCGGTAGGCCGTCCTTCCGGCAACCCGCCACAAGCCATCTTCATCGTGTTGGAGAAAAAATGTTTATAGGCCATTATACAGACCTACTAGTACTTATTTTCAAAATGGATACAGGCCTGTTAATAATGACCAATTACATAAAAGGGGGGCAAGGTGGGATACTGCTGTTAAGCCCTCAGCAGGTTGCTCTTGGACACACAATAGACCATCTTTCATGAAGGGTTCCAAGAACAATAGTGGATCTCATCAATCTGTAGGTTTATCTAATATGATCCACATGGCAGGCCAAGTCAGTGATGGCTTGGGTCTCCATGGATACTAATGTTGTTGTATGTCTGTTATCTTGTAGGATGATCCTCATACTAATAAAGATTTAGGTATTGTTGATAGTGGTTGTTCTAGGAGTATGACAGGGAACAGAGACAGACTTCATGATTTTGTATCTCTACATGGAGGTACTGTTACTTTTGGAGGAGGAGATGGTAAAATTACAGGGAAGGGAACTATAAGAACTTCCAAGCTGGACTTTGAGAATGTGTATTATGTGGAAGAATTGAGAAACTTCAACCTATTTTCTGTGTCCCAAATCTGTGACAAGAAAAACTTTGTGTTGTTCACTGATACTGAATGTCTTGTTCTCTCAAAAGATTTCTAGATACCTGATGACAGTCAAGTTGTTTTGAAGGTGCCAAGGAAACAAAATCTGTATACATTCAATCTCAATGAAGTTCAGCCTGCAGGTGATTTAGCTTGTTTGGTGGCAAAAGCATCCTTGGATGAATCTAATAAATGGCATAGAAGGATGGCTCATGTTAATTTCAAAAAAATCAACAAGCTGGCAAAACTTGGGTTAGTTCATGGACTTCCTTCCAAGGTCTTTACTAATGAACACAACTGTGTGGCTTGTAACAAGGGAAAGCAACACAAGGCTTCCTATAAGTCCATTGCCGCTGTCACTATCACCGAGCCCTTGCAGCTTCTACATATGGATCTTTTGGTCTACATCTATCGTAACCATTGATCACAAGTACTATTGTTTGGTGGTTAATGATGACTATAGTAGGTATTGTCGGGCATTCTTCTTGGGGACTAAATATGAAACATTTCAGATTCTTCAAGACTTTATTGCCCTGGTAGAGAATCAGTTGAATAAAAAGATTAAACCATTAGGTGTGACAATATGACAGAGTTCAATAATGCCAATTAATTGCTTTGTGCTACAAAGGGGATAAAAAGGATTATAGCACCGCCAGACTCCACAACAAAATGGAGTTGCCGAAAGGAAAAATAGAACCTCGATTGAAGCAACAAGATCTATGCTTGCTGATTCTAAGTTACCTACCATGTTTTGGATCAAGCACAAAGATCGCTTGTTATGTATTGAACAGGGTGTTGATAACTAATCCTCACAACAAGACACCTTATTAACTTTTGTCTGGCAAGGTTCCTACCATTAGCCACCTTAATCCTTTTAGTTGTCATGTCACCATCCTTAACACCAGTGATCATTTGGGCAAGTTTGAAGGGAAAGCTGATGAGGGATTTGTAGTAGGCTATTCAGCTCATAGTAAAGCTTACAGGGTGTATAACATCTCCACAAAAAGGATTGAAGAGACACTGAATCTAAGATTTATGGAGGACAAGCCAAATGTTCAGGGAGCAGGTCAAGAATGGTACTTTGATCTTGACTACTTAACTGATCACTTAGGTTATACTCGTTATAAATCTAATCTTACTAAAGAACCACAAGATGATCAACCTAACATTACAGGTTCCTCAGATGATGAGACAGATTCAGAGAGTGATGAACAACTTATAGTTGTTCCTTCCTTTCCTACTAACCACTTTTCAGGTAACAAGAAAACAACTGCTTCTAATGGAACTTCAAGTGATCTGGGATATGCAGAAGAACTTGTGAAGCTTCAACGCCAAGAGCATGCTACAAAGGATGATACTGAAAAGTTTGGTTATGAGTTCTCCACAGAAACAGAGGAACTCCTAAGGCAGTAACTATTGAAGCCTCGCAGAACTTTGATGTCTGTGGTAGTATACCCGTTCCCGCCGTAATGTGGCCGATCCTTCCGTAATGGGTCACTTGTCGCCGATGTTGATGTTGCCGGTCGTTCCTTCCTTCGCTAGTGATGTTATTCCCGCGGTTCCTCCAATACTCCATCTCCGATACTTTGGTTTTAGATGTTTCTCCCACCAGATTTCCAACTCCATCTGACTTAGCCAATTCACAATATTCAAGCTCTGAATTGGATGGCATTCATCATTTGTCAAGAACAGGCATATTTGGCTCTTCTTCCTATGATGATGACTTTGGTCCTACAGTTACTAATCTGGCCACATCCATTGATGTTAGTCCTACTTCAACAAAGAGGATTAACACAGTTCATCCACAATCTCTTATCATTGGTGATCCTACTTCAACTGTGCAAACTAGAACCAGGGTTAAGAGGTCATATTTTCGTGAATCTGCATTTCTTAGTTACATTCAGGATCAACATAGGAACAATCATATAGACTATTATCATTGTCCTGCTTGCTTGTTTCCTATCTCAAGTTGAACCTACCGTGTTGCCCGTGCTTTAAGTGATGATGATTGGGTAGATGCTATGCAAGAGGAAATGCAACAGTTCTTAAATCAAAATGTGTGGGAGCTTGTTCAACTACCTCCTGGCAAGTATGCTATTGGGACAAAGTGGATTCTAAAATGTAAGAGGGATGCTAGGGGGATTGTGGTAAGGAATAAGGCATGGTTGGTTGCTCAAGGTCACAGACAAGAAGAGGGTATTGATTATGATGAGGTTTTTGCTCCTGTTGCAAGAGTAGAGGCCATAAGACTCTTCTTGGCATTTGCTTCCTACATGGGCTTCATGGTCTATTAGATGGATGTGAATAAGTGCCTTTTTATATGGTGAAGTTGAGGAAGAAGTGTATGTCACTCAGCCCAAGGGATTTGTAGACCCTCACAATCCAGATATGGTCTACAAAGTGGTCAAAGCACTCTATGGACTTCATCAGGAACCTAGAGCTTGGTATGCTAGGCTCTCTTCATTCCTGCTGAAACATGGATACATGAGAGGTGCTATTGATAAGACTCTCTTTATCAAGAAGAGCGTCAGGGATATCATTCTTGTACAAGTATATGTGGATGAAATTATCTTTGGTTCTACCAAAGAAGCTTAGTGCAGGGAATTTGAGGAGTTGATGAAAAGTGAGTTTGAGATGAGTGCAATGGGTGAGCTTACTTTCTTTTTGGGTCTTCAAGTGCAGTAGAAATCAGATGGTATTTTCATTCATCAAGAGAAGTATGTGCATGACATACTCAAGAAGTTTGATATGGAACTCGTTAGGACTGCAACTACACCCTATGAAGTTCCTAAGGCTAAGTCAAATAATGAACCAGATCATGTTGTTAATGTTCGTCTCTACAGATCTATGATTAGTTCCCTTATGTATTTGACTGCCTCTAGGCCTGACATTATGTTTGCAGTCAGTGCTTGTTCTATGCATCAAGTCACTCCTTTGACTTCCCATTTGACTGCAGTCAAGAAGATTTTCAAGTATCTCAAAGGTCAACCTAAACTGGGTCTTTGGTATCCTTAAGAATCTCCATTTGAGTTGGAAGCTTATAGTGACAGTGATTATGCTGGTGCCAACTTTGATCGAAAATCTACTACGGGGTTGTCAGTTTGGGAAGGAGATTAATCTCCGGCAATGCAAGAAACAGTACCATTAGTGGCCACATCCTCTACCGGTGAATATGTTGTTGCCGCTAGTTGTTGTGGTCAGGTACTTTGGATTCAAAATCAGCTATTGGATTATGGGTTCAATTTTATGAACACTAAAATCTTTATAGACAACCAAAGTACAATATGCATTGTTAAAAATCCTGTTTTTCATCAAAGAACTAAGCGCATAGAAATAAGACACCACTTTATCAGAGATGCTAATGAAAAACACCTTATTCAAGTGGTTAAAATCCATACAGATGAAAATGTAGCTGATTTGCTAACAAAAGCTTTTGATGGTCCAAGATTTCAATATTTAATATTTCATATAGGCATGCTCAACCCCTGATTGTTATGTTTAAGGGGAGGATTATGCCTAAGGGGAGGTTTCTGGTTTAAGAGGAGGATTTAAGTTATATAGTTTGTATCCATACATATTTTCTATATATACTTGTATATATTTGTTTTTGTATGTTCTGTGTTCTACTAACCATCTTGCAGATCATGTGTCAAACATACAATCAGTGGGAACAGATAACAAAAGAGCAAGCATAAAATTGTTTTTTTCATTGATAAAACACTGCATTCAAAGATGCAGTGGGAACAGTACAAGACTCTAAACATTACAAGCTTGACACAACACTTCTCCAGACTCAACACTCCTCCAGACTCCAGATTCAATCTTCAAGGCCTCCTCTCTGGCCTTCGGTTTCCCCACTCTCGTATCCTTTGGTGTTCCTTTCCCCATCTGTTAACAAATTCCCACTGCTTTGCACGCATCCACCACGGGCTCTCTAGTGGTTTGATGTGGAGGCTTGGGGAGTTGGAATTGAAGCACTTGGGGGTAGAACAGCAAGAGGAGAAACATTGAGTGGCATTTAAGTTGGGTCATTAAGCTCATCATCAGTATCTTCATTCATTGCATTTAGCTCCGAACTGGATACTTCAAACTCCACATGAGGAGGAGGATTGGGAAGATCTTCATCTGAAAAAGTGTATGCAAATGGTGACTTGTCAAGAGGCTCTCTAGAGATGTAAGTCACTCTGTTGGATGCACCGGGGGGAAAGTAGTTAGGCCATCCTCTATTTGAGGCTTCACTGTCAGATGATGATATCTCAATAGGATGGTTTGGGGAGCTGGTCATGGTTATTTGGTTGTTAATCGCTTTTGTTGATTAGGGTTATGTGGTTGGTTTGTATGGTTGCTGATGCAAGGGGTTGGTTTTATAGGCTTAATGGAATCTTAGGTTGGTAGAAGTTATGGTAAATATTGATGGTTGGAATTTGTATCGCTAAAAGTTCTGATTGGAGACTGTTAAGGCACTGTTATAGGTCAATGATTTGATTTGATTCCTTCTTCATTGCTGCTGATATTGTGATTGTTTCTTCTGATGATTTGTAGATTCTACTGGTAACTTTGGATTGATAACTACGGACAAAAGTTAATTGGTTTCTGCTGTTTGATTGTTTGGTTTCCGCTGTTTGACTATTCATTGCTGCTGGTTGTGATAAGATTTAGGAATTTAATTTGGGGTTTAATTAATGTCAAAATTGGTCAAATATTTGTTCCGAATCTCTTGTCAATTTAAACGAATTTTTTGGGTAACTCATTTAAATAGTCAATCAGAAGTATCCCACACCTCAATTCCCTCTTAATTTGAATCCTGCTCATCTACAATCTTCTCACTCTGTTTTAATGGCAACACTCGATTACAAAGGAGACCACAACAAAGTTGCATTCTTGGAACATGCCAAAGGGAGTGATTTGTATGACTTAATGATTGATTTTCTTTTGTACTCCAAGATCAGGTATGCTCTCACTTTCTTTCCATCAGTTGTTTATGACTCTCTTGTCAAGCAATTTTGGTCCACTGCTCATGAGCAATCTCCTTCCGTTCACCAAGGAGATTGTGACTACCATTGATGGAGAAGAGTATGTGATAACTGAGTCTCTCATTAGGACTCAGCTACAATTTGATGATGAAGGTGGTCTCTTTGAGAACAATAGAGATGAGATTATTATGGGGTCTAACCAAATTAGGGTATCCCTATGCCGGGAAAAATCATGGTATAAAAATAAGTTTTGCCCTAAGTGGATGTTTTAGTCCATACCCTTCAGTGTTTGAGTCCTAAATGGGGTTGGGATCATTTTTCCAGCTTCTATTGCAAATGCTATAACTGCTTGGCCCATGGTAGAAAATATAATTTTTCAAGATATATTTTTGAGGAAATGCTTAAGAATATAAAGGATACCAAACATAAATTTCTTATGTATCCTCGATTTCTACAAATGATATTAGGCGTTGAAACCTCTGATCAAACTCCAAGGGTCATTACTAAATTAACTGCTAAATTATTTGCCACAATGAAAACTAATTATGCTGGAGAACACAGACCCCTGTTACCCTCAATGTTGCCTAGTGTCAATGTTGCTGCTGGTGCCTCTGCATCAGTTTCCACTATTGACCAACAACCACCTTTACCTCAACCTGTTGCCCCACCATCACCAGAGATTGTTTCTCCTGAGGAGCCAGTGATTGCCTCTGAGTCATAGGAACAAATTCCTGTTGAGACTGAGGTCAATCCTGCCCAACCTTTTGTTCAACCTGCTAGTCCTCCTAGACATTATTTTGAGGATGACACCACTTTTGGTGATGATTTTCATGTGTCTCCTCCAAGGTCGAATGAAGCTCCAAATAGCACAGGTAATCCTGCTGGTGGAGCTGAGGATCCTAATATTCTAATGCATATGTCTAGTTTACTCAACATGTATATCAATAAGGTTGATGATTTGGAGCTTAAGCTTCAAGAATCCAGGGATGAGCTTAAGGAGACCAAGCAGACTCTTGGTGGTGCTTTGGTTAAGTTGTTGAAGAGGGTGACAGATTTGGAGGTTATGCTTAATCATAGGAGGGTAAGAGTTGTGGCTTCTGATTCTGAGGAGGAACAAGGGAATGAGAGGACCAATATTGATCTTGACGCACTACATGTCTTGGCATCTGTTTCATTAGGAGAGTCACAAGCTCCAAAGGATCCAGAAGTTCAAGTGTTTCAAAGGAGGCAGATTAGGAAGAGGAGTTATCTAAGTCAAATGGCCCTCAAAGCTAGTATGGTGGATTCTTCTGAACCTTCTGTTGCTGCTGATCATGCACACATTCTTTCTGACAAGGTGGGTGAGGATAAGGAATCAGAGGCTTCAGATCGTACTGACACACCTGTTGCTGCAGATAAGCCTGATCCTTCATATGTTGCTTCTGAGATTCATAAGTCCATTCCATCTGATCCAAAGGATTATTCAGTTGAGATTGAACCTATGTCTGCCTCTCAGGTTGATAAGGGCAAAGGTATAGTTCTAGATGAGGATATGGACTCTGATGCATTTAAGGCTGAACAGGCTAGGCTATTGAGTCTTCATGAGATTTCACAACGTGATAAAGAGGTTGCTGCACAGACTAAGGCTACTTATGATGCAGAGTTTCAAAGTCAGTCTTACAAGGTTCCTAAGGTCACACCACAGAGAAGGAAAGAACTTGATGATCTTGCTCTAAGAGTTACAGATGACACTTGGAATCAACTGGCGGGTGATGTTTCTAACAATCCAACTCTTGCCCAATCTATTTTAGGTGGTGCCTTTGATTCTGAGAACTATGTTGATGATATTATGGCCTTGGTAAATCAGAGAAAGAAAGCAGATGCAGAACGCACTTTATGGCATGGTGTCAAAACATTATGAATCTCATCCTGCAACTGGTGCTGGTTTAATGTTGTTGGGTGATCTTCAAGTGCTGTTTGATTCCAAATATCAAGATGGTGCAGGGTTTAGGATTTGGGAAGGTCAGAATCAGTAGAAAGTTTATGGTTGGACATTTTATCCTTTGTCTAGTGTGCATGTGGTGTAGACCTGGTCTGGAGTGTATGTGTATATGTTTTCAAATCAAGACTATCCTTTGTCTGTATCTTTGATGGAGCAAATGCTGAAAAAGAAATTGGATTTCTCTACTGCTCCAGTTGGAAATGATATGGTAACCATAGAGCAGTTGGTCAAAAGTGTTAAGGATAAACTCATTGCTGCTTCTGCTGATATTTCCACTTGAAGTTTGGTATGTTGTTATATTTATTTCTTATTTCTTATTTTTAATTGATGTTTAAAAAAAAACCTTGTATATATATTGTTATGTTTACTAACTTTCATTTTTGAGGATCATGTTATATAGTTGTACTTCTTATATGGTTTTAACTCACCATGTCTTAAGTGACAAAGGGTTAACTTGCTATGGGGGTACGGCTCTAGTGAGTATTTTCAAATATGTTGATAGTTGCTAATTTACTCAAAATCAGAGGGTTATCAATGTACCCTGGTCTCACACACCAAACAGTGGCTACTCCATGAGGAAAAGGCTCTAGTAAAGAGATCTCAGATCGTTGGAAGGTTGACAACTTGCCAATAAGTTGTATGGTGCTCAACTCACCATGTCCTCATAGATGAAGAGTTGGCTAGCCCACAAGTTCATGGCTTGTGGTAAAGGTAGTGGAATACCATGGCTAGTCCTGAGTTAAACGGCTTCAGGTAAAGACAAATCTTGTATATATATTGTTATGTTTACTAACTTTCATTTTTGAGGATCATGTTCTATAGTTGTGCTTCTTATATGGTTTTAACTCACCATGTCTTAAGTGACAAAGGGTTAACTTGCTATGGGGGTACGGCTCTAGTGAGTATTTTCAAATCCGTTGATAGTTGCTGATTTACTCAAAATCAGAGGGTTATCAATGTACCCTGGTCTCACACACCAAACATTGGCTACTCCATGAGCAAACGGCTCTGGTAAAGAGATCTCAGATCCGTTGGAAGGTTGACAACTTGCCAATAAGTTATATGGTGCTCAACTCACCATGTCCTCATAGATGAAGAGTTGGCTAGCCCACAAGTTCATGGCTTGTGGTAAAGGTAGTGGAATACCATGGCTAGTCCTGAGTTAAACGACTGTGTAAAGACAAATCAAATCTGTTGATGGCTGTAATGGTTTGCCAAAACCAATAGGTTCTCCAACACACCATTGATTCATGTTCTAAGTGTTGGATCGGTACCTAGTTCACAGTGGTGATGCCATGATTCCAATCAAGAACTAGCTAGCCCAAGAGTGAGTAGCTACTTGGTAAAGGCTCATCAAATCTACTCCAGCATCGATGCTATTGGAGGTTCTTGATGTCACGATCTAGGAGGTTGCCGATGGAATTTCGGTCTTCATTGTCGCTCGTGGTTCTAGGTGTTCTACCGATGTTCATCTTGCTTCAGCTTGGTGTTTCTGGTCAATCCTCTTGTCCATTCAGATCTATCCGAAACTTGAAGTTAAGCAAGTCAAATTCAAGTTTAGGGGAGGATTGTTAGGAATTTTGTAATAGTGGGTTCCTGCTGATAGATTTTACGCTTTCACTGATAGTGTGGTTATCGCAGATAGAGCAGCTTGCCACCGATAGTTAGTTTTGTTTCATGGATATGTAGTTTCCGTATATTTAGTATTTAGTTGTGATATGAATGAGTTAAATTAGGAATAGATAATGCATATCTTTTGAGTGTTTTGCAACCTGCAGAATTAGGGTTTCTGATAGTATAAAAGAAACCAACGGCTAGGTTTTCATGTAAGTTTTTGAAACAATATTATTAGTTGAAAAAGATCCATAGAGGATCAAGTATTTGGTGTTTATTTTCTTCTTGAGTCTTGTGTTTATATTCCGCATAAACATAATTCTAGCAAAGGTTCTCCATAGTATTCTTGTGATTACACAGGGTACTATACTTTCATTAAGGCTCATAAGATCTATCTGGGATTGAACCCAACAAATCAATAAGTTTATCCAATTTGCATCACCTCCAATCTATTCCTAGTATTCTTGTGATTACACAGGTTACTATACTTTCATTAAGGCTCATAAGATCTATCTGGGACTGATCCAACAGGAGCAAAGATTAAATCTTTTTTCTAAATACAACAAGTTAAGTTTTGAATAAAACAAGTGTAGGGATGAACTACTACTTTTAAAACAAGCCAAGCTTGAGGCTGTTACACTGCAAATTCAAAACACTGAATTAGTTAAAAGAAATCAAGCTCTTCAGGAAGAACTTAGAAAGGAAAAAGATATCATTGAAAGTTGGACTGCTAAGAATCCTAGAGTCTTTGACACTGTTCAAGCCCCCAGTAGCAAAAAGAGAATCCTAGGTGAATATTGTCTCACTGATCCTCTCAGAGAATACCAAAGCCCAAAATCATTCGTGTCTGATGGTATGCTCTCCAAAAAGGAGTTAATGCCTAAACCCAGTGATTGGGTTGAAAGGGTAAACCCTGAGAGTAAGCTTCCAAATTTCGATTCTGGAAGGATTCTTGAGCCTGAGAGTCAAGCTCTCAAGAGTATGCTTGGAATTTCTGATGTACCCAGTAGCACTGAACACATCACTAAGTCTGAAGCTGAATATGAAGAACCGCTTCCACCACTGAAACCTCTTCAGGGTGCTGTACCTAGCTCTGAGCTTACTCCACTACAATTCAACCCTCACTCTCCAAAAGAAAGGTCAGGTCTAGGCAAAACCATTTTGAAAAGACCAACAAAACCAACCCAAGAAGACTTTGTTCTCACTGAGACTTCCACATCTTCAGCCTTAACAAGGCACTAAATCTAGCAACTGACTGAACTTGTGAGGAAGTTGACTGACAAGATGGACTCCATCGAAAAAGCTCCTGATTCAATAATCAAGGAACCAAAGTCAGCCTCCTCTAGTTCCTCAAAGTCGAAGCCAAACACCAAGCTCAAGCAAAAGTGTGATATGTGCCATTATACCAGCCATACCACTTATAATAGCTACAAAATCCTTTTTTGCATGACCTGCAAAAAGGAAGATCATAGAACTTCTGACCACTTATAGTATGTAAGTTCATTCAGTGAATCAACTCATACCAATTCTGGTCATCAGTATGCTTCATTCTCAAAGTAGGGTCAAAGACCTAAAGCTAAACCTTTTCCTCGTTGCCCACATTGTGGCTATAATGATCATCTTCCTGATGACTGCCTCATGAACTCTTGTCTGATATATGTGGAAATCCAGCATGAGACATTTCAAAGATGATAGAGTCATTCAGCAAGGAGAAGTTCAAAACAACCCCGCATCACCGAAGTCTTCCTCAGAAGCAAATGCAAAACCTGTTGTAGCACACTTTACTCAACCACTGACCATGAATCAATTGCTAAGTTCAAACAGACCATGAGACCCAAGCGCACTAGTAAGTGGGTCAGCAAGAGAAACTAATTCAGTTTACTATTTGTGTAGAGACACGCCAGGGAGCCTATTTGGCATCTAGATAGTGGATGTTCAAGAAGCATGGCTGGTGTAAAGGAGTATCTGCACATGTATGTAAAGGAACCAGGACCCAAGGTAGTACTTGGTGATAACTCATCATGTCCCACTGAAGGTTATGGTTCAAGAACTGCAATGGAATAGTTTTCTCTAGAATAGCTTATGTCAATAGTCCGAAATACAATCTCATCGCTGTCATTATGTGATGCTAAGTACACAGTACAGTTCAATGATAAACAAGGTACTATTTTCAATGCCAACAAAGAAGTTGTTTTGATAGCTCCTAGGAGAGATGATGTATATGTGTTAGACATGTCAACATTCTCTTAGAATGGAACTTGTCTATTTTCCAAAGCCACTGAAACTGTCAACTGGCTGTGGCACAAGAGACTCTCTCACTTGAACTTCAAAAACATCAACAACTTGGCAAAACAAAACAAAGTCCTTGGTTTACCATCACTGGTTTTTGCAAAAGACAAACCATGCTCAGCCTGTGAAAAAGGCAAACATCACAGAGCATCATTCAAAACAAAACAAAATTTCTCCATCAAAAGCTGCCTTCACCTCCTGCATATGGATCTCTTTGGACATGTCAGTCTAAGATCAGTCCAGCATGAGATGTATACACTTTTCATTGTTGATGAGTTCTCAAGATACACTTGGGTATACTTTCTTTTCAAAAAAAGTCAGGCAGCTGATACCATAATGTCATTCATCAGGAAGATTGAAAATCGAATGACATTACAGCTTAAACAAATCGAATCGACAATGGTACTGAGTTCAGAAATCAAGAGCTTGAGAGTTTTTGTGATGAAAAGGGAATTTCCCAAAACTTTTCATCTCCATACACCCCTGAACAAAATGGGGTAGCTGAAAGGAAAAATAGAACTCTCATTGAGGCTGCTAGAACCATGTTAAATGGCTCAGCACTTTCAAAGCATTTATGGACTAAAGCAGTCAAAACAGCTTGTTACACTCAAAACAGGTCAATCATTGTCAAGAGGCATAACAAGACCCCATATGAGATCTTCAAAGGAAGACTTCCTAACATCAGCTACTTTGTTTAGGTATCCTGTGTTCATTCACAATCACAAGGATCACTTAGGAAAATTTGATGCAAAAGCTGATGATGGATATTTCTTAGGCTACTCACTGATTTCCAAAGCCTTCAGGGTGTTTAACACCAGAAGACAACAAGTTGAGGAAACCTTTCATGTCACCTTTGATGAAAGTTCAGAAAGCATCAGGCTTACAAATACCATAGTGGAGGAAATAGGAATTGATGACTCATCAAGATACCCTCCTGATGAGTTCAACACTAAAATCAATTCCTCATATCAAGCTGATGCTGATATCTCATACTATGTCTTGCCTCACAACCTTCCTCAACCAACAATCAGTGAATTCATTGATAATCAATCACCCCTTCGGATAGGTAATATCGAACCAAATGTTCAGAACTCGAAATCCACTTAACCTCACCAACATCAATATGTCTCAACAGATGATCTTAATGAATCTGGGCTCCCGTGACCTAACCCATTCCCGAAGTTTCCAGGACCTCATCAAGCTCAGCACCTAGACCACAAAGTAAGTGGACAAGGTCTCAAGACATTGAGCTTGTGAACATCATTGGTGAACCCACTGAAGGCATGCTCACAAGAAGCATGGCTGCTAAGTTAACAGCAGCTTCAGCCAATGAATGTCTATATGCTGTTTTTCTATCAAAAATAGAACCCAAAAGTGTCACTGAAGCTCTAAAACATCCTAGCTAGGTTTAGGCTATGCAAGAAGAACTTCAAAAGTTTGATAAAAACAAGGTCATGACCTTGATCAAATGTCCTCAGGATGTCATTGTCATAGGGATGAAGTGGGTTTTCATAAACAAAACTGATGAAAATGGCACTGTCATTAAAAACAAAGCCAGACTTGTAGCTAAAGGTTACAATCAATAAGAAGGCATTGACTATGATGAGACATTTGCTCCTGTTGCAAGAATGGAAGCCATCAGGATCTTCCTTGCATTTGCAACCTACATGAACTTCAAAGTTTACCAAATGGATATAAAAAGTGCATTCCTGAATGGTGAACTCAAGGAAGATGTGTATGTTTAACAACCTCCTGGCTTTAAGAATAGTGAATACCCTGACTATGTCTGCAAGCTTGACAAAGCCCTATATGGACTTAAACAAGCTCCCAGAGCATGGTATGAAACTCTCTAAGCCTTCCTGATTCAAAACAAGTTTGTCAGAGGAAAGATAGACAACACACTATTTATCTACACGACAAAACAAGGTGTAATACTAGTCCAAGTATATGTTGATGACATCATCTTTGGCTCAACAAATTATACTCTTTGCAAACAGTTTGAAAAACTGATGACAAAAAAATTTGAAATGAGCATGATGGGTGAACTCACTTACTTCTTTGGACTACAAATCAGGCAAACTGATAAAGGAATTACCATCAGTCAAGAGAAATATACCAGAAATCTCTTGAAGAAATATGAGATCTCTGACTGTGCTTCAGTGAAGACACCAATGGTCCCTCCTAATAACCTTGGACCTGATCTCACTGGGAAATCAGTCAATCAAACTCATTTCAGAAGGATTGTTGGATCACTGATGTATCTAACTGCTTCCAGACCTGACATACAATTCTCAGTATGTCTAATAGCAAGATATCAGTCCAATCCTAAAGAGTCCCGATAAGGATTTTAAACGTACACTTTTAAGGCACTTAAGCCCTTAATTGCTCATTTTTATATCGGTTACTGCTTAATTTCGTTCCTTTTCACTTTTTAGGTCTCTTGGAAGCAAAATGCTGGAATGATGCATTTTTGGACGAAAAGGAGGGAATATGTGAAGAAAATGGCAAAGTCAAGATCAAGACACTCAAGTCAGCTGAATTTAAACCCGACGGCGTCCCTATCGAGGGCGATGCCGCCCCTATATTTGTGACGATCAGAGCTTAATTTGCTATTTTACACCGACGGCTAGGCTTTGAAGAGTAAGGGCGAAGACTTTTCTTCTCAGACGGCCTAGATCCAGACTCAGACGACGTCAGTACTAATGACTGACGACGTCACAACCACAACGTGACGCCGTCCCAGTGAAGACTTGGCCAAAACGAAACCCTAATGGCGGCAATCAGACGGCGTCCCACCTATAAGGCGACGCCGTCGCAGTTGTAAAATTATATATAGAAATCGGATTTTTAGACATTTAGAGAGGTAGACTTGTGGAGTAAAAACCTAAAATGATTGTAGTATGGTTTGGACAGTATTTTACGGTTCTCATACCCTATTTTACATCGAGATAAGTTATTTATTCCCTTGATTTCATTATGTCTTCGATTGAATGTGTGTATGCTTGGATGTTTAACATGCCCGGCTAATTTAGTTGTGTGTTCGCTTAGGTCTATGAAACCTAGTTATTAAATATTGATTGGTTGTGTCTTATCTTAATTGTAATTGGCTTAGGAGTGCATGAAGCCATCGTTGTGTTTTTAATGCTTGATTAATCTTCGTTGAACATTAGTTTATAGTTACTAGTGGAATTGTAGGCTAAACATCCGAAGATAACCTTAGTGTTAAGTTTATGAATCCTAGAGATTTCGTAGTCATTAACCTTAAGGTAGTCTCAAAGAGTTAGGGATAAAAGCACACCATACGACCTTAGAAAACACAACCCGTTAAGAATAAGGACGTGACAATTCAACCACCAATAAAAGATAATTAGGGAGTAATAGTATCTAGGTAGACACATCTTTAATCATCATATGAGCACACTTCAAAAAGACATAGACTACCCATTAGTTAGATAATTAGATAAGTAGAGTAATCGGTAGAAGTACCAAACCCCCAAATCCAAACCCCGAGATTTTACCTTTAGTTTCTTAAAAAAAATATAAAAAGATAAAAAATAATCTTCCTCAACCTCAACCTTAGAGTAGTAATTTCTTACTAGCATTCCTATTCCCCTAGAGAACGATATCAATACCCGAGGCTTACCCAATACTACACTACAACGATTAGGTTCACTGCCTAGGGTGTTGAAAAACTTGCTCGATGAAAAGGAAGTTTCCTTTGAACCCGAACGCGCCTTGTACGCCAAGATCAAGTTTTTAGCGCGCCTGCCAGGGAATAGAATAGCTAGTTAGGATTCTATCTCGTTTAGGTCTCCTTGCTTGATTCTATCTCCCTTCTTTGTGAATTTGTTAGTAATCCCATCACTTTTCATCATGGAAGGTGATAACCCGCCACCACTCATCGATCCACCAATCAATGACTCGCCAAGAGCCCGTACTCTTGGTGAATACTCTAGACCAAGCTACCGAGGCTATAGGAACACCATTAAGCTACCCGATAAAGCTCAAACTATGGCCTGCTATCTGACGCCATCCGGTTGGTGCAAAAGGGATGTGCATTCCATGGACTTAGTTCCAAATATCGTAATCAGCATCTTAAGGATTTCCTTAAAATCGTCAATTCCATTGACCTTGATGCTACTACTCGGGAGACCACGCGCTTGCGTCTCTTCTAATTCTCTCTACGGGACCAAGCTAGTAATTGGCTTGAGTGACTTCCCGTCGGTTCCATCTCAAGTTGGGATGATCTCACTACTCGTTTCCTTGCCCAATGTTTCCCACCGGGGAGAACTACTAAGCTTAGGAATGAAATCTTGATATTCTAACAACGTCAAGGTGAATCTCTCTACGAAGCATGGACTCGATTCAAGGATTTGCTCCATAAAGTCCCTCATCACGGCATTGATCTTTGGCTTCAAGTCCAGATCTTTTACGATCATGTCAACTTCCCAACTAAGCAATCAATCGACCAAGCAGCCGGTGGTAAACTTAGTGATCTCACCGCGGAATAATCGTGTGGTACAATAGAGGACCTTGCCCTCTATGACAACGAAAGTTGGAACGACCCCCGTGAGTTGCCTAAAACCATCAAGGCAATCTCCTTGCCTTCCATTGACTCAGAAACTTCCGATGTAGGATGCTTGAACTTGAAGATCAAGTCAAATTCCTAATGAGCTCCTATGAAAATCCTAAGTCTTCACGTCAAGTGAACAAAGTCTCTTCCTTGTGTGAGCTATGTAGTGGTCCCCATGACACTCGTACTTGCACAAGACTCCCCGAACAAGCTTTCGTTGACTACGCATCCTCGCATACCAATGGAATGGGAGGAAGATTCCCCACAACACCAGGACCTAGGACATTCAATGATGCCTGAGAATCATGGAGGGGCAAACCCCGAATACAATTGGGGACAAACCAAATAATTTACCTCTAATGATTCCCCATGGTCCTATGGCCCTAGCCAACAAAACATAGAAGGGATGTTGCAACACCTAGTTACATCCCAAGAAGCTTAAATAGCCAAGCTTTCGGACCGCTTTAACCAACCACACACCAAGATGGATAGGAATATTGATAACCTTTTGAAAGCCATGACCAATAGTGATAGGAAGACCACCGAAAAGGTTAATGCCATCTCTACTCATTCTCCCAAAGCTTTCGGTGTGAAAATTAAGGACCCAAGTAAGTTAGCCAAGCACGTTCAATTCGTCAATACCATCACCTTAGTGAAACCTAATAGGACTAGTGACGGTTGAACCATGAGACGGTACTTGAAGTTAGTGAAATTCCTAAGGATGAATCAACTGATGAAGTTGATGATGACTATTTCAATAAGTTTCCTACGGAAGAGGAACTCTCTCGCCACCCACACTTAGTACGTGACCTTCGTCACATGTATGTTAGGAAAATCCCTCGGATCAAATTTGGGAATCCTTGGAATCTCAACATACCATGTTGCATAGGACATCTTTTCGTGGAAAAGGCCTACATTGATCGCAAGTCCCCAATAAACATCATGACTAGCACCTACTATAATTGGGTAATGAATAAGTCTATCCCAAATAGGCAAGATCCCTATAATCCTAGAGTTAGTTGTAATTTCCTTGGTAGAGTTAAAGGATTGTCCGTCTATGTAGGTAATTTCATGTATCTTACGGATTTCATAATTGTGGAGGATATTAGTACGTCTATAGATCCTAGCTTGTCCCACGTAATTCTAGGAAAGCCTTTCATAGAAAACACTGGGATGACTTATGATCCGTCGTTAGGGATAGTTAGATTTAAAGATAAGACCGATGACATGGCTTACCAAATGCCATATAAGATTGAGAAGTTTTCATCACTTTCCAATGATGAAAAGGAACTTAAGCTATCGGTCTACTATAGGAATGAGGAGGATAAGGATAAAGGAGTAGATTATGTGATGGATAAGATTTTTAGGTTCTATAAGGATTACTTGAAACTAGGACCAGAATATAGAACCGATTGGGGAGAAGATGACTTCTTAGAAAGATGCATAATAGGGCATTACTATAACATGGAAAACCCCAATAGAGACCGTCATAAGGAAGAAGGTGACGGCAATGAAGTCACGTAGGGGCACAACTTCGAGTCTAGCTACAAGACTCATAAATAAGGAAAAACGCTTCATGGGAGGCAACCCATGTTTAATTGTTTGCTTGTTTGTGTGTCATATATCTTTTCATTGATTGTTTATTCTCATGTTTAAATTTGTGAGAACGCTTTATTTTTTCTTTAACCTCGTCTTAATTACATATAAAAGGATTTTACAAAAAGGATAAGTGTAGGGAGGATTAAACACGTTTTCAAAAGAATGTGAACATGAGAATTACAATTATTGAAAATGATATATATGTGTGTTTGTTAGAGTCAAATGCTTGTATCGAGTCATAATGGATGTTTTGCAGGAATTTTTCCAGATTTTAAAGGTGTAATTTTTCCAGAATTTTTCTAGAAAAACGCAGAGACTCCGTGATAACCCGACGACGTTAGATTGCAACTCGACGGTCGTGAGGAGCGTAAACAACTTATCTAACTTTCTCTCGTTTTCCGTGCTACTTATAAATTTTTGGAATTTCTCAAGTCTTAGTTTTCCAGAAAATTTGCAAACATCCATTCCACAAGCATTATATCCTAGTGTAGTTGAGTCATATATAATTTTACCGCCGATTTTACGTGAAGGTTTCGTCTATTTTCTTAAAGTGTGCAGGTTTTATTTATCAAGAAGAAGAAATATAGTATTGGATAGAGCTTTTCACGCATACATTCTTCATGGAAAGAATTTAACCACTACTTCACACGGATCCTACCGAGCTAATCAGGGGAGTACTAGTTTCTTTCTTTTTTAATTACCTTCCATTATCATAACTTTGATACTTTCGGGGAACATTGGGGACAATGTTCGGTTTAAGTGTAGGGAGGGAGAATAAAACGGGAACTTTGAAATAATGCTTATCCTTGATTATTTTTCTTGTCCAATTTCATTTGTGTAATAAACTATGAGAAATATCGGTTAGGGTAATTTTAGCACCAAATTTAAATTTTTTCATGACTTGTACGAGTGGGTCTTTAGTCTTAATAAAGCGTCTCATGGATAGGAAGTTATATGACTAGCACAAAAACCCTTTACCACTCAAATTCCACTCCAAAAATGTAAGGTTCTCCCCTATATCTATAGGAATTAAAGCATTCACCTTTAATGCTTCGAGAGTGTACCGATAGTATAATAGTGTTAGGAATTAGAAAATTCAGTCATTGATGTGTCGGTCATCTCAAGTATATGTAATCATTAGAAAGCTCGTAGTCGTAGTTATTTTATATTAGTAAGTAGTAAGTTAAGTAAAAACGTTGAGGACGGACGGGTCTTTACCCACTGTTTGCCTGATCCACAGCCCGTAGAAGGCATTTATTGTATGACACTATAAATACCGTCTACCTCCCAAGGTAGAGGGTTGGAGCTTCAATACCATTTTTCTTTGTTTCACATAGTTCCCAACTCTCTTCCCTTTCTCTCACTAGAACTTTCTCTCTCTAAACAATTGTGAACGCCCCATATGGATTTGGTTTAATGTGATTGTGAAATCCTATATCTTACAATTGGTATCAAGAGCCATGGTTTGATCACTCATCTTTCATGCTCTTTGTTTTGGTGGATTTCATAAGGTTTTTGGGGTTATAAGTGTTTAGGAGAGTTTGAATCATTTGGACAATTTCTATTGTTAAAGTTTGAATTTTGATTATACTTTTGTGTTTAGGATCATCATATGTGTTTAGGTTTTGAATTAGAAGGCTTAAATCATTGTGGTTTAGTTGTTTTTGATTGATAAAGTGGTTGTTTTTTAAAAGTGTACTAAGCGAGTTGAGCTACGGAGTTGAAGTTCTTGGAAGTGAGTTACTTTGTTACTGAAAGCGAGTTGGTTTAAGCGACTTGGCTATTAAGCGAGTTGTATTAGCAGCGAGTTGGTATATGTGATTTGGCTATTAAGCGAGTTGTTACTTTAAGCGACTTGAGTTTTAAAGCGACTTGGCTATTAAGCGAGTTGTATTGTTAGCGAGTTGGTTTAAGTTTACTTGGTGATTGCGAGTTGTTTCTATATGCGACTTGGCTATTTAGCTTAGTTGATTCTTTAAGCGACTCATGCGCTTTAAGTTTACTTGTCTTTAAGCGAAGTTGTCTATTTAGCTACTTGTCTATTGAGACTTGTCACTCTTCCGTGCTACATTTTTTACGGTTGTTCTTTTGGTGTAGTAAAATCCCGGAAAGAATCAATTTCCCAGTTTAATCAAAGAATTGTAAAATCCCGCAGAACTTGTAATCATGTCTAACAACATGCCTACTATCGTTTCTACAGTGAGGACGTTCAAGCAGCAGGATCGATACTCGCCCACCTATGCTTGACAGAACTGATTATGACTCATGGGCTCAAAGAATCAGGTTGTACTATTTGGGAAAGGAAAATGGGGTCAACATTCTCAAATCAATTGATGAAGGACCTTATCGATTGAGACTACAAGAGACATAATTGATAATTGATGTAGATGGAACAATGATCTTGGATTAGACGACCAAAGACTTATGATGAGCTCGTTGATAAGGAGAAAAGAGATTCGATGTCGACATCGTGGCTTCAAACATTATACTTCTGTGGTCTTCCAAAAGATATCTACAAGCTTATCAATCACAACACCCAGGCGTGTTGGGATAATGTCAAGATGCTTCTCTCAGGTTCTGAATTAACTAAGGAAGACAGAGAATCACAACCGTATGATGAATTTGAGCACTTTAAGATGAAACCAGAAGAAAGTGTCTATGAATATTATGTGAGATTCCCCAAGCTTGTGAATGATATGAGGAATATCAAAATGACCATGCCGAATATTCAGTTGAACTCAAAGTTTGTGAACAACATGAATCCCGAATGGCACAAATTCTTCACCTCTGTGAAGCTAGCCAAAGGATTAAAGAACACCAACTATGAGCAACTGTATGCATTCCTTCTTCAGAATGAGAGGCATCCTATGTTTGAAAGAATGATTCTTGAACAGTTCAAAACTAAATAGGGAGAAACAAGTTCATCAAATGATTCAACTGCATTCTACACCAATGTTGGAATTACCACCAAAGCCTCTCAAGTCATACCCACGGGTATTGGTAATTACAAGCTCATTCCTGATCCAAAGATATAAGCCTCCGTGACTCAAAAACACTCATGGAAAACTTCATCAATCAACTGTCTCTCATGGTTAGTCAAAATTTGAGTACCACTCCTCACACCAACAATAACCTCGAACAAAGATCCAAGCCACACAATCAAGCTACCGCCGAGATGGAAAGGTTATGGTGCAAACTAGCCCAAGGAAGACAAAGATGAACAGGAAGAGGTGGAGTGGTGGAGGGTATGTGGCTAATCGAATCGTGGGAGAAATGCCAATCGTGGACAAGTGAAGCGCTCCAAGTGCTACAACTCGCGTGGTGATGGACACATTGCGAGGAACTGCACATCTCAAAACGCCTCAAAATGCGTAATACTTTAGAGACAAGATGTTGCTTGTGCAAGCTCGTGACAATGGTGCCGTTTGATTAAGAAGAGTTGTTATTTCTTGCGAGGGAATGCTAAGACATATGATGCAGATGTGGATGAGAAGCCAATTCAGGAAATGGGTCACAATCATCGAAATGCCTTTCAAGTTGCCGATTGTGATGCATAAGACTCTGATGTCGATGATGAACCTATGCACGCACAATCTTCATGGCTAGCATTTCTCTAATGGTCTCCAAAGGTCTCATCATCTAAGCAAGTCGGGTCCATCCAAAGAATCAATCATCTCAGAGGTATTAAACTTATATGATGAAGTTGATGAGCAAAAGATACATGATAAAGTGCAATCACATGAAACTTGTGAAACAGGTATTGTGAATATGGGTAATAGTAATATTGTCCCATATGATCAATATGTGACCCAAATTGAAAGTGTGATTGAACCAAGTGATGCATCTTCTGCAGCAATAATGATGACTATGTTTTGATGAATTCACTCCATGTGCCCTAATGATTCTCGTTATCTCGAACTTAATGCCTATAAAGAACAAGTTGCCATTTATGAACAACGCGTTAAGTTTGAGTTAACCACTCGTGAGCAGGAAATGGATGACCAAATGCGTATAATTATTAGAAAAAGTAGTTTTAGGGAAGAAATACTAAAACAAGAGCTAGATTCCTTAAAAGAAAAGCTTAATAAAACGGCTAAGCAAAAACAAGAAATTCAAGAAAGTGTGAAAGTGCTTTAAGCAGAATTTAATGCTAAGGAGTCAAAACTTTTAAATGAATTTTCCAACCTAAAAACTTTGAAAAACAAACTTGAAAACAAATTGTACGTGCAAGGAAACACCTTTCAGACTGCTCACATGATCACTAAGCATAAAGTTCTAAGTGACAAACATAGTGTTGCTTTAGTTGATGAACCAAACCCTGATGCTTGTAAGAAAGCTAGAGAAGCACATAAGGTAATTTATGATGGCTATGTGTCACACCCCCAAAATATCGCAGCGGAACGATAGTGTCTTTGGGGTATGACGTCATAGCACAAAACATGGATACAGAAAACGACCTCTAAAATGAGACGTTTTGGAAAGTTTACCATTCGATTAAATAAAGTTCAAGTTTACAAACATAATATCCCTAAGTTTGATAATACATAAAGGTTTACAAAACATGTCGAATGGTAATTGTTAAAAGCACAAGACTCAATGCATGCCATGTGACCCAAAAGCTCCATGAAATGCTATCGCCTTACTACCTGAGATAAACATGCTAAAAGTGTCAACACAATGGTTGGTGAGTTCATAAGTTTGTAATAAATGGTCCAAATACTTTGAGAATGTTCACACAAAGAAAGGCATTGTAAATCCACTCGGCCCAAGTTCCGGCCCATACAAAACTTGCAACCAGTGTGTTCACAACCCATTGCCTAAAATAGAATGACAATCATGAATATGCTCAATAAGGTAGTTAAAAGTATAAATGTCACCACAAGGGTCTTCCAACAACTCGTGTTGGGATGTTCCTCCAACGACTCACGCTGTGATCCAAATAAATGGCCTTCCAACATATAAATGATGAGATGTTTGTTTAAGTCTAGTCACTACACGCACCAAGTCTAAAGTATAAGTAATGTTGTTTGGAAAAAGAGTTTAAATGTTTTGATAAATAAGCATGTATCTCGCCCAAATAGTTTATAGGAATTTAAACGAGTAAAAGCGTGGTATGAACTCACCTGGTATGATTGATATGCTAACAAAATGAAGTGCACGGAAATGAGGCTCGAAAACTATCCGCGACCTAAAATGAATGACGTGCTCTAATATAAGTCATGAAACAATGTTGTGCATGTAAATCCATATGTAATCTATACCACTTGTACGTTTTTGAAAATAGAATTTATCGTCGAAATATATGTTTATGACATCTCGTCATGTTTATAAATACTTTACAAGTATATACGTTGAATCAACATCCTATGATAATCGCTTTGTGATTTATTGTGAAATTATAACTTTTCGTCGTAAAATAATGTTACTTGACAATTTCATGAAAGTGAATATACGGCCTTAAAAGCTAGTCGTAAAAGGGTGCACATCGAATGTTAGTAAACAAACTCAACGGTTTTGGGGAAGCTTGTATCATTAACTCAAAGTTTTAGTATTTAAGTTTTCCATCCTAGAGGTCTCGATCACAAAGAAAAGTATAGGTTAAGTATGGTATTTTAGTCCAAAAATATAGTTTAAGGGTGGTTTCCGGCAAAGTTTGAGTGACTATATTTTATTTGTTACAACTCCGCTTGACAAACGGTTGGACATTTTGGAAAATAGGCTAGACGAACTTACTTTTACTAGAAGACATCACGTTATAAAAAGTATTGCATCATTGTTAAAAACGACCCTCAACATGGTCACTTGTTGCCGTAGTATGTGTTTAATAGAAAATATATTAATTTTGCTAATAGAATAAAGTTACGTTAACTTGGTATAAACACGTGTAATTTACTCGTTACAAGTCCGTTTAACGCTTTCTACATCCTTAGACTCGTGTTAAAGTATACTAATATATTTTTGATAAGTCGACACAATTTATAACGCTTAAGACTCATTTTTGACTCAGAAGAGTGACATTTTCATGCTGAAATTTCTGGAAAATTATAGTTTTCGTCGCCAAACTTCAAAAATTCATAACTTCTTCAAGTTATAACCCGCTTTTAACCCATTCAAGCGCCACGCTGCTTTTAAAGTATATTTTTCAAATATCTAGCCCAAAATATTTTACCAACTGACGAATTTTCCCAGATTTAAAAATAAGATCAGACCCTTAATTAAACTTGTCGAAATGAGTTTTTCACGCGCAAAACCTATTCTAACCCATTAAAAACAACTCCGAAGCTATTCTAATCCTACCATACACCTTCTTAGGGTGTCATGGGTTCCTAGGCATCACCAAAAGTAATATGTTTCAAGGAATAATTATAGGATGAAATATATATATAACACTTAATAACAATGAAAAAGTGGTATAAACCTCCATAAGACTTGCATGTTTTCTCAAATATGATGAAATGAATATAACCATGAATATGAAAAGCTTACTAGTTAACTTGATGAGGTTAATGAACAAAGGTTTCTCCTAATCACCCAAGGTTTTTATTCCAAAACCTTAATCAAGAGTGTAACTAGAGTGTAAAATACTTGACTTGAAAATATTTTGGTGATCCTCTTGGAGCAATTATGGTGGCCGGTTTTGGTGTTGAGAGGAAGAGGGAGGATATTTTGATTTACACTAACAAGAAATGAGTAACTATGTGTACAAGTTGGGTATATTAGGATATTATGTAAGATATTTTTCAAAGTTAAGTGAGTCATATGTGTGTGTCGACAAACACACAAGAATTAAAAGACTTGTGTGTTTTGTATAGATTAAATGTATAAGTGTAGAGTGAAAGTGTAGTTATTTAAGGATACTTGGTAACTTGTGTATCTATTTGAGCTTGTAGAGTAGCGTTAACTAAAAATAAATTTTAACGGGTCAAGATAAAATATATTGAAGTCATAAAAATTATAAAAATACATTTCTTGAAAGATTTGAGTGAATAAATATTTATCGGGTTGAATTTAAGAAAACCGTCGTAATTATATAAACTTAACAATTTATATACAAAATAAATTAAAAACATTGGGTAAACTCATAATATTATTTTTATAAACTTAATATGAGTACTTTAAAATATATCGAAAAGTTTTGGAAGTATCGGATTAAATGTTCAAAATAATTAATTACGCGATAACGTTTATTTAATAAGAAATTATGCGTTTAATGTGAAATGCAAAACCATGCATGAGCTAGTATGATGAATGTTGAGTTTGAGAAATGACCAAAAATTGAGAATTGTGACACTATGAAATCCTTAAGCCTAGACAGAAACCTAGTTGCGCTGAGAACACTGAGGAAGATAAGCAGTTAGAAGAAGTCACTAGAAAGAAATTGGATGAAAAACTTAAGAGCCCTTCATGCATAGAAAAGAAAATCGCTATAAAACACCCAACTATTCTAAGGATAATTGTATTGCATTTAACAAGTTTAGACCTCAAACACAAATACCGACCCTCAACAAGTGTTCTCGAAAAAGGATATGGACATGAAAAAGCCGATGAGTTTGTTGAACGTAACCCCCATGTAGGAGAATGCTTCCCGCCATCAGTATATCCCCCCAATACTCCAATGCATTTAGTTCCTAGATCTATTCCCACTAAGAGCAAGACCTTAATCAGTCAGTATGTCATTTATCAATTATTTGTTGATTTTGAGAAAACATGTAATGCATCTCAATTTCATGAATTATCTGTTGCTCTGAAAGTCTCCCATGATCGTGTCATTGAGCTTGAGAAAACTAACTCTAAATTGCATAAAAAATTTGAACGGGATGATCACGATAACATGGTGAAACAGTTTTCTAAATTGGAAGTTGAGCATCTTGCTTTGCAATTAAAATAGCAACATCTAAAAAAAATGTTAAAACCTCAAATATCAAGACATCCTTGGATGCTCCCAATTTGATGCGCTTTTTAAATCAAAGAAACGGATGAACAGATTCGAGCTCATTGTAACACGATCAGAAAAATGAGAACCCAAATTTCACATATAAAGGGTGAAAAGAACAATGTGACAGGCTCCCAAATGCCTCCTCCTTTAGATTCTCAGAGTTCTCAGACTTTTCATCTTCAAAACTTGGTTAATATTCTACAAAAGGAAAATGAGAGTTTTCTAGAAGAAAATGAAAAGGTGAAACAACACTTTAAAGAGTTATATGATTCAATAAAAGTCACTCGTGACAAGAACAACGAAAAAATAACGTTTCTACAAAAGGAAATTGAGAATATGAGGAGTCAGGTAAAAGGGAAAATGCCACTTGTCTTTAATGAGAATGTTGCATCAAAGTCATCTGTTGACTGTAGAATATATCTGGATCAAGTAAATACATTCCTCCTCATCTTAGAAATAATGAACTGGCATTTCATAACTATTTCGTTAATCTTAAGGATAGTCTAGAATGTCTCCGTGAAATTGTAGAGGAGGATTTCATAAATAAGCCCCTTGATAGTGAAATTAGGTTTGCTTGCATTCAGGCCAAACGATCCCAAGAACTGTTAGAATGCTTAAGAGCAACATGCCCTAAATCCGATGGTAAGAAGGATAAAATAGTTGTGCCTTGTTCTATGCCTGATTTTAAGAATACCAATCTTAATATGCATCACTCATCACCTAAAGTTAAGCATGTAAGCTTCAATGTGTCTTCAAGTAGTTCAGATCCCAACACTTCTAAACCTAAAATGCAAGAGGTAGCAAAACCAACTAATGTTTCCATTCCCTCTACAGGAGTACAAAGTGACACCAAAGCGAGCGGGTCAAAGCCTCAGTGCAATACAAAGCAAGATAGGACCTCGCAAGCTAAGTATGTGAAATGGAAGAAAGTATAAGACCACCCTAGGAACATTAAGTTTGAGTTGAATAAAACGAATCGTGTTGATTCTAGTATTAGCTATAAGCGTACTGTAATTAATTTGAATTCTGCTAATTTTGGCAAAACATGTAATGATGATTGTTTGGTTTCTGTTACTAATCATGAATGTGGTGTGAATGAGTTGATTAATGCCGTTAAATGCCCCTGTTAAGATAGTGAATACAAAAAATCAAGCTAAGAAGGCTAGAAAGCGATGGCGAAAGAAGGTTAGAAAACATTGGAAACCTACAGGAAGGAAATTTAGTAACATAGGTTATCATTGGATACCTACTGGCCGCAAAATCAATCTTAATGAGATGTGCCCAAAATTATCTAGATCAATGCCCATTAGGAAATGGGTGCCTACTGGTAGAACTATTCATTTAAGAAGTGAACATACTTTGAATAGGTCAAATACGGACACTAGCACTGATCTATCCCTCGATGATTCCATTGTTTCTACTTCCCATGGGGTGTTCCAATCAATGTTACTAACCAAATGGAACCCATTCTTGCATGAGGATCCCAATGATCCGCTTATCCATTCTGTTTGTGTTCAATTGCAGATCGTTCAAATCGCTTCGTGGTACCTGCATCAGCCGCTCCAAGCATATGATCGAGACCGTCACGCTCATGAACTTTGTGACTAAATTTATCTGACCTAGATTCGGGAATGATCATTTCGGTGCAATTATGGGTTATGGAGACGATGTTGTCGGTGATAGTGTTATTCCGTGGTATATTACGCAAGGTCTTGGTCATAACCTATTCCCTTCGGCTTCAATTCGCTGATTCTCGACCTAGTACGCCTTCGTAAAACATACTTGTTTCGTTAAAGAACTTGATGGTAAAGAAGTTTTAAGAGGAACACGTGGTTCAAATCTATACACCATCTCTATCGAAGATATGATGAAGTCTTCCAATCCGCTTGTTGTCAAAGGCTTCGAAAACAAAGTCATGGTTATGGCATCGCCGCCTAAATCAATTCAACTTCACCATAAATGATCTCTCTCCGTAGGACTTGGTAATAGGCTTACCTAGACTAAAGTATAAAAAGGATCATCTTTGTTCAAGATGCCAATTGAAAAAGCAAGAAGTATGCCCACAAACCCAAACCTACTAATAACCGCTATGGAAGTTCTACATACCATTCACATGGATTTATGTGGACCCATGAGAGTACGTAATATTTTCGGAAGAAATATGTATTAGTTGTGGTTAATGATTACTCTCGATTTACTTGGGTTAAATTCTTGAGGACAAAGGATGAAACTCCAGATATCATCATCAAACTTATTAAATACCGCAGTGTTCGACTTAACAAAACCTGGCTTAATCATCCCAACGCATTAAATGGAACTGAAGTTTGTTAATAAACAACTTAGTGAGTTTTATGAAAGGGTTGGAATCAGTCATGAAAGAAGTGTTCCACTAACTCCTCAACAGTAACGGTGTAGAAAGACTAAATCGAACTCTTGTGAAGCCGTGAAGAACAATCTCATTACTCAAAGGTTCCAATGTTTCTCTGGCCTGAAGCCATTGCCAATGCATGCTACACTCAAAATCGATCCCTTATTCACACTTCTCATGGAAAAACTCCATATGAACTTGTCCACAATCCAAAACCTAATCTTTCATTCCTTCGTGTGTTTGGTGCATTGTGTTATCCAAATAATGAGGGCCAAGACTTAGGCAAACTTAAAGCTAAAGCGGACATTGGAGTATTTTTAGGATATGCACCAAGCAGAAAAGGATACTGAACCTACAACAAAAGAACCCGAAATATCATGGAAACAATTCACGTTACGTTCGATGAGCTAACCGATCAAATGTGTTAGGAATTGGAAATTCCATGTTAAAGTGTCGGTCACCCCAATTATGGTCTAGCATATGTTAGCTCGTAGACTTGTAGTTATTCATGTTATGTGCGGTTAGTTAGTCAAGAGCGAATAGTTTAGAGTAACACCGAGGAAGGACGGTTTTACCCACCGTGATGCCCGATCCACAATCCGCCAGACGCTATTTGTAACTATAAATACCCCTTCCATCCATGGAAGGGGTGGTGCTTCTCATAATCTAACCTAAGGAAATTGTGAAGCAAGTCTCTAGCAAGAAACACCCTCTCATCTCTTTCTCTCTCAAATGGCTAACATGTATTTCCATCATCCAAGACCACCCGAATCATCAAACACAATAATATTAAGATCCTAACAATTGGTATCAGAGCCAAGGTTATTGTGTTATCTTTGATTTGTGTGGTTCGTACCAAAGTTTTTGTGTTTTGATGATTGGTGTGGTTTTTATAAAATGTTTTAAACTGTTTTTTAACAATATTTTTGAAACTGAATTTTTTTCCTCATGTTTGTTGATAACAGTGTTTAAACTTTTTGTGTATCCTATTGGTTTGAAACAAAAAAGTCATATGGTCCATGTTTATACCTGGGTTGCGTCATTTGTTGTCCAAACCAGTTTGTTCTATCATTTTTATCTGACTTTTTGGTACCAAATCTGTGATATACTCGTGGTCATCTGGTAATTTTTCATGGTCAAACAGTCAAAAAGTATCATCTTTTATGCAGTTTTTCTGGGTAAGTATGAAGATAGACGAAAAGTGGCGGAAAACTCATCGAAAAAGTCAATATCCAAATTAGCATTTGTATTTACAAGTTAGCGTTTTGTGATGAAAATGACCTAGCGACTTGTTATTTAACAAGTAGCGATTTGTGTCACTTATGGGTAGCGACTTGTTCTCAAATAAAAGATCTAGCGACTTGCCGTCTATCTAGCGACTTGTCTGAAATAAATTAAAAGAATAGATGAAGATGAAGAAATCGTCAAGTTGACCATGACCACAACAACAAATACCAAATACCAAATCAAACTCGACCTCAGTTCTATTCTAAACATCATCGGTCCAACAAACAATTGAAACTGAAATAAGACCATGAACGTGATTAAATCTTAGTCTCGCCACATCAAATCCATAACAACAACAAGACCTACTATCTACTGACACCCGCAAGACCCTCACATATCTCTCCTCAACACACATCTATCTAACACCAATCATCTAACTCAAATAATTTATCTCGCACCGGTTCAATCTTTCAATCTTTCACAGATTTTTTGATTAAACCTTATTCCTCATCGATCAATTTAGAAGATGAAGCTTCTTGTTAATATCCGAATACAATTAAGAATAATTGATAACAAATCTGTTATAATTATTCTTTGATTCGTTAAAAGGCCAACATCAAAAACACAAAATTAAAACCCTACTTGAGACCATTTACATGATCTTGAAGACTTCAAAATGCCCTCTAGATTCGTCTTGATCATATTTGGTTGAGTAATAATTAGGTTTGTGTTTCAATTTGATGATTATGAAAGGAGATATGATTCGATTTGATAATAGAGATGGGTGTGTGTTGAATATTTTTTTCTCAGACTCTTGAGAGAAAATGTTTGGTGAGAGGCGTTGTGTTGAGGAGAAAAAGGGAGGCGAATATTTCCAGAATTTTCAGGTTTAGGTCAAGTTGCGTGTGAGATAGTTTTATATCCGGTTCTATAGTTGTGATGTGGGCCAACCAAATATATGTGGTTTATCTCAACTACTTTTGGATCGTTGGCCTAACAATATTGGGCTGCCATTGGATATACTCAGGTTGGGTGTGTGATTAGCTACATGGACTTCAACGTGATGTTAAATACATAGTCATTGGATTTAATGTGAGGTTGAGATATAACGTGAAGTTGAGATGTTCCAATTAATTTGTTTCTATTAACAGATTGAGGTCAATATGATTCAAATTTTTTAATATCGAATGTATTCATCCGAATTTCATGTTTGGATAAATATGTTAGGATAAATTTCGGTATATTGAGCGGTAATTTTGGTATGGTATATTTTCACGGAAGGATACATAATTCACGGCTTGAGCGAAGACTTGAAAAAAAATGATCACGGAGTTTTTGTATGGTATTACTTACGAGATATTAGCCGTATCAAGTTATCTCCATATATGGTCACTACTATTAGCCGTTGAATCAATGGAGGTTCATTTTCAAAGAATTCCAATGAGATATTCGACTCACAAAATATCAATGATATTATCAGCTTAAGCAAAATCTTTCAAGAATCTTTAACGCCGTCATGATCTTTCAAGATGTTTGCTTATGACAAGAACTTTCGGCAAATGGTCGCATACGCTATGATTCTTCCGAAAGTTCAAACCATCATGGGGAGAAACGTGTACTTTGATGTTTACGGTCAACCTCGTGGGGAAGTAGTGTATACTACTAATTTAGTATGGTTTGAAGTGTCTTTTACATTTGGGTAAAGAATTTTTAATGATAAAGATGAATTGTTGATGAACCACTGCATGTTCCCCTAAAACAGATATTCACCAAAACCTAATTTGTCATAACACATCGCGACATTGTTTACTCGCTTTGTCTTGATTTGTAAAACCCGAAGAATCTATATCTCGTTTAAATCATAGATCTGAAATCCCGTGACAATGAAAACATCCCAGTTAAAGTAATGTGCATTTCCGGATCTATCTTACGGTTTATTCTTGGTTTTGTAAAATCCTGAAAGAAACTATTTCTCGGTTTAAACCATAGAACTGTAAAATCCGGTATTGATGGACCATCCTGGAGAAAGGAAGGTGTATTTATGGATCTTATCTGATGCTGTTACTACGGTTTCTACTTCGAAAAAGGGATAAAAGGGTGTACTTCATGATTTGTGTGTTTGTTTGGATTGTCCTCATGGCAGTTTGGCTATTACAAGGTTTTATGAGGTTATGTGCTTTTAACCATGGTCGTGATGAAACCATTATCATAGTTAACTTAAAACGTCAAAGGAGACTAGATTTGAGCTTTTAATCAGAAGATGTGACAACGACGTTAATTCAAGATATTCTATTTGAGTTTGAAGTGAAATATCACAGGCAAGTGTACTTAGTATCTGAAGGTATCGGGGATGGTTGGATGAAGATTCTTCGAGATCCTTGTTCGAGCTTAATCAAAAACGAAGACATGGAAATCTAGTTATTTTTGGGTGACTTTTTCCTTTTCTTTTACCACTTGGGGAATTGGGCTCTTACCACCACAAAATAACTATCACTTTAAGGAGTTACGCTTGTAGTGCTCGTCACATTGAATTGTGGATTTTCAAGAGGTGATGTACATCTTATACTTGATGGTTGGTTGGATGAAGAGTATAGAGTACTTAGAGATTCAATGGAGGATGAAGTCTCGACACCGCTCTTTTTTACACATGTGCAAGTTTAAGTCACGAGTTCGGGTTGTTTACTTCGTGGTCAAATTCATCATATTGGTTTTCTCCATCATGTCACGACAAAGTGCCTACTGAATGATAATGGTGATGATTACATGTTTTGCCAAGAGATGATGAAAGAGAGAGATTATGACGTCTGCTCACATCAGCTCAGCCTCGTGACATCAACATTATGAACGTATGAAGACAGCTCATGCCCTTTCTCTAATGAAAAGAAAGTGCCCAAGCCATGCTTATCTTCCTGGAAGAGAAATCTTCTTATTTATGACCATTCTCATCAACATGCTTCATGCTTTTTCCAAGCGCTTTTAATTATCAAGTGAACCGGCTACCATTGATTTTCTTCATTCCACTTGCTCATTATAATGAAGATGGCGACATCAATGCTAATTTTGGGGGGGAGAAGTGTGAATAGAACATTTGGATGATTTTCACTTATTCAATCAAGAATGGCAACTCCGTATGCAATTCTTGAGGGGGAGAAGAAGTGTGAAATTACTGCATGATTGATATTATATGAGGATAAATGGTTAAACGGCTCCAAACCCATGTAAGAACCGAGCTTCTTCTTATCGGGTCATCTTCACATGGAGTTTTCTTCTAAAAGAGCCGTTGGTTAACATCTTCACACGGGCTGATTTTGATTAATGACAAAGTGCTTTACTGCGAGGCGAATTTCCTTGATGAACGCCTTTCTGTTCTTGTTTGATTGGGAGGGATTTGAGTTAAGGGGATTTGCTATATACAAGCGCTGAATGGCCGTGAGTTGAAGATGTTAACTTTTACCCCTAATTGGACAATCTTGAAGAAGGTCGAGTCCATACCGTTCTACATTTTCTGCTACATGTTAGAAGACTAAAGACGAGTTGCATTTATCGATCTAAAGACTTCTTAATTCGGGCATTTATTAAACAGATTGTCGGTTTAGGGAGAGCACTAATTGGAGGAGAGTGATATGTCAGATTTAATCCCCAATTAGACTTGCTCACATTCTTTCCTCAGCAAGTTGATTCCCACAAGATTTCAAGTGTTCTTCTCAACAGATTTCATGTATACGGGCTTACAAAGAGTTGCTGATTCTGAAATATCAAAACCAGAAGGGGAAGGAGACACGCATCTAAATGCAGTAAACTTGATGAACTTAATACTCTAAGTAATTGAAGATATCCCGGAAGACAAATGTTTTACCAGAGAAACTCAAGGTTTAACTCATGACGAGTAAACTTGATGAACTTAATACTTCTAAGTGATTGAAGATATCCCGAAGACAAATCATTACCGCAGAGAAACTCAAGGTTTGACTCATGGCGTTTAGTGTTCTTATTCCAACTATATGGGGGAAGAGATGGAAGAGTTAGTTTCTGGTGATAAAAGAGGTACATAAGTGTGTGATGATTTAGATGTTATCGCAATCATCAAGGGAGAGAGATTGTGTACATTGGGACGCTCAAGTTTTCACTTGAGTGCTTAACTGATTCAGAGATATAATCACTTATTCCGAGTTGAATCCGCAGAGATAGTCCTCCACGAGATAATCAGTGAGTCGGCCTCGCTTCTTCAATGTTATCGGTTATTCTCTTTGGGCATTCGGGTACTTCGGTTCTTGAGCTTCACACTTTCTTGGGGAGAGAAAAGTATACATCGGGGTTATTCTTTGGCTATTGACTTAATCGCTACTGATGGTATAAGTTTCTTTGTCTCTTCGGTATGTGTATTCGGGTTCATGAGCTCTAGTATAAGAGACTGACTGCATCAATTCATCTACTTGGGGGAAGTGGTCTCTTGACAACTCATTGGGGATGCATAGCTTCATACTTCAGTGGTAATGAAATATGAGAAGAAATTTAAAGAGTGGGATGATATCGTCGTTCTTGTTCATGATATAACCCCGAACGAAGAATCTCGATTATCGTTCTTAAAAGGAGCAGCGGGATTTATGTTAAATGGTGTGCTTCTCTGTGCACCTGGCTAAGGCAAGATTGAAACAAAGCTTTTAATCTGCTCATCTAATGGATTTTCGGTTTGGGGGGAAGCTGCCAAAGTCTCTCTTTCTCAAAGGCTAGTGTTCTATCTTCTTTTCAAGAGCCTCGGAAGCTTTGGTGGTGGATGTTTAAGAGATGACGATTTCTATCTTCTTCAACGAGGTTGTTCGATATCCTTATATCGGTACTCGTATCATCATCTTTTTAAACTATATCATCTATTCTATCTTTGTAAATATTTAACAAAAAACCAAATACAAAAATATAAAACCAGCAAAACAAAATAGAAAAATATAAAATCAACTAAAACCCATAAAAATCAGAAAATTTAAAAATACGAAAAATGTGTTTTTTTTCAAGACATGTCTTCTGGTATCGATAACATCTGCATTCTTAGAAATGTCATTCAACAATGGCACGGGACCATAGATGAAGTTCGAGCAGAAGGTGTAAATATTTGCTTTCAAAACATGTCACAAACAAATGGCTTGCAATTATTTCTGACTGTAACCCGTGCTAAAACTATGGCTTGCTATTATTTCTGATAGCAACCCATTCTTCAAGGAAGGAAAGTGCTGCGCTAAAACAATTTTCTTAAATCTCGTGCACTTATCCTAATACAAAACAAGGAAAGCATGTCGTCAAAAAGACTGTTGTTCCTACACAAATGTTTTTCCGTCTAAAATTCTTCAGAAAAATATTTGTTTTAACTTAATGGTGGTAAATGAGTTGTTTGAAAATCAATCAGATTTAGGTTTTCATAAATTTGCAAACTCAATTAATGACTTCCGCGCTTTTAATCTTTTCATAAAATGAGTCATTGATTGAGGGGGAGAATGTTTTCAAATTTATATCATCTAACGAGCTTTTCTAATTATCCTATATGCTTAATTGAAAATGATGTTAACCTATGTTGAAGGACTAGGTGCCTAGGATATGATTGGTAGGATTAGATGATTAGAGTTTGATGAACACATTATTCCCATGCCTTTACATGATTTGATTGATATGTTGAATTGACTTTTATTAGTCGCATTGTTGTTGGTGATGTCGAACCACCATATATCTGCTATGTCCACTAACATATGCAGATATCATGGTATATAAGAATGTTCCCGATCCGGATCCCACAATTGAAGATGATTGGATGCCGGAAAGAAAGGGTAACTATATCTTGGGTTGACAAATGAAGAAACGGAGCTTAATTGGACTCTCTTGGAGAGAGCTGCATGGAAAAATGCAACGTATGAAGTCTCAATCGCATCACAGACGGCAAGGTTTTTTCTTCCAAGCCCTACAACAACATAAGCTCAACCACCTAACGATCTTTAAAAGTAGAAATTTGATACCATTTTTTAAACAATTTTCAAATAATATTGTTTTGAAAAATGGAAAAATATTGTTTTGAAAATAAATTGACTTAATTTTGAAATCACCGGACTTCATTTTAAAAATTTAAGTCACTCAATCATCGACTACGTCATCATTGAGGGGAGAGTGATTTAAATTAAAATATTTTCAAACAATATTTCATCAATCAAGTCCGTTTGTACAAAAATAAGTGGTGATCTAAAGATTTAATGTTATGTCATGGTATGATTTTCTTTTAAACCCAAAGATCTTTCAAAATGAAATTTTTTCTCTTCTTGTTTGATTGTGAAATTGTTTTATTTTACTTAAAGATCTCTTAAAAACTATCATACCTGACACTAAGAATCTTTAATGTCGGTAATTGTCCTCATTGGTCATTTTTCAAAATTAAATCTTGCCACGTCTTTCCCCTAAAATTTTCCAAATGATTTAAATCAATCGGGATCCAAAATCTCAATTGGTTTGAAATTTTTGATCGGGGGAGAGATCGTGATTTAAATCTCAAAATCGGTTTTAAAAGGGTAATTGTTGCTAAAGCACTCCTTCCTTCATGTGCCAAACGATTTTGAAATACATAATGCACATGTTGTGGAGGAGCATTTATCCAAAAACAAGATGAGTATTTAAACAAGGCCACATATTCTCCCATGTTTTCCAAACCTTATTAATTCACTTAGGATCCAAAATCTCAAAGGGTTTGATATTTTTGATCGGGGAGAATTTGTGATTTAATAATGAAATTTGATAAAAGATGATCGCTTTGATTTAAGTGTGTGTCGCTCTCCCATATGTGCTAAACACTTTCGAATCTCGAAGCACATATTGTGGGGAGCATTTCAAAAAGAAAACAAACTTTCAAGGTACAAAAACTTTTATGTTTTAACATAAAGTACCTTGATTGATTTTCTAAATGGTTTCTTAATGGCTTTTGTGATCGTGAATGTGCTTCAAAAAGAACTCTTTCCTCTATGTGATAAAATAATTTCAAATATCCTATGCACATATTGAGGGGGAGAATTTACCAAAGAAAATCAAATGGCTTTTTCCATGGAAATTGTGATCAAGAATATTTCAAAGAACTCTTGCCTCCATGTGCTAAACAATTTATAAAATCATATGCACATGTTGAGGGGGGCATTTCTAAAAGATCAAAACAATTAAGGTACAAAATGCTTTGATATTATATCACAAGTACCTTGATTGATTTTCCAAATGATTTTTCAATTGGTTTCGAGAAGGAAAGAACAATACCAAAAGACCGACCAATTTACTTTATGCATGGTGTTATAAGGATGGTTAGGTTAGGTATTCGTTCCCACGATCCCGCCAGAGCCGGAGGGATCTACCCAGGACAATCCACTAGATAGTGTAGAGTCCTTAGGTATGATGAAAAAAAAAGAGAAAATGAGAATATGGGAAGAGTGCCGACTGAGACAGAGCTAGTACTGGAATAAACCCAACAAGGTTCTAGTAATGAAGTCTCTCGTATGCATCAAGGGGTTGAAGAATAAAAAAGAAATGAATGTGAAAATGGTGAAAAGAAATAGCCCTCCAATAATTCAACCTTAGCGTAAACCGGGTTCAATACATATGCTACCGGGTTGTTACTAAGGTAACACTGTATTGAAGACAAGAAGTCATGGACCCAAAGGACGACCGCACTAAACTTCCCAAAGCTACTCAAGTTCCTCTTAAAAGGGCTTGTTTCATTCTCACGGGAACCTACATAATCTATCGACTTTCTCTTAGAGATTGTTGATATTGAAGAAGGAGACCTCTCCCTAGTCTCCGGCATAGGAACCAAATGTGCACTATTGAGTCTAGAGCCAAGAGATCATCCACAATATCTCATTAGACACAAAATCATGAAGACTTGCTATTTCACACAATGTGGAAAGTAAGAATATATTAAGAGTCCTACGAATTATCCTTGTGGTATTGCCGTAACATCCGAAAGTGATATGTAAGTATTAACGATGAAGATGGAAATCCTTCTAGAGCCAACATCAAACAAGCTCTTGGTGGGTGACATGTGAGATCTTTTCTAAAGATCAAGCTTGTGACAACTGGATAGAAACAATGGGGCGATTCATTCTTGAATCAACCTTGGTCCAGGAAATGAATTGACGAATACTTTTGGAAAAACCGTTCGATGTGCAAACCTTCTTTTCTCTAGCACATCGAATGTGTATTCATATTTCAAACTTAAAAAGTATCTCTGATTGAAAAAATACTTTTGGAAAAACCGTTCGGTGTGCAAATTTCTTCTTTTCTCTAGCACATCGAATGTGTATGCTCTTCTCATATACAAAAAGTATTTCTGTTTGAAAATTGATCTTTCTCATAAAACCTTCGTCGTATTGCAAAACTCTTTCTTCTAAGCAATACGTGATTGTTTTTCAAATCATTTTTCATCAATCAGTGAATCTCAATTTGCTGTTTCACTTACTCCGTGTTGTCTTCTTTGAGACGCTCCGTTTGAGAACGCTAGACAAACTGCTAAAACCCCTGTCAAGGAGATTCTTCGAATTATAATACCGATCACAAAAGACTTGTAATCGATCAACGGGGAACCGTAGGTGCCGTATCAATTCAACTAAAGTGATCAAAGACACTTTCGATGTTTTATTGCTAACTGTTGTTTGCGTGTACATTTGGACGGTTGTACCGACGTAATCGAAGTCAATCCAAAGCCGCATGCTCATAGCATCCACACTTAATTGAAGAAATCATGATTGGTGCATATCTACATAACCTGGTTCTGATATTTTTATACTATGCTTCTGCTACGCTGCTACAAATATCATGAACCAGTAAAAGCTTCCGCTACTCTGATGAAAGGATGTCATGATCCAGAAAGTGTGAGCATGTCGGTCCAAAAGTCACAACTTCACATGATGGCAACACAAAAAAAGGATGAACCAGAGATTTTCTGTGGCTGATGATCTCAAAGAAAGCATGAAGATCATCAAAGATGTGGATCAATTAAAGGCCTCCACTAAAAGTACAAATCAATGCGGACTTTAAAGTATCACTGCTAAAGCACAAAGATTGCGGAACTTGAAGAATAGAAGTCTACGAGCTCGAGAACGATAGACAAAGAAAGAATGCTAGGATGCAAAATGTATTTAATGGGGTGACCTCCCTTAGGGGGAGATTGCTAGGATGCAAAAAGTGCCATTGCTCTCTTGCAACAACGTTCAACATTCAAGAGCAAAGCACATTGACATTCGACATCATTTCATTCGGGAACAAGTAGAAAAAGGTGTGGTAGAACTCTATTTTGTGAGGTCTGAATACCAGTTAGCAGACATCTTCACCAAAGCTCTTCCTAGAGAACATCCTTCCACTACTTGGTCTAAAGAGTCTACAACCGGAAACACTCAAACGTCTTCAAGAGGAAAACGAGGAGTAAAGGTCTTTCTTCATCTATCTCTTGTATATATTTATTCAAAAAGCAAAATACAAAATTTCAAAACCCACAAAAGAAAATATAAAAATATAAAATTTTCAAAAATCCATAAAAATTAGAAAATCTTGAAAATTATCAAAAAATATTGTTATTTTGTCATGTTTTTTATTTTAGTATTTTTGTTATTAGATATCATCTACGGATTTTGTGTTGACTTTCAAAGAATGTCACGGGTTTTTAGATGCTCTTCGAATGTACACAAATTGCTTAAAAAAATGAGGTAGAGAAAAATGGTGGTTTATTGTCATTTCAGGCAGTAACCCGTTTTTAAAAGAAAAGAACAGAGCCATGCTTAATCTTATTTTTCAAATCTCATGCTCTGATTCTTAAAACAAATATTTGTCACCAAAAAGACAAATATTTTCTTTCCAATATTTTTCCGCCTAATGATTCTTCTAAAAATATTTGTCATCTATTGAAAACAAAATTGCTTTGAAAATACCTCGACTCCATTTTGAAAATCATCTGGCTTATCTTTGTCAAAATCTCTAACTTCAATCAACAACTCATGTCATTGATTGAGAGTGGAGAATGATTTCAATTCAATCAAAAAGGTGATTTTTCAAACAATTGGCACGTAAAAGAGCAAGGTCTACTTTTGGATAATCAAATGAACAATGTTTTATACAAGTGGTTCAAGACCTTGGCTATTGTTATGTTTTCAAAAGATATTTATGCATGAATGGTCAATAGAGTTTAAAGTCTCAAAATCTAATCCTTATCGCTAAAATGTCTTTCAAAAGCAAGTCACTATCTCTCAAAAGCTCTCAAAATTTAATTTAAATCAATAGAGATCACAACTCCCAAAGGATTTGTAAATTGTGATCGGGGGAGAATTTGTGATTTAAATTGGATTCAAACTGATAATTAGATAAATGGTTTTATACGTGATTAACAAGCTCTCCTCCCTGCATGGGCCAAACGATTTCAAATTTTCCATGCACATGTTAAGGGGAGCATCTATTTTAAACCAAAATGGATTGCAACATGATTAATTTGTTCCAAAGTGCAGGTTTTCTCTAATATGTGCTAAACAATTTCAAAATCAGATGCACATATTGAGGGGGAGCAAATTTTTGAAAACCACATTCTTACCCGAAAATATCTTCAACTGTATTTAACACTGATTTTGATCGGGAAAGTAATGTCGAGATTTTTAGAAAATATTTATCAAAGAAGTGAATTCTTCGTCTTGCCTCCGTGTGCCAAAATGATTTCTAACATATGATGCACATGTTGAGGGGGAGCCGTTTTCTAAAATATCAAAAATGATTCAGGTACAAAATGTTTTGATCATGTATCACAAGTACCTGGATTGATTTTCAAATAGTTTTCAATTGGTTTCAATGGCTGATTAACAATACCAAAAAGACCGACCAAATTTACTTTATGTATGGTGATATAAGGATGGTTAGGTTAGGTATTCGTTCCCACGATCCCGGAGCCGAGGGATCTACCAGGGACAATCCACTAGATAGTGTAGAAGTCCTTAGGTATGATGATAAAAGGAGTAAAGTGAGATATGGGAAGAGTGCGGACTGAGATAGAGCTAAAACTGGAACAAACCCAACAAGGTTCTAGTTATGAAATTTCGGTAAGCACTGAAGGGGTTGAAGAATTAAAAAGAAATGAATGATAAAAGGGTGAAAAGAAATAGCCCTCCATTATTTCGACCTTAGGGCCGAAACCGGGTTCAATTCATATGCTACTGGCTGTTACCTAGGTAACATCGGTATTGAAGACAAGACGTCATGGACCCAGTGACTCACTGCACTACAACTTCCCAAGCTACTCAAGTTCCTCTTAAAAGGACTTGTTTCATTCTCACAGGGGAACCTACATTATCTATCGACTTTCTCTTAGAGATGATTGATATTGAAGAAGGAGACCTTCTCCCTAGTCTCCGGCATAGGAACCAAATTTGCACAATTGAGTCTAGAGCCACGAGATCATCAATAAATCTCATTAAGGACACAATCAATGAAGACTCTCTATTTCACACAATGTGGAAAGAGAGAATATACATTTAGAGTCCTACGCATTATCCTTGTGGTATTGCCAGAACATCTGAGTAATATGCAAACATATTCACAATGAAGATGGAAAGCCTTCTAGAGCCAACATCAAACAAGCTCTTAGTAGGTGGCATGAGATCTATCCAATAGATCAACCATGTGACAACAGAACAGAAACAATGGGGCGATTCAAATTTTTGAATCAATCCTGGTTCAGGTTATGGATTGACGATACCTTTAAAAACCGGTCGTTGTACTTAAAATTCTTTTCTCTTGTACATCGACTGTGTATTAGTATTTCAAAAATAAAAGGTGTTTATGATTGATAATTGATTTTCTTTAAAACCTTCATTGTATTGCAAAAAACACTTTATTTTGAGCAATACACGATTGTTTTTCAAATCTCTTCATCAATCTGAATCTCAAATTCGGGTTCACACTCCTGTTGTCTTTGAGAACGCTCCGTTTGAGAACAGCTAGAGCAACAAGAAACCTGTCAAGGAGATTCTTCGAATTATATTCATCACAAAGACTTGTACTGACAACGGGAACCATGGGCAGTGTACCTCAATTCAACGAAAGTGATCAAAGACACTTTCGTGCGCTTTATTGCTAATCTGTTGTATGCAGTATACTGACGCTGCAGTACCGACGAATGGAGAGGTCAATCCATAGTCGCATGCTCACACAACACATTCATTTCCAAAGAAATCATGATTAGTGCATAAATGTCTCTGATATTCTCACTCCATGCTTCTCACGCTACCAGCAAATATCATGAATCATCTAAAACTTCGCTACTCGATAAGAAGAAATCATGATCCGAATGTGAGCATGTCGGTCCACCGCCACAACGCCACATAATGTCAACACCACAATGGAAGAGTCGAGATTTACGCAAACTGATGATCTCAAAGTCGCTCAATACTCATCATCACGTGGATCAGTTAAAGACCTCCACTTGATTTATTCAAACATGGATAACTTGAAGAATCAAAGACTACGAAGCATCGAGAGCAAAGGACTTAAACAAGAATTCAAGAACAATCTTAATGTAATATCTGTCTGTATTCTGTGTAAATTGAGGTGACCTCCCTTATGGGGAGATTGTTAGGAATTAGAAAATTCATTCATTGAAGTGTCGGTCACCTCAAGTATATGTAATCATTAGAAAGCTCGTAGTCGTAGTTATTTTATATTAGTAAGTAGTAAGTTAAGTAAAACCATGGAGGACGGACGGGTCTTTACCCGCTGTTTGCCTGATCCACAGCCCGTAGAAGGCGTTTATTGTATGACACTATAAATACCCTCTACCTCCCAAGGTAGAGGGTTGGAGCTTCAATACCATTTTTCTTTGTTTCACATAGTTCCCAACTCTCTTCCCTTTCTCTCACTAGAACTTTCTCTCTCTAAACAATTGTGAATGCCCCATATGGATTTGGTTTAATGTGATTGTGAAATCCTATATCTTACAAATAGGTTCTAGAACTTGCTTTGTGATGCATCCCGAGATCGCTAGTGAGACTACACTTGTGTAGTTAGTAATAACTAAATGATAAGAAGAATTAGGATAACCCTTGCTTGAAACCCCGTATTATAATTACTCCTTCCGCATCAATTGAGTAATTCCCCCACACCCTTGCGTTGTACTCATCATTAGTACACGATACCCCTTGTTAACCCCTCAGAGCCTATCCTTTTCGCGGTTCTTGTGATGTTTCGGTTTTCCGGAATATCAATAAAGAGCATTGTTTACAATCCACCCCCAAATGTACACCCAAATCACCTTAGCCTACCTTGTATGCACTCACTTTTAGTGAATTATTGTTATCATACTAAACCCTTAGTTCAATTATCTAGTTACTTGCATGGTTGCTAAGTCGAGTCATATCTTTTGTACATAGTTTTGGGATGATTGGGACTCATGGGTAAAGTTAAATTTTAAGGAGTGACGGGAAAGAACGTTAAATTCAAATTCCCTTTATTTACGTAATAATGTACTCCAAGTGTTTTGATCTTTTCAATTCGGGTCATATTAGTGTTAGAGTAATAAAAAACTCAAGTGTAGGGATGTGCCTATAAATCCCTTATATTTTGATGTTATCGTAGACTAGAGTAAAAGTGAATGAAAAAAAAATAGAGTGTTGAAAAAAAAATGAAAAAACATACGGGCTACCATCCTACATCTATCTTTACATTTATGTTTGTTTGTTTAAAAGTTATCTAGATTTTAGAGAGTCGAGTCTTGGCTTAGCAACGCCATTCTTCTCATGCTTGTAACATAAAGATTTTTTACTTGCCACCACTAAATCGCCTATCCAACCAAACCCTTTATTTCCCTACCGTAAGCCTAACATTACAACCCTTTAAAAGACCTCTTAGATAGTTGTTCCTAGGTGCTTACGCCAAAGCGATGGAGGTTTGATCTAGTCTCAAGCCTATGGTAATCTATGTACTATGACTGGTTAATGAGTGTTTATCTTCCATTTCCATTTGATATATTTCATATACACCCGAGAGATGAAAGTATCCAAACACCACTTGTGAGGTGCTAGTATATAATTTCCGCGCTTGTTATGACTATTGCGGGGCTTATACTTGTTATGAATGATGTTAAACCATTGCTTTATGCCCCCTAACTTATAAATTGATTGGCCAAAAGCACATTTGCTTGAGGACAAGCAAATACCAAGTGTAGGGATATTTGATAAAGATTTAAAACGTACACTTTTAAGGGGTCATGTAAGCCCTTAATCGCCCACTTTTATATCCGTTACTGCTTAATTTCGTTCCTTTTCACTTTTTAGGTCTCTTGGAAGCAAAATGCTGGAATGATGCATTTTTGGACGAAAAGGAGGGAGTATGTGAATAAAACGGCTAAGTCAAGATCAAGACACTCAAGCTGCTGAATTTACACCTGGCGGCGTCCCAATCAGAGGGCGACGCCGTCCCTTTATTTGTGACGACTCAGGAGCGAATTTGCTATTTTACACCTGACGGCGTCAGGCTTTGAAGAGTAAGGCGCACAAAAACTTTTCTTCTCAGACGGCCCAGATCCAGACTCAAACGACGTCAGTACTGAAGACTGACTGCGTCACAACCACAACATGATGCCGTCCCAGTGAAGACTTGGCCAAGACGAAACAATAATGGCGACGATCAGACGGTGTCCCACCTATAAGGCGACGCCTTCGCAGTTGTAAAATTAAGTATAGAAATCAATTTTTTAGACTTTTAGAGAGGTAGACTTGTGGAGTAAAAACCTAAAACAATTGTAGTCCAGTTTTGACAGTATTTTAGGGTTCTCATACCCTATTTTACATCGAGATAAGTTATTTATTCCCTTGATTTCATTATGTCTTCGATTGAATGTGTGTATGCTTGCATGTTAAAAATGTCCGGCTAATTTACTTATGTGTTTGCTTAGATCTATGAAACCTAGTTATTAAATATTGATTGGTTATCTCTTATCTTAATTGTAATTGGCTTAGGAGTGCATGAAACCATCGTTGTGTTTTTAATGCTTGATTAATCTTCGTTGAACATTAGTTTATAGTTACTAGTGGAATTGTAGGCTAAACATCCGAAGATAACCTTAGTGTCAAGTTTATGAATCCTAGAGATTTCGTAGTCATTAACCTTAAGGTAGTCTCAAAGAGTTAGGGACAAAAGCACACCCTACGACCTTAGAAAACACAACGCGTTAAGAATAAGGACGTGACAATTCAACCACCAATAAAAGATAACCAGGGCGTAATAGTATCTAGGTAGACACATCTTTAATCATCATACGAGCACACTTCAAAAAGACATAGACTACCCATTAGTTAGATAATTAGTTAAGTAGAGTAATTGGTAGAAGTAACAAACCCCCAAATCCAAACCCCGAGATTTTACCTTTAGTTTCTTAAAAAAAATATAAAAAGATAAAAAATAATCTTCCTCAACCTCAACCTTAGCGTAGTAATTTCTCACTAGCATTCCTATTCCCCTAGAGAATGATATCAATACTCGAGGGTTACCCAATACTACACTACAACGATTAGGTTCACTGCCTAGGGTGTTGAAAAACTTGCTCGACGAAAAGGAATTTTCCTTTGGCCCCGAACGCGCCTTGTACGCGCATCAAGTCCCATCTCACTGTAGCCAAAAGAATCCTCAGATACTTGAACGGAACTCCAAGCCTTGGACTTTACTATCTAAAATGCTCAGGGTTTGACCTCAAAAGATATTCTGACTCTGATTATGCAGGCTGCAACACAGACAAGAAAAGTACCTCAGGGTCCTGTCAATTTCTTAGAGGAAAGCTGGTTTGTTGGAGTGCTAAAAAGCAATAATCAGTGGCTATGTCTTCAGCCGAAGCTGAATATGTGGCAGCCGCAGGGTGCTGTGCCAATGTGCTATGGATGAAAAGTCAACTCAGTGACTATGACATCCATTACAAGATGGTACCCATCTTTTGTGATAACACAAGTGCTATTGCAATCTCCAACAACCCTGTCCTTCATCAAAGAACCAAACACATAGATATCAAATATCATTTCATCAGGGACCACATCATGAAAGGTGACATTGAACTCCACTTCATCCCTACTGAATATCAACTTGCTGGTATCTTCACCAAACCCTTGGATGAACCTACCTTCAGGAGACTGAAAGCTGAATTGGGAATGCTTGACATTGAATGTCAGCAACCTGATAGTCAATCCTAACCTCAGCGAGTTTTCTCTGAAATAGTCCCTGATCCCTGAACAAAGCCCAAAATAATCTTCTCACTGAATGAGTAAGACTCATTCAGGGTCCCTGACATTGGATATTGAGCATTGAATGAGTCACTAAATTCTCTAAGTATTTCAGTTACTTAATGTCCTAGGTTGGTAAACATAACAATTTAATATAGGTGTATATGTCTCTATATCCTTCTGTCATCCATGTCATGGGTCCCTCACAACCTTACCTTATCCCACTTGGCATTTAATGCCTCATCTCTCAGCAAATATCCTTAGGATATTTTAACCCTGCAAGATGCACTTTTACTATGCACTGCAACTGTTCCCTTGAAAACCAGGAGAAAACTGCGGGTAGGGGAGTGGTCGCATTAAATGAGGTAAATAAAATGTTTTCAATAAAAACTTTAAAAATCCTCACATGTGCAAAATCTACCCTCTCACCACTCTATAAATACCCCTCTTAAAACACATAAAACACACACAAATTGCTTTATGCATTAAAACTCTGTCAAAATCTTTTCTCAACTCAGAAACATTGTGTGTTCTTTAATCTTCAACCAGTTTTAAGCAAAATATTCTCTGTAAACATTTTACAAAAGGTTTTTCATCACGAAACTCAAAAGATTTCCACCTCTTTGATTGTTCTTGTCAAACATTATCAAAAACCCTAAAATCTTTCAATGGAAATTGCAAGAACACAAAGTCTTCATTTTGCACCTCAGTGGGTGGGCAGTCTTGAAAATGTTGAGTTTAAAACAAATAATGTTATAGGCAATTTTGGATACCTACATGATGTCCCAGCCTATAAGGGAATCATAATTTCTACTTAGCGCTTGAAATAGGCCTTTGTTGAGTCCCCTAATACTGTATCAAAACCTCCTCAGGGAGTGTTGGGCAACTGTAGTGGCCTATGACCCGACACCCACAACTGATGAGACATACCTTAGACCACTCAAGGAGTTTCTCATCAAATTCTCAATCTTAAACGGGGAACAATCAGTGAACCTGGACTATAAAACCTTTTGTACATCAACAGGGCTTGACTATAATCCAGGACAATATGTTGCTCATCCTGACCCAGCCACTGATAAGGCTTAGTTGGGAAAATTTGTTTTAGATCAAAAATTTTTGGACAGAACCCCAGTCACCAAGAACTCTTTTCTCGTGGCTTGGAAGATCCTGTTCACTTTTGTGATTCAAGTTCTCGGCGGGAACCATTCATCCACTGAACAAGTTAATTCTATTCAGTTGATGATGGCATACACTTGATGGCGGACTAATGTCAACATAGGGAAGATCATTTACGGTGATCGTAACCAAACTATTGAGCAATACTAGGGCAAAATATGTTTCATACCTAGGTTTGTCTCATGCGCTTTTCAAATGTTACTGAGTTGCAATTATCCTCGGGAATACAAATATGGCTTTACACGCCATCTGAGCCATTCAAATTTTCAAAAGGACCCATCCCTTGTCCTTTGAAATTGAATTGGCCCATATGGTTGCTGTAAACAACAAGAGGATTTGTGTCTCCAAACCCTACTCCAGAAAAGGGGAATCTCAGATGGGACTAAACCAAACCCAAGTCTTAGGGCCCTGAGGCTTCTGGAGCACAGTGCAAAAGGCAAAGAAAGCCCCAGACTGATAAGCCACTCAAAGGAGACCAAGCAACATCCACCCTGGTGACATTGAAGGACACAGATACATCATAATGAGTGCCCTTGGTCCCAAAGACTACTCCCCAAGATCCAGATGGAAACATACAACCCGCTGGTAGGGGAGCGCCTTCCACTCATGATAAGGTTTTAAAATGTACCTTTTTGAGGGGTCATTTAAGCCCTTATTTGATCACTTTTGTATCCGTTATTACTTAATATCGTTCCTTTTCACTTTTTTGGTCTCTTGAAAAAATCTGGAATGGCACTTATTTGGACGAAAAGACACTTGAATATACGAAGAAAATGGCCAAAGTCATAATCGAGACACACAAAGCATTGAAAACATAAGGTGCGGCGTCCTTTGCTTATCTCGACGCCGTCCAGGATTTTGTGACGAGACAGAACCAAAAACTCTTATTTTCAAGTGACGACGTCCAGTGTAAAAGAGTAGGCCGTGGCAACTCAGACGGCCTAGATGCAATGCAGACGGCGTCAGAAGCTGAAGAGGACCGGCGTCACAAGCACAAGGTGATGCGCGCCAAGTCTAACGTGTGGCCAGACGAAAACCTAATGACCGACCCGGCAGTCACAAACATAAGGTGACAATGGTCATATGTAATCTTATAAATAGAATCCGAATTTTTCAGTATTAGTGTGTAGTCTTTTGGAGTAAAAACCTAGAACCGAACCAAGGCTATCTTGTACAGTATTTTATGGTTCCAAACCCTATCTTACATCAAGATAAGTTCTTTACTTCATTAATATAATTATGACTTTGATTATTTGTGTGTATGCTTGCATGTTCTCCATGTCTGGCTAATTTATTTGTGTGTTTGCTTAGGGAATATGAAACTTAATCATTGATTATTGATTGGTTGTCTCTTATCTTAGTTGATTAATGATCTAGTAATGCGATAGGTCATTCGTTGTGTACTTAATGCTTGATTAAATCTTTGTGAACCTTAGAATATAACTCCTTGAGTAGTTGTAAGCTAAACCATCCAAAGAGTGCCTTAGAGTAAGAGTTTATTATCCTAGTGGGTTTTGTAGACGAGACCCTTTGGTAAGTTCAAAGAGTTAGGAACATCACATACCCTACAACCTTAGACACACAACGTAACTAAGAATAAGGACGTGACAATTCAACCACCAATAGGAGATAATTAAGGAGTAGTAAAACCTAAGTAAACACATCTTTAAACTATCATACGAGCACACATAAATTAGACATAGACTACATACACCTTAGATTAGATAATTAGATAAGTAGAGTGATCGGTAGCAATACCAACCCCCAAATCCAAACCCCGAGGTTCGTACCTTTCAATTTCCTTAAAAACATAAAAAGATAAAAATAATCTTCCTCAACCCCAACCTTAGCGTAGTAACTTCTTACTAGCATTCCTATTCCCTAGAGAACGATATCAATACCCGTGGCTTACCCTAATACTACACTACAACGGTTAGGTTCACTGCCTAGGGTGTTATAAACTGCTTTCGAAGAAAAGGAAGTTTCCTTGACCCGAACGGCGTGTAGCGTTATCAAGTTTTGGCCCATTTGCAGGGAATAGAATAGCTAGTTAGTAGTCCACCTCATTTAGGTTCCTTTGCTTGATTCCTATCAAGTAAATTTTTTTTTCTCATTCTTAGCTTTCTCTTAGTCTATATCATTCCCGTGACCTTTGTTGTAAACCCCATCACTTTTCATCATGGAAGGTGATAACCACCCACCATTCATCAACCCACCACAATTAACCGCCAAGAGCCCGTACTCTTGGTGAATACTCGAAGCCACCTAGGCTATAGGAACACCATTGAGCTTCCCGACCAAGCCCAAACTATGGCCTGCGATCCGACACCATCCGGTTGGTGCAAAACGGATGTGCATTCCATGGACTTCGCTCGAAGATCCTAATCGACATCTGAGGGATTTCCTCAAAGTTGTCGATTCCATTGACCTTGATGCTACTACTCGGGAGACGGCGCGTCTCTTCCAATTCTCTACGGGACCAAGCTAGTAATTGGCTTGGCGACTTCCGCGGATCCATCTCAAGTTGGGATGATCTCACCTCTCGTTTCCTTGCTCAATTTTTCCGGGGATAACCACTAAACTTAGGAATGACATATTGATGTTCCACAACGTCAATGAATCTCTATGAAGCATAGACTCGATTCAAGGACTTACTCCATAAAGTCCCTCATCACGGCATTGATCTTTGGCTTCAAGTCCAAATCTTTTATAATCATGTCAACTTCCCCACCAAGCGATCCATTGACCCAGCGGCGGTGGGAAAACTTAGTGATCTCACCGCGGAAGAATCATGGGGTATAATAGAGGACCTTGCTCCTATGACGAAAGTTGGAATGACCCCCGTGAGTTGCCCAAAACCGTTAAGGCAATCTCCTTGCCTCCCATTGACTCACAATCTTCCGACCGTAGGATGATCGAACTTGAAGATCAAGTTAAATTCCTAATGAGTTCTGATTCTCAGTGAACGAAACATCAAGCTTGCTCACACAAGCTAGCCACTTGTGAATGACTAACAGTAAGAAACTTAAAACGGCTCGGACACTGATTCTTTGATAATGAAGGCTTAGGGGTTATGTGTATGGATAAAAACCTCAATATCGATATAAAAAATAATCACGAAGATAGATTCAAATTCCTTTAGGAAAAAGAATAATAAATCAAATCCCGGGTGTGATTGTGTATACGGATTAGACAACCCGAATCGTTTTCCCAACGAGGCGTGAATTGCCAACGTCGTTTTTGGTTTGGAATTTAATGCTCGATGTTTTGATTTGTTTGATTTTGATTATTAAACTACGGGAATGGGGAAAGTAATTAAAGGAATCTATTCTACGGGAAATCCTAAGTGCGAATTACTAAAACGTAATTAATAAAACGTAAATAAAATGCAACTACGTCTAAATTATATCCTAAAAATGCCTAAAAGTACTTATACTCTAGAAATGATATTTAAAAACTAATTTAGAATTAAAACTATTTTTTTTGGATTTTTCTGGATTTTATTTAAATTAAAAACTAGTTTTTAACTATTTAAACTAAATTAAAATACTAAAAATTATAAAATTTAAGGAGAAAAATATGAAACTATTTTTATAAAATCTAAAATGTCATAAGAGACTTTTTAAAACTATTTTTTTTATTTTTCAGATTAATTTTCTATTTTCTACTAATTTAAAACTATTTTAATCTAATTTAAATTGTGAAAAATACCAAATAAAAGGGGGAAAATATGGAAAAATCTTTTTTATGCTTTTTATATTTTTCTTAAACTGAGAAAATTGAAAAATTATTTTGGAACTTTTTCTCAATTAATTGCAATTAAAACTAATTAAAAGTAATTAAAATATATTTTAAATCTAGAAAAATAGCAAACAGTGACCAAAATTAATGAAAAATTCAGGAAAATGCTAAAATGTAAATCTGATCCTAGGAAAAATGAGAAATGTGGTGCTTATGTGTAAAGATTCAGAGCTGCAGTGTAAATGGAGTTCAAATAAGCACTAAGAAGTAAGCAAACAAGCTACTTAAGCCACCAAACTTCTACAGGGCCTAAATTACACTATGACCACTCTAAATAAGCTATCTACTGCTACTCCTAACCTCAAATAAGCAATTCACTAGTGATTGAGCTAACTGCACACTTTCAAAAGCAGAAAACAGTCCTATGTTTGAGCTATGCATAGCTTATCGAGCTTTAGCTAAACAGATATGAGGTCTTATAGACCACCAAGGACTGCTTATAGACCAAAAATCAATCCCTAACAAGTCTTATTGAACCCTGTGCAACTGCTGCAATGTCTGCACAAATCTGTTTTTTTGACATGATTTGACTTTTTAAACAGTTTGGTGTTTTGACTTTCTTGAGATTTGAAAGCAATTTAAGGACTGAAATAGATGAAATGTGATGAAATGAGACTTTGTCAAGCTAGCTTATCAACTTTTTAACCCATATGCAAGATCTAAATAACTGATTCCAACAGTTTATGCAAATGAAATTGGATGACTTGAACTTTTGACTTTTAGTGTGTTTGTATGCAAAACAAAGACAGGCATGGACTTAATACACCATATCAAGTCCAAAGCAACTAACCTAATCCAATATATCAACCTCTAGCACAAATTTTAAAGCTAAAACAAACACTCCTTTATTAGCAGTTTTGCAAGCAACTCTACCCAAATCAATAAGACAAGCTCATTTTAATATCAAGACAGATCTAGCACACTAAATTAAAGCTAATGACAGCAAATTATACTACTTTATAACAGATCTAAAGCAAATGACAAATGCTACTTTATTTAAGCTAGAAATGAGATCAATATTGCACTTACAAGAATCCTAGCCACTATGGCTTGCAAACCAGCAAAAGGACCACTATCCTAACCCATTAAACATCAACTTAACCCAGATCCATCATCAAATCAACCCGATACCAATTTCTAAGCAAACAGTTGACTTTTGTTGACCGAGGCCTTTTGTGAATGTAAGTGAATGTAAGTGAATGTGAGGGTGCAAGATAAGCTCACAAAAGCTATAATAAGCTAAGATGAGCTTATTCCATAGTTCAAAAGAGCTTATTGATTATTCAAAACAAGAGATGCAAGATTAAAGGTGAAAACTTGGAATTTGTATTATCTGAAAATGGATTACAAGAACTTGAGAATACAATGAAAACTTAAGAAAACATTTAAGACAACTACTGAAATGAAATAACAATAAGCTTAAAATAAACTAAAGGTTACTTGCAATTTCTTTGTGAGCCAAGGGTCCTTTTATAGCTGAGAAGAGGTCTTGGATTCTTCATTGGAAGAGCCTAGAAGCAAATTTGAGCCACTCAAATCATCCATTGTCACTTGCACCAATCAGATTGCTCCAAATCACTTGTTGAGGTGTTGCGTCCAATAGGAGAGTGCCATTTGGCCACGTGGCATCTTCTCCGTGGTCGAGGTGGATAAGGTTAGGATAGATTCTAAGTACGAGGTTGGTGTTTGGGAGGTGGTAAATGGTGGTGATTGGGTGGTGAATGGGTGCGTTTGGGAGAAGCAGGGCAAAAGGGGCGTTGGTTTATTTTATTATATCTCAATGATTTGGCGGGTCCTTGGGTAATATTTGGGTAAATGGGTTGTGATAAACGGGTGTGGTGTTTATTAACCGGGTATTGATTGGGTAGGGGATTGGGCCGGGTAGAGGGTGTTTAGGATTGGGCCGTGACTTGTGTTAAGTGGATATTGGATTTGGATTATGTATTGGACTAGCATGTATACTAAGGACCAAATATGTAAAAGTTGAAATTCCAAGGACCAAACATGTGAATCTGAAAATATCCTACAAGGACCATCTTTGTCAATCTTCAATAGACCAGGGATTGAATTTGCAACTTTTGAAGCTTGAGGGTGTTCTCTGTCAGTTGTTGAAAGTTCAGGGACTATTTCTGACATTTCTTCAAACTTTGATCAAATCTTCACAAATCATCCTCAGAGATTAGAAATCTTCATAAATGCATAATTGACCTTCCGGCTCGGCTTGAGCTCTCTTAATCTCTCGTGCTCGGATTTACGTCTGATTTGGTTCCTTTTTGCGTGTTTTTACGTATCCATACCTGCACAAGCACAAACTCAAGAAAACCACAAATATTAGCAATAAGCGGCTCTTTCTTGGTTATTTTGGGTCTATTTTGATAAAGAAAAGGTATGTGTTTTAGCACATACCAAAATACCAGAACGAAACCATTGTCGTGTCCTCACGCAATGCAACTCACCTTCTAAAACTAAGGATTTCAATCTCTTTCTACTAAACCATTGATATGTCCAAACCGTCAAGTTATCTCACACAAGCTAGCCACTTGTGAATGACTAACCGTAAGAAACTTCAAACATTCAGACAAACCAATTAGAAGAAGTAGTCAATGTTCCTCAAAGAGATTAAAAAGCCTTAATTCTAAAACGCCCGTTTACCTTTCAATTCACATGTATAGATATTACGGTTAAGCACATTCCGATTATGAATGACGGTTTGTTGAACTTTCATGTCGATTAATAACTCCAATATTTTTCAAACGACACGTTAGGATCACGGAGTAGAAAACACAACACAGCGTGAAGTGACCATACGGATAGAATACATCGTCCCTGATTTTTCACAAGTCCCAAACTAAGCGTAAAACCAAAATCATTGTTACATACGATTCTAGATGCTAACACTACCCATGGAAGTTACTTGTGTAATTACCTTTTGTTCCCATTTTCCTATTTTCCTCTAGATTTTTTTATTTTTGTGAGAAATGAATTTCTTCAAATTCTCGCTTCGATAAGTTTTATTCCGATAAAGATATAAAGCTAAGTCGATAATTAGTTATCCGTCTTTTCTCAAGAACCATTGTCGTAAAAATGAGGTCCACATCAAGGAATTTTTATTCACTAACATTTTTGAGGTCCAACATTTTTTTTTTTTTTTTTTTCAACATTCATTTTCATTCACTTAGACTTTTACGTGTATGAGCTATGAACCACGGAGCTTCACGGGGTAATTCCAAGACTATAGGCTTCATGAAATGAGGATCCCGGCTGGCTAGGCTAAGACCTCACTCAATCCCGGCTAAAGATCCAAGGGTCCGATCTCGACACCGCAGCTCACAACTTTACTTATTACATTTCACATATCACTTATTACTTATTTCTTATTCATTACGGATCCTTGATGTGTACCCAATTTTTTAAAACAAAGATTCTTTTAAGAAGAAAAAGAACTAACTATCGCCAAAAACTCGACATCTCTAATTATTTAGACAGATATGGGGTGAAACAATTTTGTGGGAACAAAAAGCCATAAGTACCTTCGATGGGCTCTAAAGAGAATCAACTACTCCACGTTTAGCATCTAAACTCATAAGTAACTCTATCATTTCTCGATCTCTGCAAATTTAAAATCCCAAATAATGAGATCCGCAGATGCTTAGCCGATAATTTTTAGATTATCTATGGTTAAGGGAACAAGCTAGGGCTCAACAGGCCCGGTCAAGTCAGAATTCTATTCCTACTCTCACCAGCGGAAAGTCAATCAAGGTGTCAAAACATATATAACTTAGCAAATGCCGTCTAATGAAATCAAGTCATGCATATTTAAAGTCACTCAGGAAACTTGCAAAATCTTGGCCTTGTGAGCTAGAATTCGCTTTATAGCTTATCTAAGAGACTAGCAAACTTTTCAATCAAAAAGACTTAACAAAAGCTTGAAAAATTTTAAAATTTTTCTCATTTTTGCACAATTTTTCATTTTCTAAGGAAAAACGGGGTTACGAGAAAAACACAACAGAAATAAGCAAGTGCGGTCAAATCAAATCGAAGATTACCCGACCCCAGACGAGAACGAAACATTGTCCTCAATGTTTAAAGCAAGGGTATCAACGAAAATCTAAAAGCCGTTTATTAATTATGCTCAAAGATAAACGTTAGTCGATAAGATTAGGATATCGGATTTCCATCAGCATCGATCATGAAGCTCGAGTAGAGAAAAGACAAACTTCGAGCACGAGAGTCTTCATATCGGGAATATCCTACACAACATCACAAACAACCAAACACGAGAAATCGAAGAGGCGGACCCCGTCACTTATTAGAAAATAGAAAGAAGATAGAGATAAGCATGGGGTGCCTCCCACGAAGCGCTCTTTTTTTCTTAACAAGTCGCTAGCGACTCGTCCCCGAATTCATTTGTCCTTGGGGAAGAAAGTGGTAGAGATACCAGGGTCAAAACGGTGTCCTCATTCCCGAAAGAATGAGACTGGGTGGTTTGGGAGGGAAAGAAAATGTCGGGCTCAAGCACATAAGGAATGATTCCTCCCAAACTCACATAAGCCATATGAAAGATTGATCCATCATCCGGCGGTTTTTGGTGACGAAGGGATGAAGGATCGATATGAGAATACTCCAAAGAAGTCGGGAGCTCATGGTATAGAAAGGTGTTACTCAAAGGCTCATCAACGAAGGCATCCAAGAGAGGATCCTTATCTCGAATGACGTTTTTAGCATAAAACTTATCAATGCGTATCCCGGGGTTGAAAATCTTGTCTTCGGAGAGGAAGGAGATCAAAGTGTCATCTATGTGAAAATCCTCACGAGGAGAGGATTCACTCTTGGCTAAAAAATAATATTGGACCTCGGGATCAATAAGTTCATCTGTCGAAAACTTCACTTCCTTATCTTTCTTCGGGAAAAACGGATCATCGTATTCTTCTTTATCCTCAGAGAAAATCGAGTTGGTAGGAGCAAGTTCATCGGTGAACTCCTCACTTTCTTCGTCAAAGAGTTGATTTTCAAAATTTTGAGTATATTCAGAATCAAATTCAAACAAGGGATTCGTGAATGTCATCTTGAAAGATTCTGGATTGAAAGATGTCCCAAAACAAGGTTCCATGATTTCAGAAAAAGGAGTGGGATTGCCACTCAAAGGAAGGGTGATTTTCTTAGAAATTGGAGGTGGGACAAGTGGTGTGCTCTTAGAGCTAGCAGTTTCCACCACTATAGGTTCAACTTTCTTCACATCATCGGATCTTCGGAGGGTAAGAAGATGGCTCGTCATATAACAATTTTTCAAGAAAAGAATGTCCCCCTTCGGGTCAAAAGTAGCATCATCAATCTCAACGGGAACTGAATCATCATTAAGAAAGGCCTCGATCTCTTCCCAGGTAGGGTCACTTTCCGTAGTGAGAGACGGGAAAGAGTTGGTCATAATCGGATTAGACGGTACAGTGGGATTGCCACTTTCTTCAGAGAAATCAATCACACCGATGCTATGAATCGAATGATCATCGGGTGGAGGTTTTGACGTTTGTTCGGCATAAAACACAATCTTATCATTTCCTTTTCTGATCGTTAATGTTCCTTGGTAATGATCCACAAGGACTTTTGCGGTTCTTAAGAATGGTCTTCCAAGAGTGAGAGGGACTCGGGCGTCAACCTCTATATCAATGACGGCGAAATCCACGGGAAAATGGAATTTATCCACTTGTACCATAACATCGTTGACTACACCAACCGTGTGAGCAATTGTTCGATTAGCTAATTCGATAGTCATACGAGTCGGTATTAGAGTCTTCAATCCAAGCTTATGATATATCGCAAGAGGCATGAGACTTATGCTTGCACCTGAATCGGTCAAGGCATTACATTCCTCAGTATCATTTAAAGAGCAAGGAAGGAGAAATTTCCAGGGATCACCAAGCTTCGGGAGAGCTTGGTTTGAGGAAGAATTAAACGGTGTAGGCTCAAGTGAAATCTCTGAAATTTGTTCCAATTTCTTTTCATAAATCATGTCAGCCGATCATATCATTCAGTAAGTTTAAACTTTGTTCGAAAACAACTTTCATTTTGCCTAATCGTGATTGAATCGATTTGCACGGTGCAAGATTAGAACTTGGTGTTATGACGGAGATAGAAGGAACTTGGGCAACCAGAGGTTGGACGTATTTGGCTTTTCCATTATCAAGAGGAATTACCGGGTCCTTTGTCACCTCGGTCTCTCGTGCTACATTCATCACCGGAGAGGAAGTAGTCATCGAGGGCCCATCATCTCGAATGGTTACGGATTTCATTTCTCCCCCGGGTTTGGAATCGTGTTACTTGGGAGAGAACCGGAACCCGAGGGTTGACTCACTTGGCATAAAACAGCATGCAACATATTTTCAAGTTTATTCTGTGAAGTCTCCAATTTGTTGTTCTGAAGTCGAATCTCATTCCTAAACTCATTGCTTTGTCTAGTTAACGAAGATTGAAACTCGTTCCTCAAACTTGTAATCTGATTTTGCATAGTGTTGATGGTAGAATTGGTGTGTTGAACGTAAGTTGTGAATTCATTTGAAGGCAAAGGTGAAGCTTGATAGCTTGGGTTTTGATATCCTTGATTGTAGTTAACTCCTTGGTTTGGGTATTGATTTGGTGGAGCTTTGAATTGGTTTTGAACATTTGGTCCACGAACTTGATTCGATTAAAACGATTCGATTGTTGATGGAGAAAATCCCGGAGGTACCATTTGATTACTAACACGAGGATTCGGTTCAATTTGAGAACGGTATTGGTTACCTCCGGTTACGGCATTAGCATTGAAAGAATGTCCATCGGTGGCGGTACAATTGTAGTAGGCATGCGGGCCACCACAAGTAGTACAAGTCGTTTCCACCGCTTTGACTTGAGCGGGTGGAGAAGAATTAATCTTAACCAGCGCCTGGATCATATCCGTAAGCTTATCAATCTTAGCATCGGTGCTAGACGTATTTCCGTGAGATGAAGACGATGGTGTATCATTCACTCGGGCAGCAACCGATTTGCTACGTGATGTACGAACTTTAGATTTGTTCTCGATAATGGACAAGGCATCTCTCGTTGATCGGGTCAACAAATTACCACCCGCGGCATTGAGAGTCTTGATCGTTCTCATTCAAACCGTTATAAAATGTATCAAGTTGGTGCAACTCAGAAAAACCATGATGGGGACATTGCCTAAGCAAATCTTTGAATCGGTCCCATGCCTCACTAAATGATTCATCAAATCTTTGTGTAAATTTCGTTATTTCATTTTTAAGGCTTGTTGTTTTAGACGGTGGGAAGAATTCGTTCACGAATTTTGATACTAAATTCTCCCATGTGGTTATCGATCGAGGGGTAGTTTTTCGAGCCAAATCCGGGCGGCCCCCTCGAGTGAAAATGGGAAGAGGAGTAGCTTATAGCCTCTTCGGAACGTTACGGTACTTGATCGTAGACGTGAGCGTTGAATCGTCGGATATGAGTGAGGATCGTCCTCTCGAATCCGTAAAATTGGCTTGACGAAACCAATTTTTATCAATCGTGTTTAAGCTCGAAGTTATCGGCAGCGATTGCCGGGACGACGATGGCTTCTCCATAACCCTCGGTGGGTGCTTGGAGTTGCTCTAGCATAGATCGGTTGTCCTCGCCATTTCGATATGGCGGGGTTTGATTAGTTCGAATCTCGGGTTCGACTAAGGGAGCACGTCTATTTCGCCTTCGCGAAATTGTAGCGGCTTCACGTATCGGTCTGTAGATATTAGAACGAGTGCGTATGCACTTTCAAAAACCAGGGCAATTAAAACGAACGGTATTCGAAAACACAGTGAACTTAACCAATAATCCCAAGTGAATAAATCACCTATAAGACAAACGCAAAAGCGAGCGGAGAAGCTTTTTTAGGTCAGCGCGAAGCTTATTAAAAACCCGCTTCTTTACAGCCGCAATTTAATGTCAGGCCGTCCTTATACCCACCACACAGTTTGTTTATCCGATAGAAATAAATAAATCCAAAAGCGACACAAAGGCAAGTTTTTGATCTTTAGTTCGGGAACTTATTAATGATAACACCTCCGTTGAGAATGTTATATAATTGGTGTCTTCTATTTATTAGCAAAAACAAGAGAAAATCTTTTTGTATTTTTAATCTGATATATATATACAAAAGAAAAAGGAAAATATTTTTTACTTTTTATTTTATGAAAATAGTAACTTCACGAATGAAAGATCTCCGTCACTAATGCGTCAAACCTCAAACGATATTGTCGTGACCACATCCTACCGGCTAGCCGGCCGCCCTTATTTGATTCTCATGTGAACGAAACCGTCAAGCTTTTCCACAAGATAGCCACTTGGAATTGACTAACCGTAAGAAACTTAAAAACGGCTCGGACCTGATTCTTGTAATGAGGCTTAGGGGTTATGTGTATCGGATAAAAAACCTCAATGCGATATCAAAATAATCACGCAAGAATAGATTAAATTCCTTAGGAAAGAAAATAATAAACCTAAATCCGGCCTATTGTGTGATTGTGTATACGGATTAGACAACCCGAATCGTTTCCATTCCGATTGGCCGTGAATTCCCAACGTCGTTTTGGTTTGGAATTTAATGCTAGATGTTTGATTTGTTTGATTTTGATTATTAAACTAGGGAATATGGGGAAAGTAATTAGGGAATCTATCTACGGGAAATCCTAAATGCGAATTACTAAAACGTAATTATAAAACGTAAATCAAATGCAACTCCGTCTAAATATACCCCTAAAAATGCCTAAAGTGACTTACTCTAGAAATGATATTTTAAAAACTAATTTAGAATTAAAACTATTTTTTTTGGATTTTCTGGATTTTTTTTATTAATTAAAAACTAGTTTTTAACTATTTAAACAAATTTAAAATACTAAAAATTAAAATTATTAAAATTTAAGGAGAAAAATATGAAACTATTTTTATAAAATCTAAAATGTCATAAGAGACTTTTTAAAACTATTTTTTTTATTTTTCAGATTAATTTTCTATTTTCTACTAATTTAAAACTATTTTAATCTAATTTAAATTGTGAAAAATACCAAATAAAAGGGGAAAAATATGGAAATAGGCTTTTTTATGCTTTTTATATTTATCTTAAACTGGGAAAATTGAAAAATTAATTTTTGGAACTTTTTTCAAATTAATTGCAATTAAAAGTAATTAAAAGTAATTAAAATCTATTTTAAATCTAGAAAAATAGCAAACAGTGACCAAAATTAATGAAAAATTCAGGAAAATGCTAAAATGTAAATCTGATCCTAGGAAAAATGAGAAATGTGGTGCTTATGTGTAAAGATTCAGAGCTGCAGTGTAAATGGAGTTCAAATAAGCACTAAGAAGTAAGCAAACAAGCTACTTAAGCCACCAAACTTCTACAGGGCCTAAATTACACTATGACCACTCTAAATAAGCTATCTACTGCTACTATTCTAACCTCAAATAAGCAATTCACCAGGATTGAGCTAGCTGCACACTCAAGCAAAAAGGGCAAACTCGGTCCTCTGTTGAGCTTATGCACAGCTTATCAGAGCTTTTAGCTAAAAAAGATATGAGGTCTTATAGACCACCCAGCAGCCTTATTCATAGACCAAAAATCAAACCCTAACAAGTCTTATTGAACCCTGTGCAACGCTGTCAATGGTCTGCACAAATCTGTTTATTTTGACATGATTTGACTTTTTAAACAGTTTGGTGTTTTGACTTTCTTGAGATTTGAAAGCAATTTAAGGACTGAAATAGATGAAATGTGATGAAATGAGACTTTGTCAAGCTAGCTTATCAACTTTTTAACCCATATTCAAGATCTAAATAACTGATTCCAACAGTTTATGCAAATGAAATTGGATGACTTGAACTTTTGACTTTTAGTGTGTTTGTATGCAAAACAAAGACAGGCATGGACTTAATACACCATATCAAGTCCAAAGCAACTAACCTAATCCAATATATCAACCTCTAGCACAGATTTTAAAGCTAAAACAAACACTCCTTTATTAGCAGTTTTGCAAGCAACTCTACCTAAATCAATAAGACCAGCTCATTTTAATATCAAGACAGATCTAGCACACTAAATTAAAGCTAATGACAGCAAATTATACTACTTTTATAAAGATCTAAAAGAAAATGAAAATGCTACTTTATTTAAACTAGAAATGAGATCAATATTGCACTTACAAGAATCCTAGCCACTATGGCTTGCAAACCAGCAAAAGGACCACTATCCTAACCCATTAAACATCAACTTAACCCAGATCCATCATCAAATCAACCCGATACCAATTTTTGAGCAAAGCAGTGACTTTTGTTGATGAGGCCTTTTGTGAATGTAAGTGAATGTAAGTGAATGTGAGGGTGCAAGATAAGCTCACAAAAGCTATAATAAGCTAAGATGAGCTTATTCCATAGTTCAAAAGAGCTTATTGATTATTCAAAACAAGAGATGCAAGATTAAAGGTGAAAACTTGGAATTTGTATTAATACTGAAAATGGATTACAAGAACTTGAGAATATAATGAAAACTTAAGAAAACATTTAAGACAACTACTGAAATGAAATAACAATAAGCTTAAAATAAACTAAAGGATTGCACGAATTTCTTTGTGAGCCAAAGGGTCCTTTTATAGCTGAATGGAGGTCTTGGATCCTTCATTGGAAGAGCCTAGAAGCAAATTTGAGCCACTCAAATCATCCATTGTCACTTGCACCAATCAGATTGCTCCAAATCACTTGTTGAGGTGTTGCGTCCAATAGGAGAGTGCCATTTGGCCACGTGGCATCTTCATCTGACAGGTCAGAGGTGGATAAGGTTAGGATAGATTCTAAGTACGAGGTTGGTGTTTGGGAGGTGGTAAATGGTGGTGATTGGGTGGTGAATGGGTGCGTTTGGGAGAGACAGGGCAAAAGGGCGCGTTTGGTTTATTTTATTATATCTCAAATGATTTGGCCGGGTCCTTGGGTAATATTTCGGGTAAATGGGTTGTGATAACCGGGTGTGGTGTTTATTAAACCGGGTATTGATTGGGTAGGGGATTGGGCCGGGTAGAGGGTGTTTAGGATTGGGCCGTGACTTGTGTTAAGTGGATATTGGATTTAGATTATGTATTGGACTAGCATGTATACTAAGGACCAAATATGTAAAAGTTGAAATTCCAAGGACCAAACATGTGAATCTGAAAATATCCTACAAGGACCATCTTTGTCAATCTTCAATAGACCAGGGATTGAATTTGCAACTTTTGAAGCTTGAGGGTGTTCTCTGTCAGTTGTTGAAAGTTCAGGGACTATTTCTGACATTTCTTCAAACTTTGATCAAATCTTCACAAATCATCCTCAGAGATTAGAAATCTTCATAAATGCATAATTCTGACCTTCCGGCTCAGCTTAAGCTCTCTTAATCTCTCGTGCTCGGATTTACGTCTGATTTGGTTCCTTTTTGCGTGTTTTTACGTATCCATACCTGCACAAGCACAAACTCAAGAAAACCACAAATATTAGCAATAAACGGCTCTTTCTTGGTTATTTTGGGTCTATTTTGATAAAGAAAAGGTATGTGTTTTAGCACATACCAAGTTCCTACGAAAACCCTAAGTCTTCACGTCATGTGAACAAAGTTTCTTCCTCGTGTGAGCCGTTTTATGATCCTCATAACACACGCACTTGCACCCGATCCCCCGAACATGCTTCCGTTGACTACGCATCCTCGCGTACTAATGGAATGGGAGGAAGATTCCCTACAATACCCGGACCTAGGAATTTCAATGAAACCCGAGAAGCATGGAAGGGCAAGCCTGACTTCTATTGGGGACAAACCAAGGAATTCACTTCCAATGATTTTTCATAGCCCCCATCCCACGGTCCTAACCAACAAAACATAGAAGGGATGTTGCAAAACCTAGTTGCAACCCAAGAAGCCCAAATAGCTAAGCTCTCGGACCACTTTAACCAACAACAAGCAGAAATAGATAGGAAGATAGACAACCTTTTGAAAGCCATGACCAATAGTGATAGGAAGGTTAATGCTATCTCAACTCCCGAGCCTTCCGGTGTAGAGATTAAGGACCCAAGTAAGCTAGCTAAGCACGTTCAATTCGTCAATACCATCGCCTTAGTGAAACCTAATGGAACAAATGACGAAGAGGACCATACACTTGAGAATAATGAAACAACCGAGGAAGTAGGTGAAGTAGATAATGACTATTTCAATAAGTTTCCTACGGAAGAAGAGCTATCTCGCCACCCTCACTTAGTACGTGACCTCCGTCACATGTATGTTAGGAAAAGCCCTAGAATCAAGTTTGGGAACCCTTGGAATCTTAACATTCCATGCTGCATAGGACACGTTTTCGTGGCTAAGGCATACATTGACCGCAAATCCCCAATCAACATAATGACTAGCACCTACTACAATTGGGTAATGAAAAAGCCAATTTCAACTAGGCAAGACCCCGATGATCCTAGTGTTAGTTGCAATTTTCTTGGTAGAGTTAAGGGATTGCCCGTTTATGTAGGTAGTTTCACGTTACCTACGGACTTCATAATTGTGGATGATATTAGTACGGCCATAGACCCTAGCTTGTCCCACGTTATTCTAGGAAAACCTTTCATAAAAAGCACCGGGATGACCTATGACCCCTCGTTAGGAATAGTGCGATTCAAGGATGAGACCGATGACATAGCTTACCAAATGCCATTTAAGATAGAGAAGTTTTCATCACTCTCTAATGATGAAAAGGAACTTAAACTATCGGTCTATTCTAGGAATGAGGAGGATAAAGAAAAAGGAGTAGATTATGTTATGGCTAAGATTTTCAGATTCTATAAGGATTGCTTGAACCTAGGACCATAATATAGAACCGAGTGGGGAGAAAACGAACTCTTGGAGAGGTGCATCATAGGGCACTTTTACAACATGGAATCCCCCAATAGAGACCGTCATGAGGAAGAAGATGACGGTAATGAAGTCACGTGAGGGCACGACTACGAGTCTAGCTACAAGACTCATAAATAAAGAAAAGCGCTTCGTGGGAGGCAACACATGCTTAATTGTTTGCTTGTTAGTGTCATATATCTTTTATTAATTGTTTATGCTCATGTTTAAATTTGTAAAAATGCTTTATTTTGTTTTTAACCTCGTCTTAATTGCATATTAAGGTATTTTACATAAAGGATAAGTGTAGGGAGGATTACACACGTTTTAAAAAGAAACGTAAACATGAGAATAACAATTCATTAAAAGATATATATGTGTGTTTGTTCGATTCAAATGCTTGTATCGAGTCATAATGGATGTTTTGCAGAAATTTTTCCAGATTCTAAAGATGTAAATTTTCCAGAATTTTTTCAGAAAATCGCAGACCAGTTTTTGACAGGATAACTTGACGGCGTCAGGATTGCAACCTGACGGCGTCAGGAAGGAGTAAAAACATCAGATTACTTTTCTCGTTTTCTGAGCTACTTATAAATTTTGGAATTTTCCAGGTCTTAATTTTTCAGAAATTCTGTAAACATCCATTCCACAAGCATTATATCCTAGTTTAAATCGAGTCTCATATATATTATTACCGCCGATTTTACGCGAAGGTTTCGTTTGTTTTCTTCGAATGTGCTGGTTTTATTTATCAAGAAGAAGAAACAAAAGATTGGAAGGAGCTTTTCACGCATACATTTTTCTTGGAAAGGATTTAACCACTACTTCACAACGGATCCTACCGAGCTAATCAGGAGAGTACTAGTTTCTTTCATTTTTTATTACCTTCCATTATCATAACTTTGATACTTTCGGGGAACATTGGGGACAATGTTCAGTATAAGTGTAGGGAGGGAAAATAAAACGGGAACTTTGAAACTATGCTTATCCTTGATTATTTGCTTTGTCCAAGTGTATTTGTGTAAGAAACCATGAGAAAATGTCGGTTAGGGTAATTTTGGCACCAAATTTTTAATTTTTCATGACATATAGGAGTGGGCCATTAGTTTTAACAAAAGCGTCTCACGGATAGGAAGTTGCATGACTAGCACAAAAACCCTTTACCACCTAAATTCCACCCAAAATGTGAGGATCGCCCTTAGATTCGTAGGAATTAAAGCATTCATCTTTCATGCTTAGAGTGTGAACCGGTAGTATATTAGATTCTAGAACTTGTTTTGTGATGCATTCCGAGATCGCTAGTAAGACTACACTTGTGTAGTTAGGAATAACTAAATGATAAGAGGCATTAGGATAACCCTTGTTTGATACCCGTAATATAATTACTTCTTCCACATCGGTTGAGTAATTCCCCACACCCTTTGCGTTGTACTCACTTTAGTACACGATACCCCTAGTTAACCCCTCAGAGCCTATCATTCTCGCGGTTCTCGTGATGTTTCGGTTTTTCGGAATATTAATGAAGAGCATTGTTTACACCCCACCCCCAAATATACACCCAATCGCCTTAGCCTACCCTGTATGCACTCACTTTTAGTGCATTTTTGTTATCACCCTAAACCCTTAGTTCAATTATCTGGTTGCTTGCATGAGTTGCTAAGTCGAGTCATATCCTTTGTATACAGTTTTGGGACGATTGGGATTCAAGGGAAAAGTTTAAGTTTATGAAATGACGGGAAGGGAACGTTAAATTCAAATTCCCTTTGTTTGCGTAATAATGTACCCCCAAGTGTTTTGATCTTTTCAATTCGGGTCAAATTAGTGTTAGAGTAATAAAAACTCAAGTGTAGGGATGTGCCTATAAATCCCTATCATTTTGATGTGATTAATGATCTTAGTTGAGTGCAACTTGTCTATTAATACTTGTCATCTGATATTAACATAATGGCTTACACCACTGATCCATTAATTTCCAATGTGCTCAAACTATATGATTCGGTGGAGAACAAAGAAAGTATTTACTACTCAGAAAGTTTAACCATGATTGATTCAGCCAATGATGATCAAAACACTTCACACTCTGAGTCCAATCCTAAGGAATTAAACTTGTTAATTCTACAAAATGCCATACAAATGGAATGCAGCATTGAGCCCTATCAGCTACTTCACTCTCACCTCATACAGCTGTTATCCATGATTATGGATCGAACATGTAGTGCCCTCTTCCGTCAGGACTTATCTACATTGACTAGAACCGCACTGTTGAACTTAGAACAATTGAAGCTACAACTTACTAATAAAAAGGTTCAAAAGGACGGTTCCAGTGCAGCTCTTCAAGTAATCTACAAACAATTTCAGCCATTCATCAATGGGGAATATTCTGCTGATTACGATCAACACCTGACTGGAATTTCTTTCAAAAAACATACTGGAATGAAAATCCAGGAGTTCATTGACACATTCACCCACCTTATGGACAATGTGAAGAAGTAAATTGAAGAAGTACATAACAGTGATCACATGAATGAACATGGGATACAATCAATGGAGAAGTGTGGAGAGTTGGGTAATCTATCGGGTTGTGCTGAAGCCAAAAATACAGACACATCAACAATGGAAGCAATAACCTGTTCAGAAACTTTTGCCTCACAAATGAAGGATGCAGAGTGGGAAATGTTGAACGAACATACCTTGGGTGGAGAATCTTCATTAAGTGTTGAATCTTCGGTAACTCCAATTGATAATCCATCTGTGCTTAATTTTGCGCATGACCTTACAGAACATGTGGTTGATACATGTCCTGCAACTGAGACTGAGCCAATAATAAAACATATCATGACTCCCAACATGGTTGATAAGAAACTTTTCGAAGAACTTTCAAACAAATACTAAATTCTTGAAAAACATTGCATTTCTTTAGAAATTGCAATGCAACAAAAGGAAGAAAGTTTTCTTGCAACAAAAGCTTGAATAAATCCGGAATTCCCAGAATTTCGAGAATTTTTTGAAATTAACCAGTTAAAAACTTAGCTTCAAGACAAAGACTCAACCATATGTAATCTGAAAAAACAAATCTCAGACTTGCATATGAAAATTAATATGGGGGTGAATTATCTTAACAAAGAAGTTAGTGATGCGGTTAAATCTAGGAATGATGTATTGGTATTATGTGTGGCCAAGCTGTTAAGGGAAAATGAGTCTTTGAGGAAGAATCAATTAGAGGATAAGACTAAGTTCTTAGATCAAACTAATTCCTTGTTGGCTGACATTGATGCCCTCAACACTAAACTTCAGAACAAGAGCTTCACCGTAGTTACTTTAAAAAATGAGCTTAGGAAAATTACTAGGAATGGTGGGATCACCAAGTTTGCAAAACCATCAACTTTGGAGAAACCAGATTCACTAAGTGCTAATGAACAATCTGTTGTAAGACAACCTAATGCATTTAGGTTAGAGAGACTTAAACCATTCAAGTCTAGGTGTGCTTCACAAGTCGATGAGAATATAGTTTTGCTAAAATCAGTCACCTCACTAAAACCTTCTCAGTCTAATGCTCAAAACTCTAAGATCAGGAATATAAGGAGATCATCTAGTTCACATAAGAAGCATCAAATGGCTGACCACTCCCCTAAGAAACAAACTAATTGCAAAAGGACTAATATTCAGAATAGGGAAATGGTTACATCTTCTTCTGTAACTAAAAGATCTAACTCTACTAGCTATTGTCTAAAGTGGATACCTACCGGTAGATTATTTAAGAACACAGGATCCAAATGGAATTACACACCTAGATCTTGTCTTAAGTGGGTGCCCATAGGGAAAATCTTCAAGAATGTTGGACTTAAATGGATTCCCATAAGAACATTAACAACTAATGACATTCCAAGGCCTGACTGTAAAACATCCAAAGATGAGGATACAACTGCCACTAACCCATCTATTTGCAATGCTACATGTGCTATTACTGCAAATTTTCCTTAGTCTTTTTCAGGTACAATGCTCAATTCTATCATGAACATCATGACCTAGTTTCCAACTGAATTGAAGGCTAATCATTAAGGAATTGCATCTTGTCAAAGTTAATTTGCATGTACTGTGACTTCTGATAATTTCTGCTCAGGACTCGTAACTTACTGGTTGTTTAAATATATATATATATATATATATATATATATATATATATATATATATATATATATGTACATATGTATATATATGTATATATGTATATATATATATATATATATATATATATATATATATATATATATATATATATACTAGTTTTCGAAGCCCGCCCAATGGGCGGGCATGACTTATAATTATTTGTTTGTTATTCATTGTTAATTTAAAAGCTTTATTTATAATTGTTTGTAAAAAACTTAAAAATTATTTTGTTTTGATTTAATTGTGTTTTAAAATTTTGTTTTGTGAATATTTATATAAAATGTTATTTGTGGTGTGTATGTAAATTATAGAAACGTAATGATATAATTATAGTTAGTGTATGTTTGTATTTTGTTTATTTATAATTGTTTTAAAAAAAGTTAAAGCTTTATTTATAATTGTTTGTAAAAAACTTAAAAATTATTTTGTTTTGATTTAATTGTGTTTTAAAAATTTATTTGTGGTGTGTATGTAAATTATAGAAACGTAATGAAATAATTATAGTTAGTGTATGTTTGTATTTTGTTTATTTATAATTGTTTTAAAAAGCTTAAAAAGTTATTTTGTTTTGATTTAATTGTTTTTTAAAATTTTGTTTTGTTAATATTTATAAAAAATGTTATTTGTGGTGTGTATGTAAATTATAGAAATGTAAGAAATAATTATAGTTAGTGTATCTTTGTATTTTGTTTTATATGTAAATTTTTAGCAGTATAATTATTTGTTTGTTATTCATTGTTAATTTAAAAGCTTTATTTATTGTTTTAAAAAAACTTAAAAATTATTTTGTTTTGATTTAATTGTTTTTTTAAATTTTGTTTTCTTAATATTTATAAAAAATGTTATTTGTGGTGTGTATGTAAATTATAGAAACGTAATGATATAATTATAGTTAGTGTATGTTTGTATTTTGTTTTATATGTAAATTTTTAGCATGTAACATAAGCGTTTTATTTTAATTATGTTGAATAACATTTAAAATATAAAGAAGTTATAATTTATCATGTAAAAGTATTTTGTATGTTGTTTAAAAACATATTGTTCGGAGACTTAAAAGGATATATTGAGATACGAATGACAAATACCTGTCGTTACAAAATACGACATGTAAAAGTATAACATAAACACATTGTTATAAAATTGACGTTTGCGGTATTTTACTAATGAGTAGATGGAATTTTATTAAATTTGTATGTTACATATCATTTGGTAAGTTAGAAAATACCTCTCAATTTTAAAAGTTGTATTTGTTTTGTGTGTGTATGTTTTTAAATAAGTCTACATAATACACAAAAGAAAATATATTACTGCTATCAATGCATAGCATCATTGCTAGAAGAAGTTGATATTAGTTTTACAGAGATTAGGGTATGAATTTTTGTTATATATTGACTTTTGGGTTGATTGGTATGTTTAGTCTTTCCAAGTCACCTCCTCTTTCTTCTCCAATACGCCATCAAACACCGGTTAGTTTGGGTTGATTTGTATCATATGTGTTCGTCGTTTTTTTTTTCTTTTCGTTGTTTTTTATATTGTAGTTTTAGTTGATCTATCAATCGTTGTATGATTATAGCATTGTTAGAATGAACAATAAGATGATTTTTAATATGCGATATATATTCCGATCTTGAATGCATGCGTGGTTTAGCAGAAAAGTTAAAGGTGTTTGTTATCATATTCGTTGTTAGTCATCAAGAAACATTGTTTTTTGGTAATAATAGTGATTATCAATTGTTGAGTTATGATATTTGGTTGAAAAAAGATGTATGTTGGAATTTGTAATATGACTGTTGATTTTTTTTTAGATTATGATTTGTTTTTAACAACTTTGTTATTTTAGTATATGATTTTAGTTGAGGGTTTAGTTGTTTTTAATGAAGATCAATTAGTTGCGAGATTTAATTTGTTATTAGTAACATCAGATGATTAAACATGTTGTATTAGTTAATGATTATGTTAATGATGGTAGATGTTTGATATGGTTAAAATCCAGTAAAAGTGAACGGTTATTGGTTGTTAGGTTTAGGTGATTAGTAGTTGTGTTTGTATGTTTGTAACATAAATTATTACGTAATATATTTTTTTGAATTACAGGGAGATAATTGTTAATAACATTGTTGTATATGAAGGATAATTGAAGCATGCTTGTATTATAACATTGTAGTTTTTGAAAACTTGCGTTTTTGTTCTAATAGACGTTTGTTTTCTGATTAAATAGAATGACGACTCAATTTATCGTTCCGGCAAACACACGTAACTTTAGAACACTACAGGTAATTTTTAGCCGTTGTTACTTATAGTATATATATGTTACTAAATTTTGCAATATGGATATAAAGAAAGTTGAAATTAATTGACGTAGTGTGTTCTTGAATGCAGATTTTACCAAGTGTCTTTACGTATGAGATGTACACAGGAAGTCGATGGTTGTATTTAATTCACAACAAATGTACAATGCACAAAGTGTTTATTAAGAAAGTTCCTGGTAACCTTTATGCACTGTTTTCGGACGAATGGAAGCAGTTTGTTGATGAGAGTCGTTACCGGAACGTGGCAATGCTACATTTCATACGTCAAGGAGAAGACATGTATTATGTAACTGCGTATGATAATGCAGGTGCTGAAGTTGGTGGATATAAGAATGCTGATGTTGGAACTCGTAAAAGGCGGTGTTTTGGTATGTTGGGAAGGCTTGACCAGTCAGATGTAAGTTATTTTGCCTTAATTTATTGACGGTCATAGTTTAATTGATATTGTATATGCTATGTTTATCACATATTTACTTTGTTATGCAGCTGATTCCTCAGCAATTTATGCCTCAAATTAAGAGAGTAAGAGTTATGGTGAGTGGTCGGTTGGCTGCGACCGTCACACACAATCGCATTGCTCTTCCTGGTAACACACACGGATATGTTTTTAGTGGAGTTGGATGGGATTTGTTGGTTTTTTTAGAAGGATTGAAGGTTGGATCGCGTATGGTGTTCACTGAGATTGGAGAAGGAACCGTGTCTATGATTTCATTTGCTGACGATGGTTTAGGAATGCGTTTGGAGAACATCCCACGTGTGATTTTGAATGACGAAAAACCGTTTAAAAAAAGCTGCATTGACAAAGGTATGTTTTTAGATTGTAATTCTCAATAACATGTGTTTTGATGTTATTTTGAGATTGATAATAATATAGTTGCATCTTTTAATATCATTGGAATGTACAAAATGTAGATCCTCGTATGAAACATAAATGTGACTGGTTTAATCACTCTGATCATGATGATGAAGTTGATTGCTTTTATCAAGATGTTGTGGCTTACGTAACTGGCAGAGGTCGGCTGGTAAGTGTTTGTTATATTTATTGCGACAATGTTTTACGTTTGCAACATACAGTTTTGTGTTACTTTTTGGATTGTGCATTTACTTATGTTTTGTATTCCAAAATAATTTGTTGAATGCAGACTATACCATGGGATTTTGCTGGGCCTTATGAAATGTATAAGTACCACAATGCAGTTCTGATTCACGATGATGAAACTTTCTATGTGAATGTCGACTGGGAAAAACATAAAGATAGGCCTGACAGTAAAAATCATGTGACTATCAAGACTAATTGGAAGGATGTTGAGAAGAGGTGCGAGTGGGAGAAAGACAAAACTGTGAGGTTCAAATTGATTCGGATGGTAAAGGATGAAAAGCAAACTGTGAATGTACGTATGCCGGTGATGATTCCATTGTTTCATATGTGTTAGAAGAAGATGGTTTGGATGGTATAATATATTTTGGTACCGTATCAGACGAAACCTTTAGTATGTTGGATTTGAACATATTTTATGTTTTTGTTTATTTGCTGGTGTATGTTTAATTTCTGTGTGGTTTTGTATGGCATGATAGTTTTGTTGAACAATGCTACTTGATATGGTGGTTATAAGTTAACATGTGTTATGTATGTCGTATTAAACTTTAAAGTATTGTTTTAAATTGCCACAGACATCAGTTTTATGTATTTGGATGTTCTGTATCTGAAGTTATTTGTCTGTTTTGGCAGGATCGAAATTGGTATAGATGCTGAAGCATGTATTGGTAACTTCACAACTGAGACACTGAAACATGAGTATATTGCATATTGAGATTTAGAGATTAATATATTAACATTGAGTAGTGAATGTGGCAAATATTTGTTTGACCCTATCATTACATTTGTTTAAATAATGAAGGTGTTTAGTTTGTATAATGAAATTTATTAGTTGCACAAAAATTGAAAGCTTTAATAGAAGGAATAGGAGTTTGGGTAGTAAAATTCAATTATGATTTTTGTGTAACTGTAACCTGTTTTGGAGTTTTCCTTGTTGGTTTTTTTTTGGTTTGTGCAAAGCGTCGTTGACATGAAAGCGAAATTGAAATTTAACCCTTGTTTATGTAAAGTGATGGATTGTTAGCATGACGTTGTATATAATTTTGTATTTGTTAATGAATCGAATGTTTTTTGTGAAGTTTAGATAACGAAAATGTATTAATGTCATATAACGATGAACTTAAATTCTGAACAAAGCTTCTTTGTAGACAACATTAGTAGTTGATTTTGCGTACTTCCCTTCTTCGTCACAGCATAAAATCTTCAATCCTTTTCTGCTTTTGACCCTTGAAACTGCTACGTACAGTTGTCCGTGTGAAAAAACTGGCCGTTGTAGAAACAATCCAACTTGTGTTAAAGTTTGTCCTTGACTTTTGTTTATGGTCATTGCAAAACACAATGCAACCGGGAATTGTCTACGATTGAATTTAAACGGGATTTTATTATCAGAAGGACTTAACACCATCCTTGGGATTGCGCAAATTGTACCCACATTACCACCTGATATAATTTTGGCTTCTATTATGTTTACTCCCATCCTCAGCACTTGAAGCCTTGTTCCGTTGCATAATCCCGCCATTTGATCTATGTTTCTCATACACATAACTGGAGCTCCTATTTTAAATGTTATGGAATGGTGTGGAAGGCCAGGAATGCGAATGCTATTTAGGAACTCAGTTGTGTAAAGTGATTCGTTAAAGTTCGCATCCATATCGATAATACCAACTGAGTCGTAGCTGTTGTACGTGTTAGATTCTCCTGGTAGTTTTTGTAGCATTCGATCGTTGATCATATCCACAAGCTCATGAGTCGGTGCGAGGATTGCTTTTTCTTGGAAGAATTTTGGTCTGTAGAGGTTTTGGACCAAATCTGGGTATGTTTCTTCGATGATTTGTGCGATATGGTCGTCTGAATCTGGTATCAACATATCATCCGGGAATTCGACCGTCGCTTCTCCGTCGTTCTTTCCACCGACTGTACCGTTTCCTATGCTGAATATCCAATCCGCAAAGTCTTGTATTTCTTTTCTCTCAGAGTTAGTTGATCCTGTTCCAAGCCTGATGTTTATAGTTAGCCGCATGACTTTGAAATGTTGCCACATATATGAAGTGTTGATCGAAGCATGAACGACATCATATCGGCTGCCGTTTGTAACCACTGGCAATATTTGTCGGAAGTCTCCGCCAAAGAGAACCACTTTACCTCCAAATACTTTTTCGGATTGTTCAAATGTGGATGTCCGACATATGTCTCTTAGCGTCCTATCGAATGCCTCATAACAGTGTCTGTGTGTCATAGGAGCCTCATCCCATATTATCAGTTTACACATTCTTAGCAATTCAGGCTAGGTCACGTCCGCTGGAATATGACATACTGAATCTTCGACAACGTTTATAGGGATTGCGAATCGAGAATGTGCGGTCCTTCCGCCTTCTAACAAAAGTGATGCGATGCCACTTGATGCTACGTTAATGACTATTTCGCCTTTTGATCTTAATGCGGCGGATAATGTTTTGTATAGGTATGTTTTACCGGTCCCACCATATCCATATACAAAGTACATTCCTCCTTTTCATTGTTACAGCGTCCATTACTGTTCGGTATATGTCTTTTTGTTCGTGTTTTAATGTCTTGAAAAGCGTTCCGTGCTGTATTATCAATTCGTCTTTGTTGTATTTAAGCTCATCATACACCAATCTGTTGTAGTTGCCCATTGTTAACATCTCGTTAGGGTATGGCATGTTTGGTATATTTTTTAAGCTTTTATTGTTACAAAGTAGCATGTGCTCAATATATGTTAGACATATATTCTTCCTCTCAATGCCTGTAAGCTCCAAGTCTGCAAATGGAAACAAATGGATAGGTTATGTAATTTTTTTATATTTTTTTTGTATTAAATGTATTTCTGCATGTTACACAGTATATCAAGTTGCATTGAACTTAGAAGATAGGCAATCATTTCACCTATTTTTTTCTCCACATTATATTTACTTATAATTAATACATTGTTATGTTTTATTTTTCTCATAAATTATTAATCTCCCACCTAACTTCTTCCTCCACCGATTCTCCGCCTATCAATCTAAGGTATTTTGCGTATTTTTTTTGGTAAGCCGTTAGTGTAAATTATTTTTCTGGGTTTATAGACTTGTACTGTTGTTGGTTTATCAGTATGTTTTAATGTCGCCATTAAGTTGTTGTTTTAGTTTTCCGGTTTGAATAGTGGTTGTTAGTTAATATATTTTTTAAAAAAAAATATAATAAGTGGTGTATTATGTTTACAAATTGTTTGTTATTTGATTTTTATGTTTGATTGTTGTTTGGTTTTATATTTTAAAAACGCCTAACTTTTGTAATTATTAAAACTGTAGATGTGTTTGCTGTTGATGTTTATGTTTTGGTTTTATTGGGTGGAAAGTGTTTTATATAATAATGTATTGAATACAAATTGGTTGTTTTGTTTTGATATTGTTCTATGTGGTTTGTGTTTGTAATTTAATTGTTGTTTGTTGAAGTATTGTTTTATTTGCATCTGGTTTGTTATTTGGAAGTTTGAGGTTGTGTAGCTTTGTGTTTGTGACTTGTTTTGTGTACATGATGTGATCATTGTTGGTTTAACATACTTTAGAAGCTTAAGTAGTTTGTTGTTCTACATGTTTAATTTTTAGTTTGACTTGTTATTTGACTTTTTTTTTTTGTTTTTATGTAATATGGTATATGAATTGGAATAGTCATTTTGGTTTTACATTTTTGACAGAGTTGTCGTTAGGTAATTACGTCTATGAGGTATATGTTGTTGTCTTTAGATAATCATAATGGTGAAAACACACATTTTAATAAGTCATATGTTAAATGTTGTTTATAAAGTTGACGTTAAAATTAGTGTTAAATTGAAAATACGTTTTTTTTTTAATTTGTTTGTTTATGATTATTTGTAAATATTTAGTTCTCGTGAACTCATATTTACGTCTTGTAATTTTGTTTGTATGGCGTTTTCTTATGTTGGTTTAACTTGTATGCTTTCAAATTGATAGGGAAATGGCTATTGAGTTTGTTACAATGCTGGATGTTTTTACTTTTCGATTGTCGGTATTCATTGGTTTATTATGGTATGCTCTTTTATGTTTATTAATTTGATTAATATACGCTATTTTTTTTGTAGGTCCTTCCGTTTGTTTATAATTTGGAGGCTTATAATGGTAGTGACCACGTTTATATTTTCAGCTCGGATGGTTATCGTTTCAGAGTGATGTTGAAGAAACCACGTTATGGACAATGGTACCTGTGTGGGGAAAAATGGAGGGAGTATTGCAACCGATACCTTGATGAGGAGGTTCAAGTTTTACACTTTGTGGAGGAAGGAAACGATTGCTTTTACGTGACTGGCTACTATAGCAACGGCAAAGAAGCTTATGGTTATGAAGGGCCGTTTGCTTCGTTTAATAGGTTTAAGATGACTGTGATGCCGTATCCGCACGTGCTTCAGGTTGTGTAGTTTAATGCTATTTGTTTGTTTTTAATTTTTTAAAACATAATATTTTTGTAGGTTGTTATGTGTTAAAATTGTAGGATTTAGATTAACGTTTGTTTTTTTGGCGGTTTTCAGACAATCCCGGGTGAACTAATGTTTGGATTAGGAGAGGAGGATGAAATAAGAGTTGCTGTAAATGGTGTTTCTTTTGGGTGTAATGTGCGACGTCAAACCGTAACTAATGACTATCAGTTGGTTTCTGATTCATTTAACGCGATGATTGAAGCAATAGGACTTGAACCCGGAACATTATGTGTGCTGACCAAAAACAGGGGACGGAGATTCTGGTTTGATGCTTTCAGTGACGATGGGAGTATTATTACTGACCCTGTTTTCAAAGGAGCAGCAACGTTAAGAAGGCAGCAGCTTCAGTTGACGGGTGATGAAAGGCGTAAGTTGACTTGGTTATAAATTTTTCTTCATAATGTTTTTAGAATTGTTTGCGTAATTCTTTTAGAATGTAGTGTTTATAAATTAGTTTTTTGTAGTTGATGATAGGATGAAACATGTTTGCTACTGGTCGTTCCACATGGATCACTTTGGAGAAGGTCACAGGAGCTTTTATAAGAGTTACGCGCATATTCAAGCTAAAATCAGATTGGTATGTGTGGTGTTTACTTTTCGATCGAATGTGTATGTTTTAAAATATGTGGCATTCTGTATTTGTTTAAACTGTAATTTTGAACAGGCTATTCCTGCGTCATTCCAACTGAACAATCCTATGCACATTTACACGGAACTTTGATCATACACCAAGAATACAGGGACGAATTCCGAGTACGTATGGAGTTTCACCCAGAAAATCCTACCAGAACTAACCATGTAAATGTGTTTGGGAGGTGGAGGCTGTTAGCGGAGTCATGTCGGTTCCCGTACTCAAAGTTGATCAGGTTTAAGTATGTTGGAAATGGTTATACGGTGGATGCTCCAGAAGGTGAAAACCCTGAATATCCGATATTCCATATCTGCTGAAAAACAGAGTATTTGTTGTTGCCGTAAGGGAGGAAGATGCACAAAGTGTTTTGCGTTTTGGTAGTTGTTTCAAAGATGATGTCGTATGGTTTAGTTGTTTAAGTGTGTGCAGTTTATTTCAGAAAGATGTAGATATGTGTTTCTATATTTTGTTATGTATTTATGTTTAAATAGTCTGTTTGGATGTATGTTGCTGTTTGTAGGTTGCGTAATATGTAAGTATGGATGTGAATTAGGAAGACTATGTTTCTGGTTGTGTAAGATATTGTAATGTTATATTATTATGACGTGTTATTCTATTTTGTGTTTGTATCCTTTATTTTATGTTTTAAATGAATTTTAGAAATTATTATACCCTGGATGGTGTGTTTTTAAAATGGTGAGAGCATCATTTGTTTCGTTGTATATTTGAATGTGTAATGACATTATATTTTATTATTATTTTGTTTGGGTTGCGTAGGTTTTATTGTAATTTTGTTATTCGAAAGTTGTTTGTTTATTGGTTGTTGTATTATGTACGTGTCATTTGAGTTGTGCATCGTTTTGTTTGGATGCGGCAGAGTTTGTTTTAGCGTATACCGTCTTCAGTTCTGGAGTTTCAGGTTTGTTTTCTTTGAGTGGTATATTTTAGTTTTCTGTGTCAGTATTGTGTATTTTTGACTTTTATTGTTTGCGTGCAGGGAATTGGAGCTAAAGGCCGTCTGTTTAGTTTGTTCTTCAGATGTCCGGGACGTATTCTCTGGTGGATGTGGTTGCATTTTTGTGTAAGTTTTTTTTTTTTTTTTTTTAATATATTTTTTTGAATTAGTAGTTTAGTGTTTGCTATATGGTTTATTTACATTTGTATATGTTATCCATTTATACATTTTGTCGGTAAAAGACATAAGTACCTTTTCAGTGATGTGGGTGGTGATTGTTAAGTTTAATATGTGTTTGTTTTGATTATTTGTAAGTAGAAGATACTTGTTGTAGACATACCTGGTCATTTCTTTTTTTCGCTCGATATATATAACGTCTTCGCCATTTTTCCCATGTTTTTCGTAAACAATCTGGCCTAGACATGATGTCCGTCATAAGTAGCATCACATAAAAAGACCGCAAGTAGTTTCCTGTTCCCCAATTGCTGGCTTCCATCAAACCGTCTATATATTCTTTGTCATCTTCCAACAGACCGCGTGCTTGACAGGCTTCTTTATATGTTGGGTAAACAACACCATCGTACTCCTTAAAGTCCTTCCAATCTGTTCTCTCGAACCTTGTTTAGCAATACTCTTAAGTAGAACATTTCTCCGAAAGAAGGTGGCACATGATGTACGCGTCCAATACATGTGCCTTTTTGCCTTGGAAGCCAGATCCTTTCTTCTTGCTTCCATACATAATGTTCAGGAAACTCATGGTAAAGAAGTTTCTGAGCTTTTGTGTCGGTTTTGTTTCGTTCCATCCAGGCAACAGACTTTGTTTCATTGACAGAAGCCTTTTACAATGCAAAATCAATGCTTTCTGTTGCCTCAAATATAACAGATTGCTCTCCTTCTAAGTGAAACGGTAATCTTTCTACAGGTGGGAACCTATAGTGTATGTCAAACCCATAGATCCTCCAAGCTGCTTCGCACGCCGACAGATATCTACAGTCGTAATAATCTTTGATTTCATCTACATCTTCATCTTCAAGTGCCATTGTCGCTCTGTCCGGTCCCTTGTTAATATATTTGAATAGATATTTTATGGAACCAACTTGGTTGCACCACTCTACGTTTATATGTGATTGAAAACGCCAGAAGCTGGATTGTACGGTACAACATATCCGTTATGCAAATCGATTCCGCTCTTTTTTATTGTTGTACTGTCATTTCTTCTTTTATAAATTGCATATCCAGACTCATCAATGAATGTTTTATCATTAAACTCCTTTGGGAATTTTTTGGTGCATTTGTTCTTTACCGCACGGACAGTCGGTCTATCTGGACCACATGGACCGTGGATCATGTGTTCTGTAACAATTTTATAAAGTTCTGGATCTTCATTTTTTTCCGGTATTTCAGATGAAATAAACCGATCTATTTGTGCTGGATATTTTATTTTGTATTCTTCTTCCAGAAATAGCAAGATGTGAGCATGAGGGAGTCCTCTCTTTTGAAATTCAATGGTGTAGACAGCTGTGTGAATAACAGAATGTCAGTGATTGTTTTGAAATTGACTGTTGAAGAAAACTGATAATGTAGCATTAATTACATTTTATTGTTTTAAAATAAAATTTTAAATATTAAAACCTGCTTTCACCGACAAGTAATGTTTGTCTTTTAATTCTCTCATCATGGTGTCTAGCTTTTGCTTAAAAACACGTGTTATCACATCCGGCCTGTCTTCTGATTTCAATCCTTTTTCAGCAAGAAAGCGCTCAATCTCTGGCCAATTTGGGTTGCATGTGAATGTTATGAACAAATCCGGATATCCATAAACCTTGCAAATTGTCATTGCGTCTAGGAAATTCTGCATCATATATCTCGGGCTTCCTGTGAAAGATGATGGCAACACAACTTTTTTCCCCCTCAACTTAACTCCAGAGTTCTCATCTTCGGATAATTTTGCTAATTTGGAGTATGTTTCGCACCTTAGATCTTTTTGCTGGTTTTTGATGTATGACATCCTTTCAGATTCGACCATCGTGTATGCGTCTACAATAAACTGTTGACATAGCCTCCGTGCATTCAAAACCATTGAGAAAGTACCTGGTCTTTCTTGCAATCGGTATGCAAAATATTCCTTCATTGTAACTCTTGTTTTTTTATTTGTTGGTGTTCTGTCAGTGATACCAAAGTGGTAAATGTTTGTTCGATAACCATCTTCAGCGTACGGAAACAACAATGGGTATTGCAGTGCAAGATATGATGGATGTAGCTCACTTATTCGTTTTAGTCCACCTTCTTTCATGTGCAAGATGATGTCTCTTTGATTTGTTTAAGAGTCAAAGTCTCCTACAATTAGTGCCGCCACCTCCGTAGATGTTGGAAGGTTGTAATTTCTTCCGTCACACTCTCTAGTGCCAATAAGTCGTAATTTGAAGTTATTTTTTTCACTTGCTTTTTGAAAACGTTCTCCAGCCATGCGGAAATTATGCACTAATGGGTTAATTCCATCTAGCATGTCTCGTAAATCAACTGTTAGTTGGTGGTCGAGCATATGGTTGGTGGAGTTGTTTTCTTCGTATTTGCTGTAATGCACATTTAAATTAACCATTATATAATAACATTTTATTTTATCGTTAAATTAATTTTTTTAATCAATATGTATGAAATAATTGGATACAAAAACATGTCAACTGATTCCTACATACCTGACACCGTTAATTCTATTTTGTATCTCATTTTCTGGATCATAAATATATTGTTGGGCAAACGTTGGCGGCTTTCCTTGCTTAGGTAACAAAGTACCTATTTGATGGTAATTTTGCCCTTGTATCCTATAGCAATATGGTCCTCGACCATCAGTGACTGACATGTCTTGTTTGGCGCCCATTGAGGTGAATGAGAACATTGCGTTATACCGCCGAATATTCTCAATGAATGTTGCGCTTTTTGGATGGTCACCGTTAAGAAGATCCATCAACAGCTTTGGTGGTGTCTGGACTTCCTCTCCTAATGTTATTTTTCCTCTGCTACAACACAGCGAATAGGAATCAGATGTTGAATGTGTGTTGCCAATCATACACTCAGCATGCCATAATAGTGCGCTACATGATGCACATCGGAAAGTTGCATCTCCGTGATCTATGTAATCTGAGAATAAGAGATATTTTAAAAAATTTAATTAGTATTGTATATGTTTAAAGAATGTTACTATGTTTGTTGAAATTAAAAATAGAGTGTTAGTACCGTTTGAAATTCCAGCGAATGAATCTCTCTGTATGACACGTTCAGTATTTATGTTTGTGTCACCCAACACTTGTTGATGAGATGTTTTCTATCTTACAACTTTTGTTTTGTCTTTTAATCTTTCTGACTTGCGCTTTGACGAATATCTTACCGGTTGATCATCTTCTGCATACGTTGATGTTTTAATTGTTGCTGCGGATTGAAATTTTTAAAATTTGTGTTTTTGTTTAAAATTTTTATAATTGCTTGCGGAAACTATTACATAATATTCACCTGAGTGGGTTTTGTTTTTTGGTGGCCGTCCCCTTGGTCGACGTGTTGTAGTGACTTCTTCATTTGTTGTACCTGCATTTGTTGATGAATATTATTAACAATATACAATATTCTTAAACTTTTTGGATGCCTATAAAAATGGAATTTACTTACATGCTTTTGTTTTTTTCGTTGGAGGGTTGTCAATATTAACAGGAAGTATCTCATCGTTGTTACCTGACATAAGTACAATAAATTAATTTTTGAACATATATTTTTGTGTAAATACATGGAATAATGAAATTGTGAATTTATTTATGTGTGTTTACTTACTTGAAGGAACAGAGTACGATGTCTGTTTGTTAAGCTTTCTCCCAGGTCTTTGAATTACCAGATCATTACTGTCAACTGTTATATTTGAGCATTTAGTTTATGTAATTTGTGGTTTATTGTAAACACACATATTTATTTTGCAATATCAGTGTACCTGGTTGGTTTGGATAAAATGATGGTTGTAGCGTTGAAACTGGTCCGTTTGTTGTATGTTTAAATTTGAGTAATTGTTCCTCAGATTCACTTTCAGGTAACGATGATGAAGTAGAAGATGATGTATGCTTCTTTGTCTTTCTACCTGGTCTTTTAATTGTTATATCATTTGGATTCTGAGAGGCACTTTCAGGTAACGATAATGAAGTAGAAGATGGTGCATCTTTGTTAGTCTTTCTACCTGGTCTTTGAATTGTTATATCATTACTGTGTCCTGTTATAAGTTTAAAATTAGTTGCCCTGTTTTTTGCAGTTACGTAAGTGGATGTATTTAGTTTGCAGTATAAGCGTACCTTGTCTGTTTGGATTCTTAGAGACACTTGGAGGTAACGATGATGAAGTAGAAAATGATATATGTTTGTTTGTCTTTCTACCTGGTGTTTGAATTCTTATATCATTACTGCGTCCTGTTATATGTTTAAAATTAGTTGAGGTGTTTTGTGCAGTTATGTAAATGGATATTTTTAATATACAATATAAGCATACCTTATTTGTTTGGATTAACTGAGACAGTTGCCGCTAACGAAGATGAAGTAAAAGATGATGTATGTTTGGTTGACTTTCTACCTGGTCTTTGAATTGTTATATCATTACTGCGTCCTGTTATATGTTTAAAACTAGTTGCTCTGTTTTCTGCAGTTACGTAAGAGGATGTATTTGGTTTACAATACACGCGTACCTTGTTTCTTTTGATTCTGTGGAGACATTGCTGTTGATTGTGTTGCGGTAGATGTTTGTTTTGTTCCTGTTGGTTGATCCTCAGAGACATTTGTGCCTTCAGATAAACAATAACAATATGATGTATGTTTGTTAGTCTTTGTACATGATCTTCGAATTTCTTGATAATTAAACACAACTGTTATAAGTAAACAATTACTTATTGTGTTTTTGACAGTTAGCAAAACTTATTTTATTTTTTTTATTTTTTTTAAATATCAGTGTACCTGGTTCTTGTGGATACGCTTGACGCCATCCTTGTGGTTTTGCTGATATCGCTGTATCTTTTGTTATTGCTACTTGTTCCTGAGACATACTTGCAGGTTCATATTCCTCCATTCTTTTACTTTTAAATGTAGCTCATATGCTGTAGAGAATTTTTTTTGTGTGGCTGTTTATATTTAATGGATAAGTGACATTAATTTTGTATGATAATCTTATGTTAAATTTGTTTTTTTAAAAAAATCTGAATAATATAAGAATATAAAGTAACAAAATAATTACTTATAATAGATAATTATAATATTCAATCTATTCATTATCAAAATTGGATATATAATAATTATTCCTACTTTATATGAGTAAATAAAAAATTTGAATTAGCGTTTGTCATGGGAAAAACCAACAACATAAATTTCTTCTTGTGTAGGTTTTGAAATAAGTAAAAACATTAAACACATTGTGTTTTAGAATATCAAGTTTATTAACAAAGCTACTTAATCAAAAGTAATATCGTATAATATAGTGCTTTTTAAATTCCTTTTTGTTTCTGTGTTACTTTCAGTAATTTTGAAATCATTTATTCATAAACAAAAGTATTATACGTTTGCAAATAATTCGTTCAATGCAGGGTTACTGAAATAAAATGTAGTGAATATTTTTGTTGGCATTCGTTATTAAAAAAACAACAAAAACACATACATTTGCAGAATGGTATTTAGAATTTCAACTATATAATTCTTCATAATATAAAGAATGAAAAACATGATTAGAAAAGTGAATTTTTATTATTAACCAAACACTATTTCTGTCAGTTGATCCTTTTATCAAAAGATTCAACTTTAATTATTCTAAAACAAAAATCCTAAAGAAAAAAAAAACTTGTAGAATGTTGGTATGTAATCTTAAAAATCGTCATCGTTGTTGGAGTCATCAGTTGTTTCATAGTCCATAAATGCGTCGTTTATGAAGATGTCATCATAGTCTCTACTGGATGCTGATGTTTTACTGTATGCATCCGAATCAACTTCCCAAGCTTCATCATCGAAATAGCTTTTATAGGCATGTTCACCATTAACCATTCCATCAACATCAACCATATCACCCCACAGGTCTTTGTTAATGTTTTCATTACATTGAAGTGATTCATTGTTGCCTTCATCTATCGCTGTGTATTTTGAGTCACCTACAAATTAAACATATCATAAAACATCAGCATGATTATACGCTATATAGTTCCTGTTTAAGTTACAATTGTTCATTAGTTATTCAATTAAATGAAACCTGTCAAAGAATCTTCTTTGATATCTTCATCTAGGATAGTATATTTGGGTTTGTTGTTATCTAAATGATAGAAAGGCTCATCAAGATCATTGATGTTAACCCAAACACCATCTTCTTTATCGCTTTTGTTGGTAACGTATTCGTCATCTGTGTCTTCATCACATAGCATATACTTGCGGTTTTTCTCAACATTATACCCTTCACTTCTTTTTGTACGCTTAAACTTGATTGGTGTTTCATCATCAGATTCCTAGTTTGAAAAAAAAAATCGTACATGATTATTGATCAAATATATGTGTTTTGTATCTTAAAAAACTTAAATATGTTTGTGAAAAAAATACCATTGTGTCAGCAAATTTTGTCGTGCTAAAAAAGTTGTTTGTTTTTTTTATGTGTGTTGATGTCATTATCAGCAAATTTCATGGCATTATTAACCTTGTTGCCATTATTCTGATTGCTGCTTTTTCTTGGTCTTTTTCCTAACGCTGGAGAAGGCTGCAAACATGTCGCAAATTAAAATTCTGTGTAATTATAAAATTTGGTGAATAACTTACAGAGCATACTCTTTCTACATCTTCATCATCTGATAAAACAATTGTGTTTCTGTGCAGCTTGGATAAATCATTAGCTGCAGGCTGCAATTGTTTAAAATTTTTTCAGTATTATTGTTTATGGTATTCCGTAAGATACATCTAAAATTTGTTAATCATACCTCATCATCTTCTGATATAAGTATTACAGAGTTGTCGTCGTCTTGAACATGGAAAGAGGTAACCTCTGCCTGTGATATTTTAAAAGATACGTCAATTTTGTTTTCATTATTCTGTTTTAAAAGATACAACTTTAAATTATAAACGTTACCTCCTCATCATCTGAGATGACAATATGTGAGATGTTCTGGTTGTTATTGTGGGAAGATGTTGCAGGGTTATGTGTTGAATTTCCACTTGCCATTGTATGTTTTTCCAGAGCTCAGCTATTCAATATTTAGGTTTTCAAGTGTAATCTTAGGCTATATTTATAGGCTGTTAAGATAAACTATACTTAGTAACCAATTTGTTTCCTAATATAGTTGCTGTAAAATTAAAGATTATCTTAATATTCTGTGTATATATTAGGCATGAAGATAAACATTATATACATATATAAATATATATATATATATTTTTGTATATTATTTTCGTTTTTATTAATATTATTTAAATATATATATAATATTTTTTTTATTGTATACTTATTTGCAACAGTTATATCTGTAGTGTTTTGATTCAAATTTGACATTCGTGGTTGCACGCTTTGCTTAGTCAGATTACATTGTTTTTTGTAAGTGGGAGTGCTGTTGATAATGGACAACTTTGTTTCATTTGTTTTATCTATAAATTAATGCTTTAGGATTTGTGAATGTATGTGTCTTTTTATTTGTTCCTAACAGAATTTTTAAAACATGCCAGATTTTCAGTTGCCTTGTGAACTTGGATTGGCATGTCATAGCCAGGTTTTGCAAGATCAAATTGTCTGGTTCTTTCAAAGGGAGGTTCTAGCTGTACGTGAAAGGGAAAGCATGTTGCGTGGCGGTTGTTTAGAAATTGGAACGCGCGTTGCATATTTAGAAAACCTGATTCAAGAGGTTTTGCAGCAACGTGATAGCTTGGTTGTTCATGATTCAGTTAGATTTTTGAGAAATGTTTAAAATCACTTACGTTGTAATCAATCTGCATTTCAGTGTTTGTTACGTGAAGCCCATGTTGCACTACGTGATACTGTTGGGTATATCAACAGTATTCGCTCTTTCTAATTTTTCTTTATGTGTATTTTTTGGATGTCGTAATTATTGTATTTGTTGTTCAATTGAATGTTGTTATTGTTATTCTCCTTGTTATATGTGGCAATTATGTTGTATTTTTATCCCTTTAATAAAACTTACTTTGGGATAAACACATGGACCACTTTGGTGAAAAAACATATTCTTTTTATGTGGCTTATGAAGATACCATAGACAGACAACGACTTGTAAGTACTTATACCTAATTTTTAATTTATTATGATGTCAAACTTAATAACATATTATTCTAATTTTTACACTTAATTACAGTGCATACCAGCTGATTTCCTTGAGAAACATCCAATGCATACTTATAAAAAGTGTTTCATAAGACACAAAGACATAGTTTATAAGATGCGTATAAAAATGGTACTTCACTTAGAAAATCCTGAGCGAACAAACCATGTAAACATCTTTGGGGAATGGAAGAAGTTTGCTCAAGTTTGCAAATTCAAGAAGGACAAAATGCTAAGGTTCAAGTACATGTTAAATCTAGAGGAGTTGAATGGTCCTGACACAGGTGTGTTCCCTGTGTTTCATGTATGTTAGAAAACAATTTGCAGGAATACTTTGGTTATCTTTTGGGCACAACAAATGCTTTTACTCTTTTGTAATTTGGTACATTCAAGCAAGTGTTTAATCTTCTACTTTGGTCATATGTATTTTTAAGTAAGACTATGCTTTCAGTTGTAAACTATTATATGTAAGATGATATATATTTTAATGAATGTCTTTGATTATCAAACAATTGGTTAGTATTATGCAGTTTATTTGTTTATTAAAGGAAATGGATTCCATGTGTTTCATAACATATTCAAACTAATAATTGCAAGGTTGCATATATATTAAAAATTTTGAAGAACCATAAACATATTAAAAAATACTTAATACTTGTCAAATAATAAATTAAAACAAACTCAAATATGTAAACTTAAAACCAAATTCAAATTTATCAAATAATAACCTAAATAATAATATGTTTGCAAAAAACAAAAACTAAAACAATAGATTGTTTATCAATAAGAATAAAATAGATAGGATAAATAAGATGCATTGCATGCTCTATGCATCATTGTGTTCTATATCATATGTTTGCATCTTTTTCTTTGCTTGAACATCTTCCTCATCAACACAATCATTGTCTGTTAACTCTTCTATTCCACGATTTCTTTTTTTCAAAACACCAACTGGATCAATCATACTAACAACAACTTCTTCACCTACAACACTGCTTGCATTCTTTGCACATTTAGGAGTGTTTATTTCAACATTCTGCAATGTACAACAATTACTAAGTCAGTTTGAATTTTTTCGTATGAAAAAAACAATTGAAAAGTGTATTTAATTAATAATGTATACTACCTCCTCCATATCAGTTGTTGATTTTGTATTCAAATTCTCAGCAATTTTTAAATGATTTTCTGCATTCTTTCCAATGCCTTCTAAATCACTTAAATCATATGAATCATCTTCAATATCAACATGAGGAGTATCCAAATCTTCTTCACCAATAAAAGATTCTTCAATATCATGTTCATTATCATCTGAGACATTGTCGGAATTCAAAAATAATCTTCTTTTCCAGAATCAGCTTCATCATTGTCAGAATCGTCTTCACCATTGACAAACTCATCTACATTATCATCTAAATCACCATCATTATTGTGTAACACATCATTTGCATTGTCTGAAAATTCTTTCATATTGTATTCCTCATCTTCTACATCCTGTCATGTGTTACAATTCCAATTTATATTTAAAACTATTATATACAATTTAACTTTATAATAAAGACTGGAAAATCACCAAGTAATTTAAAATGCTAATATACATACCTCTTCATCTAGGAAACCGTTTTTGAAATACATGATCGTCTCAACATCATCAGTTACCTTTTCAGTTCGATAGATATGACTGTTGTTGCTGTGGTTAAATTCAGAATACTTAATTTTAAATAGATATTGTTTGCCAATAATCTGGTTAATTTCATCTGGGAAGTATTCTTCAGGGTCCATTCCATGCTTGTCCATAATTTGCCACGCAGACAAATTAATCATCTTGTGTACATTGTTATCAAATAAAACAACCTGTGCAGTTCCACTATCATCAACAATACGCACAATGATCTTGAACCTAAAACAAACAAATCATAATGTTTTAGTATTTCAATAATTAATCATAATAATTTTATATATTCAAATAGTAATTAAAACACAATGTTATTAATACCTCGATGCAACAGCATAGGTTTCACCGTGTTTCTTACAGAACCACAATTGCTTCTTGTTTCGATTATTCATTCCACCTTTTGAAGAAACTGCTGTTACTCTTGTGTTACATTCTTTACACGCTGTATACGTCCAACCATTTTCATATTGGATGCTATGCACAGTAGCAAAAACAACACAACATGTATCCTGCATTTTCCATAGTTTTATTTATCATAAGCAAATACTATATTATGACAGATGTTTTATGCTTTTTCATAATTAAATAAATGACATAAAATACTATTGTCTTACCGGTTCAATACTTCGGATCATACCAACAAAACTCTTTAAACAACCATGCATAAATTCTGCTGGTGTAACAACAACTTTCTCTTGATTGTGCAACTGGATCTTGAATTCATTTGCATTATATCCTTCTTGTGATTCGTACCTTGTATGTTTCAAAAATATATTACATACACACTTAAAGATAAATTCATATTTATATGACAACAGAAATAGTATAGTTATTGTCAAAACCTTTTCCGGAATAACAATAACGGCGGAATCTTCCTGTTAATAAAAATCCTACTTCCAAATAACGCATTATGCACAGCTGGTTTGTCTGATTTTGTACAAACAACATAAAAAGAAAAAAAACAAACAAAAAAAATATTATATTAACAAAAACAATACTACTTTACCGTCTTGCAAAATATTTGTAAATAAATTCAAAAACAACTTACTGTCCCAATATTTTACCTTCCCAAGCATCAAAAGGATGTCTATATGACCAATTTCTTCCAATCTGTTTTCATAATCATTCCACATTAACGCCCAGTTATCCTAAAAAGTGCACTCAAGTCTGTAGGATCTACATAATATCATATAAATAAATACATTTACATTGTAATATTGTATAGAATATAGATATTATATTAAAGTTTTCATTTACTCAGCATCTTCAATAACAATTGTTCATGGATTTTGGACCACCATGGTTGTTCACACCTACGATTTTCCCAATAGCAACCACTGTTCCAATCACATCTGTTCAATAACAAAGGTTAATGTTTTTGTATTTACAATAGTAAATACAAATATCTATTATAAGTAGGTGTCAATGAAATACATACCAACACAATCATGATCATGATACTCATTCACCGGGTCTAATATCCGGGAAAATGGCTCATATATAAAACCAATGACATTATCATTTATTTGCTCAACACGTGTAACATTAGTCCCTTTGAAAAAAGATATTTTCCATTTGTTTGGTAACAATGGTAATCTTCCACCATTTTCCGCAACACCAAAGTTAGATAATATATAGCATTGCCCTTCTTGAAGCAGAGCCTCAAATTTAAACATTAATTCTTTTTTGATGTAAATCTGGATTCGGTTGTCCTGGATATACATTGTTAAAAATTAGTCGTCATTTATATTAATTTCATTAAATATACAAAAAACCAAAAATAAAAGACTTACCTCTAGATCTTGGGAAACACAGTCCAAACTATATGGATCATGTTCTTCATTTAATTTGTGAGAATGCCAAATAGAAATACATCTTCCTTTGATTGCCATATTTGTAGCCATAGGATTAACGTTTCTTATTGGAATTATGATTCGATCCTTCAGTCTTTCATCTATATATTTGTAAAGATTAAAAATATAGCAAACAAAATTTAAACAACAATGTAAATTATACTAAAATATAAGAATATACCTGATGAACCACTTCCAATGGAGGAAGTATGCATTCCATTACCCTTTTTAGAATAAGATTCACCTGTTATGAAACAATAATATCATAAAAACTTCTTTACTACCTGTAGCTTATGCATCATTTAAAGTCTGATTGATTTATTTCTTCTTGTTAAAATAATCATTACTTGTTCGTATAAACTAAAATATAACGATATACCTGCTGAAGAACTTCCATTGGAGAAACTATGCATTCCATTGCCTTTTTTAGAATGAGATTTACCTGTTGCAAAACATTGTTATATATAAAATGCAATTACAAAATAACTTATATTTCAAAATCAGTAAAACACAAACCATAAGACGAATTTCCAAACGACGTAGAATGTACACTATAACCTTCTTTTGTTTGTTGTCTGCCTGACAAACTATTATTGAATCCAGACTTAGGTGTCTCTGAGTAGACTTCTTGATAACCAAATTTGGAATTTCTTGACTTCAAATAAGCAGCACTTCTAGGATCTTTTTGCTGATTCCTAATGTATTCCATCCTTTTAAAGTTCACAGTATTGTAATCAACTGAGCCTTTTTTACCAACTGATACATATATACAATATATAAGTACCAACTCATTCATAATATAGTATATGTTTCTATTTAAAAAAATATTGTACCTTTTTCTGATCTTCCACAATCAACAATGTTAGATATAGACTTATTAGCAGGTGTGTCACTTTGTGAGATATCATAAGATGTCTGAGACTTTAAAAATGGCAGTTGCTTTCCAAAATTTTTGGCAATTGCAGGTTTAACTAAGACAAATAACTCAAAATCAAACACTTATATTATCAAATTTTAAAAACAATGCACAATATAAAAACTCAAATCAAGTTTACCCTTTGATGCCATTGAAACAGTCTGCACATGAGTTCCAGATCTTTTTCCGGGTGTGTCACTTTCAAATAACGACATATCACAAACACTCTTATCACCTAATGGTGCAGCAACTGTTCAACAAACGTACCAAAATTTCAACAAACGTACGAAAATTGTGTTTGGTTTTCAATTCAATTGTAACAACACCAAAAATATCTACACTATAAAACATTAATATTAACTACCTGTAGAAGGATCTCTAATTGTGCTTGTCTCATTTGTATCCTTAATCTTATCTGTGTTATTTCAGAATAAAAGGTTATAAACATGTATGCAAAAACATCAAACACATAAACGTGCAACACTAATAAAACCCTATAAACATGTATGCAGATAAACACAAAAGCTTCAATTATACCTAACTATGTAAACCTTATAAACATGTATGCACTATGTAAACATGGATAATGCAAAAACATCAAACATAATAACTTCTTTAATACCTGCAGCTTCTGGAGCAACATTACTGTCTTTACTTCCTGTTTTCTTGTTAACATCCAAACAATTTGTTCCTGTAAATTCATTAATAAAAAAACAAAAAAACAACAACATGAAATCTACCATTCATGCAACATGCAACAATAATATCATAGTAACTCCTATATTACCTGCATCTTGTGCATCAATTCTAATGACATTGATTTGTCTCTTCTTGTTAAAATCAGAATTACTTGTTCCTATTAAACCATAAGGCAAATAAAAAACCAAAACAAAAACATGAAGAGAAGAATAAACCATATAATACTCATAGTTGATAAAGGTTTTAAATTAAAGAACATGTTACAAATTCTAAAAACTCAAACTGTTACCTAATGAAGTTTTTGTAGCCACTTTCTTACCAACACGTTTTTTTGATCCAGGAACATTCATTCCTGCAAATACATAATATACAAACAAAACAATCATATTCTGTTTTTAAAAATCAAATTTCTAACTAATAAACAACCTGAATGTTCAACACTCATTGACTTACCTTCTTCGGATTTTGCAGAATTGTTATTGTGCTTGGCAGTTGAAAGCCTCTTTGAGAACCTCTTGGACTCCATATTCGACATTCAAGATTCAAGAATACAGAATATGTAATTGTGTAAACCATTGTAAATAATGGTCTATATATAGTGTCAAATTAGGTTAAAAAAATAAAAAAAAACTTAAGATAACAATGATTTCATACCAAACTTATCATAATCTTATTTTAAGTAAATATCAAAACACAAACACAATCCTAAAACAATACACATTCCTAAATATTTTATTAAATCCGAAATTTATAGAGGTAATTATATATTATAGAATGTAACATAATAATCAAAATAACTTGTAGCCTAATTGGTAAACACATAAGTTATTAATGCTACTCTTCAAAACAACCCAAGTTCAAATCTTACTAATGACATTTTTTATAAAAACAATTTTTAAAAAAATAATAAAAATTAATAAAAATTATATATTTAAACCGAAATTATTAGTTATATTAATAATTGGATTATTAAATTGCTTAGGTGGACATAAAATGTCTAGGTGGCATTAAAATGATTAGGTGGCATTGAGGTGGCATTGAGGTGGAATTAATGCCAAATGCCTCATGTTATATATAATATATATATATATATATATATATATATATATATATATATATATATATATATATATATATATATATATATATATATATATATATATATATAACATGAGGCATTTTCTAGAAATGCCACCTCAATGTTATTTGGATAAATAACTTGTGTGTTTACCACTTAGGCAACATGACTTTTTGGAATATATGTTGCAAGTCCAAAATTATAAATGCAACTATGTAGGAGAATCCTACAACTTAGGTAACCCTAAACTAAACATATACATAAAAATTATATACGGTTCATAAATTTTTTTCTCAAAAACCCTAATATCCTTTTTCCCTCACAATCTCATCTAATGATTGATAAAAATTATATACAGGTTCATTATATTTGTTTTTGTGTTTTCTTCATCACAGGTTTGCATCCCATCGGTTCGAGTTGACAATGGTAACAACGAATTTTCTGCATGGGCTGTTACATATGCTTCCGGATCAATTTGAGTTTCTGTTGTATGGGAAATTTTCTGTAGTTCTGTTAGAATAACCATCGGTTCAAGTTTAATTAAGTCTATATATATATATTATTATTTAGTGAATTTGTCTGTTTTATTTATATTTTGTGCTGATATGATTAATTTTTTTTTCTCCTAAGGAAACACGATTCATTGAAAAGAAAAAACTTTCTCATCAAATGGCGAAAGAGTACAATCATGCTGAAGTTGAGAACGAGTATGTTTCTCGCTGAATTATATTTATATCAAGTATTATTAATGTGATTAAGAACATGTTAAAAAATTCATGAATTCATTAGACTTACATGTCTTTCAAGTGAAGTTAGAAGTCGTGATGTGTCACTGGAACGCCTGTTGGTATCTGTATTTCTGATGTTTTTTGTTTGCCAACATTTAGTATTACATAATCTTGATCCATTTAATATTTACTTATATGCCATCTTTTGTTGGTACCTCTTGGAGCTACGGCTCAAATGAAATTGTTGGTGGCGGTGAAAGTTAAAGTTTCGGTTGAGCAGGGTGATCACGATATATTTATTGCCCAGCAATGTAATATTGGCTATGCAAGTAATAACGTTTAATATGATTGTGCTATACTTGATTTTGACTTAGACTAATCCTATGCAGATCAAATCTACTGAAGTGCATGTTGTAGAGAAGAAGTAAGTCATCTCACTGTTTATATCTTGAGATCGATTCATGGCTGGCTATGGTCTGCCAAACATAGGTCGTGTGAAGCTCACAGACCTTATATCTTCTGCAGGACTTCCTTCCGACACATACAAACTATCAGTCGCTACTTTGTCACAATCACTTGCTCAGTATTCTGCCGCCATCATCCAGTTGCCTGCATGTGATGGTGCTCTCATAAGGTGCTGTTTGGAATCTGCTCGGCCATACTTTAATCGGAAAAACCCGTATCGATCAGCATAGATTACTAAAAGGTAACGAGTCAAATAGGTTTTTATGGGCGTGATCGTTCTGGAAACAACTCCAGCTCATGGATTCCTGTAGCAGGTTTACATCAAGATATTGCTATCAGGATCTTGCTTTAAAATTCTATGATATCTAAATAGTTGTTTTTTTCTTTTAATACATGTATGATAGATTCTTGAAAAATTATATTCAACTTTTACAATGCAGAAAAAACAACAGTTGAACATTACTTTTTTTGGCAGAAAAATTAGATATGATCTCTTATTCATGATAAAATTGTTATTTGTAGGCTTCAAAATTTCCTCACTAAAAAAAACTAAGTAAAGCTCATAATATGTAGCATCATTTGCTGACCTACTTTTCCCTCTTAATGCACAGAGCTTTCGTGAAAGTCCCCATGGTGTAACCATTTCTTCAAACGATGGTGACTCAACCGGTGGATCTGACTCCTTTTGCCACTTGAAGCCCGATACCCTGCTTTGATTTTCAAGCAGCAATTGACAGCGTATGTTGAAAAAACATTTGGGTTTATCCTATATACTATATTGAAATAATTGATTTGTTGCTTCACGTAAAAAAAATGATATTTAAGAAATTGATTGAATGTGCAGGCAGGGACATTTATGTACCATGCTCATTATGAGTTGCAACAAGAGTCTGATTATATGGAATGATTAAAGTGTCACTTCCGGATGGTGAAAAATACGAACAATACGAACAAGATTCTGGATTATACGCCACTGGTCTTTCATCTAACCCCTATGTTTGGGTCGGCGATCCTCAGGTATTTAGATACTATATAAAATTTTGAATCAGTTATAGAAGAATCCAATGATATGATTATGGTTATGTCTGGAGAACAGAAGAAAAGAATAGCTATAGCCAGGGAAATCTTGAAAGACCCAAGGATTTTGCTACTGGACGAAGCTACGAGTGCTCTTGATGCAGAATCAGAGAGGGTTGTTCAACAAGCACTTAATAGAATCATGGTTAACCCAACTACTGTCATTATAGCTCATCGCTTAAGCACAATAAAAAATTCTGACGTAATCGCCGTTATTCAAAATGGCAACATTCTAGAGAAAGGTCCTTCTCTAATCAACATATATTATAAAAAATAACGTCGCAATGTAACACTTGGATGACTCATATTTTTCTGATAACTAATCAACCAGGTTCACACTTAGAGCTATTATAAGATCCTGAAGGTACATACTTCCAGCTTATACGATTGCAAGACCTAAGCAAATTCTCAGATGAGCAAGAAGATGGTAATCACGAGGAAAGGCCAGTGATTAGTTTTGCTTTTGGAAGACATTCGAGTCAGCGTATTTCTATTTCAACGTCTGTAATTCAAGAATCGTCTAATATTACTAACACTGGTCACCATTCATTTTCGACCATCCGTGTTGCTGAGGAAATAAGACATGATAATCAGAAAGATTATGCACCTTCAGATGTCTCACTTTTTCGTTTGGCCTATCTCAACAAGCCAGATATCCTGGTGATACTGCTAGGTTCCGTAGCTGCTGCTATTAATGGTGCGGTCTTACCTATATATGGGTACCTACTTTCAATTATTATAAAAGTGCAAATTCTTATTGCAGAGCTCACACACCCACAAAACCAAATTCTTATTGCAGAGCTCATTCTACAAGAATGGATCCTGGGCAGTTAAAGATCATGGGTAATGGAGATTATAAAAATGGGCGATTTGCTGAAGCTTTGTCTCTATATGATGCTGCTATTTTTCTTGATCCTGAAAAGGCTTCATATAGAAGCAATAAAACTGCAGCCTTAACTAGCTTAGGGAGGCTTTTAGAAGCAGTATTTGAAGCAAGAAAAACAATCAGAATAGAACCCTCCTACGAAAGGGTGCATAATCGTTTAGCTACTTTATATCTCAGGTAATTACACAGTATAATTCTTTTCTTCAAAAATTACGAACCATATACCTTTTTGTGAACTTGAGTGCAAATGCAGATTAGGAGACCCTAACCAAACTATGCGCCATTATAAGCAGGTTGCGTCCGAAGCTAATCCGGATCTGATTATAAAAGCTAAGAAACTGCAGGTGCACCTTAAACGGTGTAACGAGGCTATAAAACTAAAATACTGGAACAAATTACTAAAATAGACCATCCTAGCAATATCTGCTGGTGCAGATTCTGCATTACAGGTAACTATATAGTTCGAGATTACTATTCATAAGCTTCTTAAGTGTTAGCATTGAAACAATGAGATTCTTTAATGAATATGTGTCTTGTATTGAAATAAATATAGATTTATACATTGAAAGCTGAGGCGTTGATAAAGTTGCATAGACATCACGAAGTGGATCAGTTGTTGAGCAATGGGCCAAAGTTTGAAGAAGAGGATTGCACCAAGTTTTATGGTCCAGTTTGCCATGCTAATTTGCTGGTTGTCCAGGCTCAGGTCAATTTGGCAGCCGGCAGGTACCTTTTGTTGAATATACAATACTAAACTTATAAGTCAAATTACCGGTTAATAAGACTGATATAGTTAATTTAGTGCAATGAAACATTGTTATTTCATATTGGTTTAAAGATGTTTGACATGTATAGCAGTAGATGATATATTTATTCATATAATAAAATAAAATATTAAAAAATTACTCATAGATAAATAAAGAACTATGACTGGTTTCCTTGGAAAATTCAGTTAATAGTACGATATTAATAGACCTGTATATGACACAGTTATATGTTCCTATTAGTTATTATGATGCTATAATTTTGTAGTGTGTAGTGTTTTTAACATTTGAACAATTTACTAGAACTTGATAACATGATAGTATGTCTTTTCGGTAATTGATTACTTCTATCTAACAACATTTAAATTTCTGTCTATTCGGCTACATTCAAATTTTCATGTTATTAATACATGAGTAACATGGTAGTGGACATATTCGACATATTTTTCCTGATATATCTCAGCAATATTTCAACCATAACACTAATGTAAGATTCACGGTCATCGCTACGATCTCAAAAATTGTTGTGAAAAGACATTGGTTCTTCCGCCGTTGCCGTGACTGCAAGCATAAAATCTATGACAATCTTCCGCACAAACACTGCGAGCTGCCTAATCCTAAAGATCCAAACAAATACAGGTATGCACATTCATGTTACCTACATGACAAACAAAAACACAGTATCTTATGCGATAAAGGCTACATTTACATACTGTAACCTGGAAAAAAAAATTCCGCCTATACAGCTACTATTTTCGAGCCAGGATCTCTAACAAACTGCAACCACAAAAAAGGCGAAGCAAGATGGATGATGCCGCTGCAACGGCTACTGTATTGCATAATCAGTGAATATAACAATTTTCTTACAGGTTACCCACACCTTCACCTCGGCTTAATATGTGTGTGGTACTTCAAATTTGGTAGTATTATATGATTTTAATCCGGTAGTTTCTCTACCCCGTGACTTTGCAATGCTTGCCGAGACACATGTAGCTGTCAAATCAAAAGGAATCAAAAATAAAAGAATAAAAACTTATGTGCCCTTTACTGATAAGTCGTGGGAGCACATCGATCATGTGATTATGAATCTGCCTGCCTCCGCTCTACAGTTTCTAGGTAAGAATATGACGTTGTACCTAGCTCTCATAAATAGGCTTTTGCATTATGCAATATTTATTTGTCCAGTAACATGAATGATAAGAAACTAAAATGGAAATTGTCAATTCTATTATTTCAGATGTATTTAGAGGGCTTATACAGAGGAAATATTGGAAAGGTTCTCTACAATGGATTCATTGCTATTCCATCATCCAGGAAAATGAGACTCAAGAATCAGTGGTTACAGTAAGTATACTAATACCCAGGACCACCCAAAAAATGAATGATTGACTAAAGGGATACATAAGGTGAAAATAATTATCACCATGCTTTAATTAACTTATAACTTCTTTTCGTTCATTTGACCTCTATAGAGCTCCATTTTCATTCCCATCTTTTGTGCAGGTAAATAGTTTATATTGGCTTTTCTATAGTTTATACTTTGGTTCGTACTTACTAACTACTCTGCTATTCACATACACCTGCAGTTAGTACATTTCGTGCCTCTAATCTATATGTAGGACGAAGCATTAAAGATATAACTACACCAATGAGGTATTATTGAAAGCATTATTAGTATTTTGGAGGTATGTTTTCGTCATCTTTTGTTTGTATCTGATATCACGTATCTGATATCACATCGTATTTATAAAACCATCCAAGCATCAAACAAGTCTATAAAATAGTAAAAATAAAAAGTTATCACATCTGTATTGTTAAGTAATTTCATTTTGTTCATAATGAAAATTATACATCAAGCTCGCCTTCGTTAAAATAATTTTATAGTTTACTAACACCATCAAAATTAAAAAAAAAACAACAAACAAATGATTAAAAAAAATGCCGACCATTCGTCTTATAATATTCTATGACAATTTTTTAAAACATATTTACGCTAACAAAAAACAACAAACATATAATTATAAGTCATGCCCGCCCATTGGGCGAATACTAGTGTATATATATATATATATATATATATATATATATATATATATATATATATATATATAACCTACAAAAAATCCATAAAAATCAAAAAAATTTGAAAAAGACGAAAAATACAAATTTTCAATCATCTGTTTTGATAATATCTACGGTCCTAGAAATGTCATTCAATAATGACACGGGTCTTTAGATGAAGTTCGAACAGATACGCTACCATCTAAATAACCTGTCCTGCAATACTCACATAAGTCGACTAGGATTCACGGCAAGGGATTGATTCAATCAATGATCACTCACTCACATCCGTGTCATTGATTGAGGGGGAGATTTATATATGTCTGCCATTACTGTTAGATTATGTCTTGTGGTAAATGTCATTTATCTTGCTAGTGTGATTATTGATGGTGTTGAATGGTTTCTGTGACCTCAGTACTCTGGTCAGTCGTTGCATGTTACTTGGAGTGATTTAATTTGCATAATTATGCTCTTATATGTGCTAGTCTATTGAATTTATGGATGCGAGTTGTCAAGTCTCTTCCAGCATGCGAGTTGTTTGTAGTGTTTGTATATGCGAGTTATCAAGTCTCTTCTTGCATGCGTGTTGTCTAGTTAGTCTATACATGCGAGTTGTCTTGCAAGGACTAAAAGTGCCATATCTGCAAACTTGTTTCTTGGTATAAGTAATGCGAGTTGACTCAAAGTCAAACCACTTGTCTTATATGGTCAAACACCTACTCACCGCTCTCTCTCTATTCGCGTTCTTCAAAGCGAGTTGTCCAATTTGTGTTCGTGTGGTAGGCAATCTGATCTCGCTATACATGATTTTGTTATGAATATTAATTGCATCATTCCTCTAAACTTAACTTGTCCTGCAGATTCCCTCACTTTTGATCCTTTCGTTCTATAACTGATTCTAGGTTTGATTCATCTCTCGCTCCATGTAATTGATATAGGCTTTAGATAAGAATGGGTAGGGTAATCATTGTTATGATCTGATGTTGTTTATATGTGCGCATAATGGATTTAAGTGATTTGGTGTCTGTTGCGTTTTAGATTGCTTTATATGATTTGGTAGTATGATATGTTATAATCTTTGGATTATGTCCTATGAATGTTGCATCTATGAGTTTTGTTTCATCTTTGTGGAAATTGACATGTCTTGTGTGTATGAGTAAGTTGATATGGGTCTCGCATTGTATGTTCTTTTATGCGAGTTGTCCTCAGTTGCCTGAATGCGAGTTGCATATGTTGTTCTTGAATGCGAGTTATCTCGAGTTAGTTGTTGAATGCGGGTTGCCTTATGCGACTTGTCTCATGCGTGTTGACGTGTGCGAGTTGTCATACACACTATGACCTATGCGAGTTGATGTATGCGAGTTGTCCATATCCTTGACAAAAGCGAGTTGATGTATGCGAGTTGCCATGTTTAACTCTATTGATGCGAGTTGTCGTTTCATTTACTTAATGCGAGTTGTCCCTTGACACTCAATGTGTGAGTTGTCTCTAGTTACTTGATGAATGCGAGTTGCCTTATGCGACTTGTCTTATGCGTGTTGACGTGTGCGAGTTATTATATGCAATATGACCTATGCGAGTTGTGATATGCGAGTTGTCCATATCCTTGATCAAAGCGAGTTGATGTATACGAGTTTTCCTATACTGGGTATCTTATTCAGTATGAGAGTTGTCCATATTCCGAGTTGTATTAACTTATGACTTGTCCTATGCGACTTGTTCGTATTATAGATGTTTCCATGCGACTTGATCTATATATCCTTCAAACTTGGTCATTGTATGCTGATTGCACTTAACCATTGTTGTGCTTTCTATGTCTCCGCCTTATTCAGATCTTATTGTCTGATGTATGCATATGTCTTCGTTTTCATTAATCACTTTCTTAGAGTCTATGATATGGGGTGGCTATTTGGTCAATCTAATAACCACTGTCTAACCTAACAAACTTTCCGGATATTGTTGTTGTTGTATGTGTGTTCTTCAGATTTCAATGGCAGACATCACGTCCTCTGAGAACCTTGCTACCACTGTACCAACCATTGTTCCTACTGATGAGGAAATTCTTCCATTTAAGGAATGGGTGACAATAGCAAAGAGCAACTGCTATGTGGATGTGGATAAAAACCAACAGAATCCAATCTACCGATTAGCTATTGATATTTTGAAGGACACCAACTTCTTTGGAGCTTTAACCATGCGTTGCACAATTCCTTCCATTTATCTTCAACAATTCTGGAATACAGTCACATGGGACAAGATCAATGCTACATACTCGTGTAAACTTGAAGACAGGTGGTATGACATCACCACTGAGACGCTCAGGGATGCCCTTCATATCACTCCAAGAGACCCCTCAAATCCATTTATAGCTCCACCCACTACTGAAGAACTAATGGAGTTTGTGGATGAATTGGGATATCCGGAAAAATTAACGAAGGTCTCAGCATTCATCAACACAGAAGTGTATCAACCATGGAGAGCCATTGTAACGACTCTCAACCTATGCTTAACTGGTAAAAATTCAGGGCAGGACATAGTAAGAGCTCCAATTCTACAAATTTTGTGGGGGTTGGTTAAGAGGAAAAACATCGATTTTGCGGAACGTATTTGGGAAGAATTCTCCTTGTCTTTGGACACATTCATCACTGACAGACAAAATTCTCTGAATAAAGTCAAAGGAAGGAAAGGCCTAGGCAAGAGAGTGATTCCTAGCATTAGGTTTTCAAAGCTCATTATCCAGCATCTGCACCCAGAAGTGAGTCGGCTCTCTATGAAGCCGGTGATGAATTCATTCTTGGCAACTTTAAATATGTTACCAAAGGACAGAACAAAGAAGTCTTTGGTATGCCAATCCCTGAAGCTCTTCTCCTTTGAAAGAATTAAGAAAGCAGACTACTTTAAGAAATACATAAAGAATGTCTCAGGCACAACTGATGATGACTCATCAAATCCCACTCTCACACAATCCAAATCCAAACAATCTGATTCTACCTACGCAAGTCTTCCCAAGAAGAAGAAGAGACCTGATAGATCAGTATCTGCTGACTCTCCAACTCAAAAGCAAAAAAGGAGAAGGAGAGACGCTGGAAAGGGAAAAGATAAAGGAGAGATGAGATTAATGGATGAAGACGATGATGCTCTGCAACAAGGAATCCAACAGAGTCAGGAAAGTTTTGACATGCCTCAAAGACAACCAGTGGGAGGAGTCACAATACGAGAACCCGAGTCAGCACCACGCCAAACCACTCCCGTTGCACAGGGAAAAAGCAAAGGAATTGCAGGAGAAGAAGCTGAACAAGCAGCTCAGATGTTGTTGACCATTTCCACTCCCACTCCAACAAAGACAGCGCAATTTGAGCTCAAGAAAAGAAGCGTTGAATCATCTTCAGCTCAAGAACAAACTGGAGTGAAAAAGGATGTATCTGATACACAGGAGGAAACCCTTGCTTCTAGTGATATTCAATCAGAAAATCAGGAATCAGCACCTTCTACTGAAACGGTTCCAGTGCTTGAGACAGAGATTGACCAAATGGACACTGTCAAACAAATTACAGAAGTTGGGGGAAATGAAGTCTTTGGAAGGTTCACAGGTGATTCTTGAGCCAAGATATGAGGAACACGTGCCTCTGGAAGAAGCAAACGTGTCTACGGGATCTCTGTCATCACTAAAGAATCTTGAGCCTGACATTACTTATGGTGATCAATTCCTAAAGGATAGACCTTCAGACATCGAGCCTGACAAGCAAAATGATGAAAAAGAAGAAGTTCATTCTATGTTCTCGGTCACTATTCAGCAAGACACATCAACTATTCCCCCAATTTCAGCACCCATTGTCACCTCATCATCAACAACTCCATCGATTGCACTTCCACCACCCGCTCCTGCTCAAATAACCGCACTTCCACCACCCGAACCTGCTACCGTTCCACCACCAGTTGTCACAGTTAGTAACTATGTCACACCATTGGCTTCACCACCTCCCGCCAAGACTGCAGAGCAACTCCTTGATGAAGCACTTAAAATAATCGAGGTCCTCGAAAAGTATCATTTGCCCGAATCCGTCAAGCATCTAGATCGTCGTGTATCCAAGCTGGAGAACCTTAACTTTGACACTGAAGTGGAAAATGCCATTGAAGCAGAAGTAAAAGATGTTGTCGAATGGGTGATGAGTGTCTAAATACTCATCATTTTTGTACAAATTAAAATGCAAAAACATCAGAAAACACTCAGAAATGCATCAAAATGATTAAAATATCACAAATTAGTGTTTTATGTGTTTTAAATGCAAAAATATCAAAATCTGGTGAAAAACGTATCAAATTGGCATAATTGGCAGTTTTAGTCCCCCAAGTTTCAAAAGTTGTCAAAAACAGTCCCTGGTAAATCTAAATAAAGAAAAATGTTATTCAAGGTCCCTGAAATATTCTAATTTGTCAAAAATGGTCCTTGAATAAATCTTTTGTTAAATGGCAGAAAAGGTCCTTTAACTTTCAAAAATGTCAGGTTTAGTCCCTGGAAAATTGAAATTGTCAAATCTAGTCCTTGTACTATTGAAGGTTGTCAGTTTTAGTCCTTGTGTCAACTTTGGGAAATTGGCAGGATTGGTCCTCTAAATTTCAGAAATTACAAACTAGTCCTTGTAATATTAAAACCCTTTTGACCCCTTTGCCATTTTGGTCCCCTGCCAAAGCTATTTTGGACCCCCTGTCATTACCTGTTTTTGAACCCCAAGTCAAACTCTCCTTTACCCGCCACCTCCTGCTTGTCTTCCCCATTGCCTGCAACCACTTGCCTGCACACAGTCCTCTCCCATCACCTTTCCACCACCCCCTCATCATCACAAACCCTCCACAATAAATGCCACCCCCCTACTAGCTATTTCACAGAGCCACAAGTCAAATCCCTTTTCCCGCCAAATTGATAAAATGGCCTAGAATACTCAAAACTCAACCATTGGTCAAAGTGAGAGGTGGGATTGGCTCAGAACGACACGTGGGAGTCAATGGAAGTATAAAAAGAGGAAGAGAAGAAGAGAGAAGGAGTTAGTTAGCTTTTTAAATTAATGTATGTCGTTTTTCCTTAAAGTATCTTAATTAGTTTTCAACTGTGTAATTTCAAGCTTTCATGTATTGAACTTAAGTAATTTAATCATTATAATCTGTTTTGAGCCTCAATTCAAAGTTTCAGTTAAGTTTTAAATTTCATGGTTACTGTTGAAATTTTCAAGTCCAAACTCTCATGCTCAAACCTCTAACAGCTTGTTTACAAGCTCAAATAAGCTTACACAAGCTTATTATAGCTTCTTGTGAGCTTAAAATTAAGTTTCAAGCAATTTGATCTTAGGTCAACAAAAGTCAAACTGGGGTAAGATTGATGCAGAAATGGAATCTGGTGATGCAGACATGGATTTGGGGTGATTTAGAAGCAGTGTGTTTGGTTTAGAATAGGTTAGTGGTACTGGTTTCATTGTTTTCAAGCCATAGTGGCTAGGGACAATTGTAAGTGCATATTTCAAGTTTCATAAGCATAATTTGTTTCAGTAGTCATAAGTAGTTAAAATCTGTGTATTAAGCTGTATTTAGGATATATAGATTTAGTTTGATCAATGATATAAACTGAATCAGTAGTTTGTCTTATTAAAATTGCAAATTAGTAGTTAAAAGGTGTGTTTGGATCAGCTTGTTATCTGTCTCTAAGTTTTGGCTCAAGAGTTGAGACCTGTTGTTTCATGCTTTAGTAGCTCATATTAACTCATATCTGTCATTAAACTGTGCTTGCAACTCTCAATAGTCAAAATCTTATGTCATCTATCTTATAAGCAAATCTGTTGTGATTTTGAAAGTTCAAACTCTTGATTTGTGTTTAAAATACATAGATATAGGTTGCAGTAGCTTCATTTCATCACATTATATCAATATCAACTCACAAATTGGTCTCAAAGTTCAAATAAGTCAACTGTGCACAATTGTATCTAAAGTCAAAACTTGGAAAAAGCAATTTTGAGCCAGCTGAGTTGATTTTTCTTGGCTTCTTCTTTAAACCAATTTAAGTGAAACTTGTGGCTTAGAAAGCTTCTGTTGGTCTATTTTGTTATTACCATTTTAGTAGATTTTTGTAATTTTTTTTATAAGCTCAAAACTGCTCATCAATATGCTCCCAAATGCCCTGTACACACTCAGTTAATACTGAGTGTGCACAGGTAATTTGTAAGGCTTGTATCAAGCTCATTTTAGCTAGTCCAAGTCTGTTTTTTGGCTCATAAGATACTTAGCCAGGTCTAGTGTTAGTTCCAACTTTTTGTTTTCCTTTCCAGCTTATTGTGTTGCTTGTGCTTATGCTCAAAAGTGGTGCTCTCAAACTGTTTTAAGCAATAAGCTCAAATAAGTCAAGATCATAGCAGTGTGTAATCCAGAGGTTAAGGCTTATTGTTTCTTGCTTCATTTTAGTAGTTTTAGCATATTAATGCTTCTGTTTCAGTTTGATAGCTTGTGATTTTCATTTAGCTTATTTAAGTGCTTATTTCATAAGCACTTGTATTGCAGATTCAATTTCCTCCACACAACACCATGTTTTTCTATTTTTCCTAGATCCATAATATCATTTTAGAGTTTTCCTGAATTTTTCACATTTTTCCAAGTCAGTTTGCTATTTTTCTTAATTAAAAACAGTTTTTAGGTAATTTTAAATAGCTTTTAATACAAATAATTCAGAAAAAGTTCAAAAAAATAATTTTTCATTTTTCTTAGGTTTAGATAAATATAAAAAGTAAAAAAAGTAATTTTCCAGATTTTTCATAGTTTATTTTGTAATTTTTAGCATTTTAATTAGTTTTAAATAGTTTAAAATTCATAAAAAATAGAAAAATAATCAGAAAAATATAAAAATAGTTTTGAAAATTCTATTTTGTTATTTTAGATTTTTCCAAGTCTTAATTTTATTTTTCTACGTTTATTTCCTATTTTCTTGTAATTTAGGTTATTATTTAATAGTTAAAATTAGTTTTTAATTAATAATAATTAATTTAATAGTTATAAAAATAATTTTCTTTTTCTATAAATTTTCTTTTATCATTAGGTTTGTAAAGATGTCATTTTCATAATTTTAGGTCTTTTATTTCTTAGATCTCACTTTTTATTTTGTACGTTTACGTAAGTTTTATTTAAACGTAAGTTTTAAGTTTTAAACGTTCATCATTTTGCAAATAGTGATAGCGTTTATTTAATATTTTTTTTTTAACTTTCTTTAATTTGCATTTAAGCCCCTGTTGTTTATGGGCTTTCTCTTTAGGTATAGATCAATCACTATCCTTTCCCTTTCAAATCCTCTCGATCACTTTACGTTTGACTATTCTCGCCCAGCTCGTTGGGACTTAACGACTGGGAAACACTATACTCCCCAGATCTTCATTGCATTTGTGCTTAAACTGTTTTAAGTTTGTTACGGTCGACCATTCACAAGTGGCCGGCTTGAGTGATAAAACTTGACGGTTTTGCACAGATCAAATTTTGGCGCCGCTGCCGGGGAGCAGTGCTAATAGTCTTACGTTTAGCAGATTAGTAATTTGAATATTCACTCCTTGTTCATACCATCTATATATGTTTATATTTTCTTTTAAAAATCAAAAACCCAAAAAGATTTTCTTTCTTATTTTTACAAAATGTTTATCCAAAAATCCAAAAATATCCATCTTTACCCTCTCACATCTTTGATTCTTCATCCCTACCCCTCTGAAACCCTTTGATTCTTTCTATGTCTTATCCTCACCCTCTTGGTTGTCAATGGTGTGGTGGTCCTTATAATGGTGGCAATTGCCCCAGTTGTAGCATGGTGGAGTCGGGAAACGGGTGCATCTATAACCGGATCCCTATTCCTACCATAACACAACTGATTTATTCCATCAGCTATCACACTGTGAGACTCAACAGCTTTTCTTGTTGTGAGTACTGTGGTGGTTCACACTACAGCTCTGATTGTCAATTAGGAAACACGCTTGTCTATGGCGGGTTCCGATAACAATTATGACTACCACACATACAACTCACGGCCACATCAGTTTTCTTGTTGTGAGTATTGTGGAGGTCCACACTTGTAGCTCGATTGTCAAACAAGGAATCCAATTCCTTGTAACAATTACGACTCTTCGTATCATAACCAACCTCCACAGTATCAAATGAATCAGGCACCACCTCAGCCTGAGCCACTTCCTCAAAATCTTCTCCTTGATCTTTTGGATTTAGTGAAAGATTTGAAGGAATGTAAACATCCCCAAGACAATCCAAATGAGAAATCCATGGAAGTTTTGTTAGCTGAAGAGCGGGCTGCTAAATTAGATTCCCAGATTGCCTTTGAAAAATCTATTAGGGAATCAATTGCAAAGGAAAAAGCGACCAAATCTAGCTCGATTCCGTTTCATTCGATGGCGATGATGATGAAGTTACCCTTGATATTCGTCAATTTTGTACAGGTTCATCAAGTTCATCGGTTGAAATTCCTTCCATGAAAAATCAGGGAGAAAAGACTATGATGGAATTACTAGCGGAAGAACAAATGGAAAGTATAAAACATATGTATGCTAGTCCTTCTCAACTCCCTCAGTCTGTTGTTATCACACCCGATATTCCCACTCACTCTTTGAACATGGGGGATGAGCATCTTGACATTGTTCCTGAAAAGGAATCGGACGAATTCATAAAGTCTAGTGTTGAGAACCTTGTCCCAATCCGGAGAGAGTCACAGGGAACTTCTGATCATATGTGTGATTCTATTTTCCCTCTTGAGTGTTCAAAAGATCATTTTGAAACTTTCTCCGATGTTAGCGACGATTGTACTTCTCATGGAAACATCGAGTATGTTGAGGCATCACTCCCACGGTCGATGCGATCATCATCTTGAGGAGTTCACCGATGAACTCACTCACACCAATCCACTTTCATCAGAAAGTAATGATAGTCTTTCTGATTTCAAAGCCGATCACGGGAGAGACGAAAGTCTCCTTGATAATGATCGTTCACTCACTTCTTATCCCAACAGTCCAATTGAGAATATTAATCACTTTATTCCTAAAACATTCAAAACAACTCTCACCAATCCTCTATTTGAATTCGACTCTGAATTCACTTTAATTTATGAGAATCCACTCTTTGATACTCAGATTGAGGATAGTGATGAGTCTGATGGAACAAGAATTCACGGATTTACATCTTGTGATTGATTCTCTTCACGAGGAGTTCGCCGATGAACTCACTCATATCATATCTCCGCCGGAGTATGATAATTTCTACTTTGATCTAGACACACCCATAATATGTCTTGATCAAGCGAGCTTAACTGAGGAGATTCATGAAACTATGAATTCTCCTATTGAGGATGAAGAGTTAGTCATGATTTTTATCATGATTTTCTTTCTTTTCTTCATATATTCTGTCACTTCTCCTGTTCTTCACTCCTTCGGGAATGAAGACATTATCTTTGATCCCGGCATTTCCATGTACCATTTGTGAGCCGGGTCTGTCTCTGTATCTCATCGGTGTGGAACTTTCACGTACTTCAATGTTTATCCAAACATCTTGAATGAAAGTCCGATGGAGATTGTCTCTTCCACTTACTTCCCCATGAACAAATTAATTAGGGGTCGAGTCAAGCTAGTGACTCGGGAATCAAAAACATTAGCATGCACCACATGGGTTTTCACCCATGAGTACCACTCTAGTGTGGGGGAGATGCCCCACATGTTGTATATAGATCTTAAAAATGAATGAAATTTGTAAATATTAAAAAAGAGAATAATTGTTGTGTTTCTACACTTAGCTAGTAATGTTATCTGTTTACGTTCTAAGTTTCGGCATAACAGCCGGTACTTTGAATATTGAGGACAATATTCATTTCTAAGTGTGGGGGGGAAATTCTGGCGAATTTTGATCATAAATGTACCCTTTTAGTCCCTTTTTCCCCCAAAATGGCCAAATTTTAAAAAAAAATTTAGTGGAAGTACTATGTACTAAACACAACAAATGGTAATCAGTCCACCATGTCTAAACGACATAAGGATTGGCTAATCCAGGAGCAAACGGATCTTGGTAAAGATATCTCAAATCCGTTGACGGCTTGCAATTTGCCCAAAATTGTATGGTATTCACCTCACCATATCCTTAAAAGTGAAGAGTTGGCTAGCCCGCAAGTTTATGGCTTGTGGTAAAGGCGGTGGAAAAACCATAATTGGTAATCGACTCACCAAAGATAATATTGATAATTTATCTAAGAGTTGGCTAGTCCAGAAGCAAACGGCTTATGGTAAAGACAAATCAAATCCGTTGGAAGCCGGTGGTTTGCTCAAAATCACATGGTTATCGGTGTACCATGGTTCTTACTTGAACTGAAACATTTGGCTACTCAAGAAGTAATGGCTTTTGGTAAAGAGATGAAATCCATTAATTTTTCTCAAAACATTGCTAGGGACTAGCAATATCTTAGTGTGGGGGATTGATGAGTATCTAAATACTCATCATTTTTGTACAAATTAAACTGCAAAAACATCTGAAAACACTCAGAAATGCATCAAAATGATTAAAATATCACAAATTAGTGTTTTATGTGTTTTAAATGCAAAAATATCAAAATCTGGTGAAAAATATATCAAATTTGCATAATTGGCAGTTTTAGTCCCCCAAGTTTCAAAAGTTGTCAAAAAGCAGTCCCTGGTAAATCTAAATAAAGAAAAATGTTATTCAAGGTCCCTGAAATATTCTAATTTGTCAAAAATGGTCCTTGAATAAATCTTTTGTTAAATGGCAGAAAAGGTCCTTTAACTTTCAAAAATGTCAGGTTTAGTCCCTGGAAAATTGAAATTGTCAAATCTAGTCCTTGTACTATTGAAGGTTGTCAGTTTTAGTCCTTGTGTCAACTTTGGGAAATTGGCAGGATTGGTCCTCTAAATTTCAGAAATTACAAACTAGTCCTTGTAATATTAAAACCCTTTTGACCCCTTTGCCATTTTGGTCCCCTGCCAAAGCTATTTTGGACCCCCTGTCATTACCTGTTTTTGAACCCCAAGTCAAACTCTCCTTTACCCGCCACCTCCTGCTTGTCTTCCCCATTGCCTGCAACCACTTGCCTGCACACAGTCCTCTCCCATCACCTTTCCACCACCCCCTCATCATCACAAACCCTCCACAATAAATGCCACCCCCCTACTAGCTATTTCACAGAGCCACAAGTCAAATCCCTTTTCCCGCCAAATTGATAAAATGGCCTAGAATACTCAAAACTCAACCATTGGTCAAAGTGAGAGGTGGGATTGGCTCAGAACGACACGTGGGAGTCAATGGAAGTATAAAAAGAGGAAGAGAAGAAGAGAGAAGGAGTTAGTTAGCTTTTTAAATTAATGTATGTCGTTTTTCCTTAAAGTATCTTAATTAGTTTTCAACTGTGTAATTTCAAGCTTTCATGTATTGAACTTAAGTAATTTAATCATTATAATCTGTTTTGAGCCTCAATTCAAAGTTTCAGTTAAGTTTTAAATTTCATGGTTACTGTTGAAATTTTCAAGTCCAAACTCTCATGCTCAAACCTCTAACAGCTTGTTTACAAGCTCAAATAAGCTTACACAAGCTTATTATAGCTTCTTGTGAGCTTAAAATTAAGTTTCAAGCAATTTGATCTTAGGTCAACAAAAGTCAAACTGGGGTAAGATTGATGCAGAAATGGAATCTGGTGATGCAGACATGGATTTGGGGTGATTTAGAAGCAGTGTGTTTGGTTTAGAATAGGTTAGTGGTACTGGTTTCATTGTTTTCAAGCCATAGTGGCTAGGGACAATTGTAAGTGCATATTTCAAGTTTCATAAGCATAATTTGTTTCAGTAGTCATAAGTAGTTAAAATCTGTGTATTAAGCTGTATTTAGGATATATAGATTTAGTTTGATCAATGATATAAACTGAATCAGTAGTTTGTCTTATTAAAATTGCAAATTAGTAGTTAAAAGGTGTGTTTGGATCAGCTTGTTATCTGTCTCTAAGTTTTGGCTCAAGAGTTGAGACCTGTTGTTTCATGCTTTAGTAGCTCATATTAACTCATATCTGTCATTAAACTGTGCTTGCAACTCTCAATAGTCAAAATCTTATGTCATCTGTCTTATAAGCAAATCTGTTGTGATTTTGAAAGTTCAAACTCTTGATTTGTGTTTAAAATACATAGATATAGGTTGCAGTAGCTTCATTTCATCACATTATATCAATATCAACTCACAAATTGGTCTCAAAGTTCAAATAAGTCAACTGTGCACAATTGTATCTAAAGTCAAAACTTGGAAAAAGCAATTTTGAGCCAGCTGAGTTGATTTTTCTTGGCTTCCTCTTTAAACCAATTTAAGTGAAACTTGTGGCTTTGAAAGCTTCTGTTGGTCTATTTTGTTATTACCATTTTAGTAGATTTTTGTAATTTTTTTTATAAGCTCAAAACTGCTCATCAATATGCTCCCAAATGCCCTGTACACACTCAGTTAATACTGAGTGTGCACAGGTAATTTGTAAGGCTTGTATCAAGCTCATTTTAGCTAGTCCAAGTCTGTTTTTTGGCTCATAAGATACTTAGCCAGGTCTAGTGTTAGTTCCAACTTTTTGTTTTCCTTTCCAGCTTCTCAAAAGTGGTGCTCTCAAACTGTTTTAAGCAATAAGCTCAAATAAGTCAAGATCATAGCAGTGTGTAATCCAGAGGTTAAGGCTTATTTTTTCTTGCTTCATTTTAGTAGTTTTAGCATATTAATGCTTCTGTTTCAGTTTGATAGCTTGTGATTTTCATTTAGCTTATTTAAGTGCTTATTTCATAAGCACTTGTATTGCAGATTCAATTTCCTCCACACAACACCATGTTTTTCTATTTTTCCTAGATCCATAATATCATTTTAGAGTTTTCCTGAATTTTTCACATTTTTCCAAGTCTGTTTGCTATTTTTCTTAATTAAAAACAGTTTTTAGGTAATTTTAAATAGCTTTTAATACAAATAATTCAGAAAAAGTTCAAAAAAATAATTTTTCATTTTTCTTAGGTTTAGATAAATATAAAAAGTAAAAAAAGTAATTTTCCAGATTTTTCATAGTTTATTTTGTAATTTTTAGCATTTTAATTAGTTTTAAATAGTTTAAAATTCATAAAAAAATAGAAAAATAATCAGAAAAATATAAAAATAGTTTTGAAAATTCTATTTTGTTATTTTAGATTTTTCCAAGTCTTAATTTTATTTTTCTAGGTTTATTTCCTATTTTCTTGTAATTTAGGTTATTATTTAATAGTTAAAATTAGTTTTTAATTAATAATAATTAATTTAATAGTTATAAAAATAATTTTCTTTTTCTATAAATTTTCTTTTATCATTAGGTTTGTAAAGATGTCATTTTCATAATTTTAGGTCTTTTATTTCTTAGATCTCACTTTTTATTTTGTACGTTTACGTAAGTTTTATTTAAGCGTAAGTTTTAAGTTTTAAACGTTCATCATTTTGCAAATAGTGATAGCGTTTATTTAATATTTTTTTTAACTTTCTTTAATTTGCATTTAAGCCCCTGTTGTTTATGGGCTTTCTCTTTAGGTATAGATCAATCACTATCCTTTCCCTTTCAAATCCTCTCGATCACTTTACGTTTGACTATTCTCGCACGGCTCGTTGGGACTTAACGACCTGGGGAAACACTATACTCTCCTGATCTTCATTGCATTTGTGCTTAAACTGTTTTAAGTTTGTTACGGTCGGCCATTCACAAGTGGCAGGCTTGCGTGATAATACTTGACGGTTTTGCACACGATCAATGGGCAATGAAAGCTCCACTGCTTCAAAGGTTTAAAGATTTACCTATTTTGGATATGAGATCAGTTCTCTCAGATAGAATGTATGACGCAGGAGAGCATTTGGACGAAGTTCACAAGAAATTATATGAGGCGCTTGAAGAATTAATAAGACATGATAATCACCTGTAGTTTCTGGAGGATATTCGTGAAAGGGAGGGAAAGAATAAAAGAAGAACTATTCTGATGGAGTCTATGCCTGGAGTACCAAAATCTCCACCACCTCCTCCTCCCCCAACTGGTGGAGCTGGAACAACTGGAACAACTGGTGGATCTTCTGGCACTGCCACAACTCAAAAGACAAATCCTCCAACACCTCCACCAGAATCTTCTAAAGAAACTGGCTCATCAGGTGGTCAAGGGTCTTAGAAGACATCTACGGCATGTACCACTGTTGATTCTCGCTTCACACCCACCTTCTCCACTATCCTAGAAGAGAAAATGCTGAATGAAGAATCGTATGTCATGCCAGAGTCAGAATCAGAAGATGATGACACTTCCACCAAGCATATCCCTAAAGTGACTGAAGATGAAGATTGGTGGGACACTTATATTAAGGGTAAACGCATCAAAACATATAGAGCTGCACCATCCAAGGATATGTCTCAAAGCTGGCTTACAAAAGAAATACCTCAAACTCCTGAACCTTCATGGGCCATTTAAAGTCGACTTGATAATCCCTGACAACAACTGGGCAACCACCATTACAGCCAACTATGAAGCCCCCTCGGAAGATTCACTCTTACATAACACTGGGGACATGGGAAGCTTCATGAAATGGTTTTGTGAAAAGAAGGGAATCTTGTCAATCACCCCTAAAGATCTTGAAGGCCCAGCATTTGAAATCTTCAAAGTCTTCCATTCTGATGCCGGTCACCTTCAATATCAGATGAAAGAATGCCACAAGATGCTGACTGATCAAGTTGATGAGCATATTAGTCGTTTTGATGTCAACCATCCTCTTCCTCTTGGCAGTGAATCCGGACAGAAGACTATACAATCAGATTTCTTTTTCAACCAAGACCTGGATTACCTACGTGCTGGAACAGAAGGAAGAAGACCAGCTTTATCTATTTCCAAGATGAAGGCTGCAACATACTTAGATCCAGGTTTTGAGCAGATCGTACCTGATCATTTCTGGGTTGACAAGGAACAACTATACGACATTGCTGCCTCATACGGCATTTCTCATTGGTGGTTCAAAAAGAAGAAATTCTATATTGAAAGACATGGTGCAGAAAAGAAGCGCAAAACAGTTCGATCAAAGCTGCGAATTCTAAGCATGGTCAGTGTGGAAATCTTCCCAATTTATGGCTATGATTATCTGAAAAAGACCGTCCTAAGAAGAGCTGACCTGAAAGACCATGTTATTGAAGAAAATGACTTCAAGCACTTGTTCCCAAGTGACTTTGAAGATCTGTACCTTTTGAACCTCCAAGGGCATCTTGACCATCTGCCTGTTCGTGAAAAGAAGTCCCTCTCTGCTGCAGTCAATCTATGGATAAGGGGGTTGGTGATATGACAAAGAGTATGTGACTTTCAACTTGGTATAGAAAGCTACCAGACTCAGGTCAATCTCACTAGACCTCAATGGGAAGCCTCTGGGCATGAATTCAGATGGGACTACTCAGTGATTGACTCTCCAAGAGCGGTCATCTTTATAGATAAATATGGTTCAAGAATGCTACTGAGGCTGTGTGAGTTATACAAGTTCAGTGATGGTACGCTCAAGATGGTCGAAGAGGAGTTGGATTCGAGGGTGAAGGAGTTCAAGCTAAACTTGAAACCGGGGAACAACACGAGGTTCTGGACTGAATAGGATGTGAAGAGGTGTGAAGATTTCATTGCTGCTATCAGACGAAGACATAAGACAAGAAAGATTTACCGCAGCCTTGAAAGCTTTGTGGGTGGGAGAATACGGGAAGGACACTACAAGCTAATTCAAAGAACATAATGAAGACATCTTCCTTTTGTAGCTATGTTGTGTTTATATAATGTGTAATGTGGTGAATGTAATATGAACAACAATAACTATAATGTATATAGTAGTGATAAGTTATGGCTTGTAGTTTTCCCTTTTGTTCTAAAAAGGGAATTTAGGAGTGTTTCATTTCAGATCAAATAAAACCGGACACATTTTTCTCCAACAAGATCTTTCTTACATATTTAAATCACTTGATATCGAAAATCTCAAAGGATTTGAAATTTTTGATCGGGGGAGAAAATGTGATATAAATATGCAATCTGATAAAATGTGAGCTTCAAGTCTCAATATATTGGCATCTTTCCTCATATGTGCTAAACCTTTTCGTGTATCGAAGCACACATTGAGGGGGAGAACTTCAAAAAGTTGACAAAACTATCAAGGTTCTAAATTAAAAGTTCTTTTTCATAAGAGTTCCTTGATAGTAACTTTAAAAGGTTTCATTGGATTCATCGATCGTGAATTCTGTATCATATTCCCCCTAAAAGCTCTAAAATGTATCAATAATTCTTCACATCAAGGGGGAGCAACTTTTTGAAAACCACATCCTTTACCAAAATATCTTTAACAAAGTATTTAAAATACTAATTTTGATGGGGAAAGTGATGTCGATATTTTTAGAAACTGTTGATCAAATTCTTTATTCTTAATTTGAGATTCTCAAGTCCTCTTGCCTCAATGTGCTAAAGCAGTTTCAAATCTATGATGCACATGTTAAGGAGGAGATTTTCTAAAATATCAAAAATAATTCAGGTGCAAAAATTCTTTGATCTTGTATCACAAGTATCTGAATTAATTTCCAATGGTTTTCAAATGGTTTCAATGACAGAAGAACAATACCAAAAGACCGACCAAATTTACTTTATGCATGGAGATATAAGGATGGTTAGGTTAGGTATTCGTTCCCACGATCCCGCCAGAGCCGGAGGGATCTATCCAGGGACAATTCACTAGATAGTGTAGAAGTCCTTAGGAATGATGGAAAAAGGAGAAAAGTGAGAAATGGGAAGAGTGTCGATTGAGATTGAGCTAGAACTGGAATAAAACCAACAAGGTTCTAGTGATGAAGTCTCGGTAAGCACTAAAAGGGTTGAAGAATGAAAAAGAAATGAATGAGAAAAGGGTGAAAAGAAATAGCCCTCCATTTATTCAACCTTAGGGCAGAAACCGGGTTCAACGCATATGCTACTGGTGGTTACCAAGGTAACGCATGTATTGAAGACAAGATGTCATGGACCCAGTGACGCACTGCACTACATCTTCCCAAGATATTCAAGTTCCTCTTAAAAGGACTTGTTTTATTCTCACGGGGAACCTACATAAACTATCGACTTTCTCTTAGAGATTGTTGATATTGAAGAAGGAGACCCTCTCCCTAATCTCCGGCATAGGAATCAAATGTGCACTATTGATTCTAGAGCCACGAGATCATCAATAAATCTCACTAGGACACAGTCAATGAAGACTCACTGTTTCACATAATGTGGAAGGTGAGAATATATCTTAAGAGTCCTACGCATTATCCTTGTGGTATTGCCAGAACATTCGAGTGATATGTTCACATATTCACAATGAAGATGGAAAACCTTCTAGAGCCAACATCAAACAAGCTCTTGGTAGGTGACATGTGAGATCTATCCAATAAGATCAATCATGTGACAACTGGACAGAAACGATGGGGCGATTCATACCATGAATCAACCTTGGTCCAGGATATGGATTGACGGATACCTTTGAAAAACCGGTCGATGTGCACAAAAATTCTTTCCTCTAGCACGTCGACTGTGTAGTATGTTTTCAAAATCACAAAGCTATTTGTGATTGAAAATTGATTTCCAATATAAAATCTTCGTTGTATTGCAAAATGCTTTTTAAAAAGGAATACACGATTGTTTTCAAATCATTTTCTTCAATCAGCAAACCTCAATTTGTTGGTTCACTCACTCCGTGTTGTATTCTTTGAGACATTACGGTTTGAGAACAGGTAGAGCAGCTGCGAAACCATGTCAAGGAGATTCTTAGGAATTATACCTGATCACAGGCGTACTTGTGCTTGATCAACGGGAACCGTGGGCCGTGTACCTCAATTCAACGAAAGTGATCAAAGACACTTTCGTGCGCTTTATTGCTAACTGTTGTATGCAGGTACACCCAACGTTTGCAGCTGATCAGAATTGAGAAGTCAAACCATAGCCGCATGCTCACACAGCACATTCATATCTAAAGAATTCATGATAAGTGCATAACTTCATCAACGACTCTGATATTTTCACTCCATGCTTCTGCTACGCTGCTGCAAATATCATGAATCAACAAAAGCTTCCGCAACTCTGATGAGAAGTAATCATGATCCAGAATGTGAGCATGTCGGTCCCAAAAGTTACAAATTCACATGATGGCAACACAACAATGGATAATTTAGAGATTTTATGTTGTTGATGATCTCAAAGAAAGCTCCTGATTACATATCTATGAATCACTCCAAGTCATGGAATCACTACTATTACACGATGATAAAGCTTTGCAACTACAAGGTCTACGAGCCAGAGCATCAAAGATTATAAATTAATTGCTAAGACTCTTTTAATGTAATTATTAGGGTGACCTCCCTTAGGGGGAGATTGTTAGGATTTAGAAAATCCATACTGAAGTGTCGGTCACCCCAACGTATGTTTAGCATATTATAGCTCGTAGACGTAATAGTATATTAGTTAGATTAGCAATAGTGTAAGTAACACCGTGGAAGAAGGACGGGTCTTTACCCACTGTATGCCTGATCCACAGCCCGAAGGTGGGCGTATTCATTTGTATAAATAGCCCTCTCCCCACAAGGGAGAGGGTTGGATGTTCATATTGGTAATCTAACCTTCCCTTTGTTTTTATCTCTCTAGAACATCTCACTTCCTCTCTCTAAACCATACGCCCATATTGAGCTTAATTGATATGTTTATGAAATCCAATATGCTACAGGAGGCTATATACTGGTGTTACTGATACTCTTTGGGATCAACATGTTGAAGCTGCTGCAAGTTATGCCAATCTGAAAGCTGAGGTGCTTGCTACCAATGCGAACATTGATGAACACAGGGATTTCATGTATGATCACCTACACAGACTGGATGACAGCCTGAAGAAGTTTCGCAAATACTTTCAGGATACTCACAACAAGTTGGATGAAATCAGGGAATCTGTCAAAGAAGACCCAGCACTCAACTCCAAAGTGCTCGAGGCTACTGAGGTCTACATGAAAAATTCCTCCAGTCTCACTGAACTGATCAACCTACTCAAAACTGCAAATATTCAGGGTCTTAGCTCCTCAGTACATTCTCTTTAATCCACCTTGGGTTCACTAGATACAAAGGTTGCTGATCTGGCTAAATCATCCTCTTCTATGGCCTTGAATCTCAGGCCTAGAATGACAGCACTCAAATTATCTCAGGCTAATCTTGCTAAAAAGGTCACCAGTCTTCAACAAGATATAACTGACATCAATTCCATGGTCTCAGAGATCTACCTAGCCTTCAAAGGTCAAGCTGCTCCTTCTCCCTCAGTGTCACAAACAACTCTTGCCCTCACTGACGCTACGGCAACAGTTGAGGGGGAGAGAGTTGCTGAAGAGACTCCCTCTCACACTGAGGGGGAGCCAACTCCACCTGTAACAGCAATCCCAATCTCATCCATCCCACCATCAGGAACAACAATCTCAGTCACTACAGCAACAACACCACCGATAGTCACAACTACACCCCCACAGGTATCATCCTCTTTATCTGCTCAGGATAAAGGCAAAGCCATCATGACCACAACAGAGCCTGTAAAGATTCCCTATGAAATTGGTGGCATCAAGTATATGCTTACTCCTGAACAGCTAAGTGCCTACCTCGATAAGGAAGACAAACGCAAGAAGCAGGCTGAAGAGGAAAAGAAAAGCAGAGAAGCCCTGGTCAAAGCAGTCTCTGAAGAAGCTGAAAAAATAGGAATTAATCTTAAAACTCTTGAAAAATGAGCAGGCCAAAAGTTCGAAGCAGCTCAGGATGCTGATTGACTGCCTTTAAGAGGAAAAGAGATGAAAAGAACTAGAGGAATGCTGCAATCAGGCAAGAAAGGATTGATCACTACAATTGGACCATGACAAGCAGAAGGGCACCTGAAAAAATCACTGATGTAAAAATCATCCCCGGATCCAAACCACTGGCAATGAATGTCTACAGGGGGGATGATAAAAGAGATTTTGAAGTTCATGATTTGTTCAAATTCACTGACTTTGGGATCACTGAACTTGATGAACTTGGTCCCATCATTGGAAAGAAGCAAAATGTGGTGGTCAAAGAGTTGATGAAATCCTTAAGCAAACGTTATAAAAGACTAAGGGAAGCACCAGCTCAGCTTGGGATACAGTCAGCTCTTCCTGAGGCTCAAGGATCTCAACCTCAATCATCCCAAGGAAAAAGAAAAAGGGTTGAATCTGAGCCTAAAGCCAAGGTGCCTGGTTTTGACTGTAACACGGAGCTGCCTGAAGGGGTAAAATTTGTGAACTGCCTAGTCATTGAAGAGCCTGAAAGAGGACTCTTCTTCATTGATGTATATGGGAACCCAGCATTTCAAAGGTGGAGTGATATCGATAAGGCAGGTGTAGCTATAATGCTGAGTTACATAACAGTGGCCTCTCAAATTCAGTCTCCTGCAAACATCAGGTTCTGTGCTGACTTAAATGCCAAAGTGAAGATCACCCTGACAAAGCAACTCTACTCTCCAAGAAGCCAAAGCTAGAAGCACTGGGAATCCGCCTTGAATGACATCTTTGAAACCTCTATCATTTCATCTTTTGTATTTGTTAGGAACCTTGTAATCTGATGAATAAACAATATATGTTTTGTTAAAATATTCAGTGTTCCTTATTATGTTCATTAGTACATTCAGTGTAAGAAGAAGCCATTTGCTCACTTACACTGATCAAACATTTAGGCTATTTTTATATCCAAATAGAGGAAGATTGTTGGGTTCAGTGAATACCCAAACCTCTTAATACTAGGATTTGAATAGAAAATACCCTAAGTGTTTAGTCCCTTAAACACTAACAAGTCACTGAGCGCATAGCCACTCAGTGAGCTGTCTTTGGGATACTCAGTAAGAGACAAAATAAAAGTCTCTCCACTCAGTAAGGCAGAACTTAAAGGGTGAAGACAGAGTCAAGAAGAATATGGTGGATTCAGTGAGTGATGACAATAACTCACTGAATCCCGAAACTCCTCACCAACTACTACCACAGAAGACCATACTGAAGATGAAGACTGAAGGCTAAGAAGACTAAAGAATGAGCGGGACAAGGCGGGATAAGTTTGAACAGATAAGACGAAGTCCTTATCAACCAAAGTCAAACTTTCCCTGAATCGCTAACTACCAGGCTCAGTGTCAACACTGACTAAAAGAAAGCAGCCTTGTCACTTACTCTAAATAGCCAATGTAAACAGAGACAAAATACATCAGTATTTTGTCTTACATGTCCTGTCGATTTGTCCTCTAGGATAGAGTTAAAAACCATACTTGTATAAATAGCATAAGAGTTGGAGTGAAAGATTCAAGCTTGTGCATTAATTGTAAAACACACACACAAGCAATCTTTCACTCCTCCAAATACAACTAAGTCCCTGAGATAGCTCAGTGGTTCCTGTGTAGTTGTGCTTAGACTTAGTCTAAGCTTAGTGGGGAGTCATACCATACTTGTCATTTCAATCCCAAGTACCATTCCGCAAGTACTTAGGTAATGTATTCTTTTTTATTCGTCTTTAATAAAGAATATAAACGTTGAAAATTACTTGGTGTGTTTTTACTTGCATTACCTCAGTCATTGTTCACAATTAGTCATTTTAATTGTTTTTAAACTAACTGTGAAACGGGAACAACAGTTTTATGCTAATGAGGGATAAGAAAACAACTTGGGTTAGCTTGCTATTTGTAGGCCAATTGTTCAGCAGGACCACGAACTGGACGAAACCAAAAAAAGGGTTCCGCCCTTGTTATTTTTTGGTTCCACCAGTCTGACAGTAAAGATTACAAAAAATCTTTCAAGGATCACCCAAATCTCTCCAAGATTATGCAAGATATGATGAGTGAGTATCTAAACAAAATATTCTATGAAAACTTCTAAAGATTTCCAATGTGATGCAAGCCATGATGTAATATGTTTTTTTCCATTTTTAGAATTAATATGTTTACATAAGTAAATACATATGTAATGTTATGTTTAAGAAACTAAACATACTTGTTCTAAAAATTTTGATGCACATTATAGTTTAGAAGGATATCAATGTTAATTGATGCATAGCTGTCACAATTCTCAATTTTTGGTCATTTCTTAAACTCTACATTCATCATACTAGTCATGCATGGGTTTTGCATTTCACATTAAACGCATAATTTCATATTATATAAACGTTATCGCGTAAACATTATTTTGAACAATTGATACAATACTTCCAAAAATTAATCACAATATATTTTTATACTCATATTAAGTCTATAAAAATATTATTATTAGTTTACCCAGTGTTTTAAATTTATTTCGTATATAAATTGTTATGTTTATATAAATTACGACGGTTTTCTTAAATTCAACCCGATAATTATTATTTCACTCAAATTTTGCAAGAAAAGTATTTTTATAATTTTTATGACCTAAATATATTTTATCTTGACCCGTGAAAATTTATTTTTATCTAACGCTACCTTAAATATTCAAATGTGTATACAAGTTACTACTATTACTTAACAATACTACAAGTACACATTTAATTTACATCTATATACAAGAAATTACAAAAAATATATATATATATATATATATATATGTATTATTAAATACATGATCCACCTAAAGATATGCAAGATTTTCTTTACTTGTATTATATCACACTCAAACTCTTACACACACTACAATAATTCAAAGTGGGAAAGTCAAGATTTCTCTCTTCCTCTTCCTCTCCAAAACCGGCCACTCTATTGATCAAAGAAGGAAGACCAAAAATTTTCAAGACAAGATTTTATACACACTAGCATCACTCTTTGTTGAAGGTTTTGCAATAAAAACCTTGGGTGATTAGGAAACCCTTTTTGTCCTTAAACCTCATCAAGTATTCTTGTAAGCATCTCATGGTTATTTTTCATCTTACATATTCATTTCATATTCATTTCATCATATTTGAGCAAAAACATGCAAGTCATATGATGTTGTACCACTTTTTCAATGATTTTCAAGAGTTATATATATATATAATCCATCCTATAATTACTCCTTGTTATATACTAGTTTTGGTGATGCCTAGGAACCCATGACACCCTAAGAAGGTGTATGGTAGGATTAGAATAGCTTCGGAGTTGTTTTGAATTGGTTAGAATAAGTTTGGCGCGAGAAAAACTCATTTCAACAAGTTTGCAAAAGGGTCTGTCCTTATTTTCAAAATCTGGAAAATCCGACAGTAGGTAAAAATGTTTGGCCTAGATATTTAGGAAATATACTTTAAAACGAAACCGTGGCCGCTTGAACGGATTAAAGCGGAGCTATAACGAAGAAGTTATGAATTTTTCAAGTTTGACGAGGAAAACTATTAATTTCAGAAATTTCAGCATTGAAAATGTTACACCTTATGAGTCAAAAATGAGTCTTAAGTTTTATAAATTGTATCGACTTATCAAATATATATTAGTATACTTTGACACGAATCTAAGGATGTAGAAAACGTAGAAAACGGACTTGTAACGATTAAATTACACGCGATAAACCAAGTTGCCGTAACTTTAATTCTATTAGCAAAAACTAATATATTCTCTATTAAAAACATACTACGGCAACTAAAGGACCATGTTGGCGGACGTTTTTAACAATGATGTAGAACTTTTTATAACGTGATGTCTTCTAGTAAAAGTAAGTTCGCCTAGCATATTTTTCAAAATGTTAAACCGTTTGTTGAGCGGAGTTGTAACGAATAACATATAGTCACTCAAACTTGGCCAAAAACCATCCTTTAAACTATACTTTTGAACTAAAGTACAATACTTAACCTATATTTTTCTTGGTGATCGAGACCTCTAGGATGGAAACTTAAACACTAAAACTTTGAGATAATGATACAAGCTTCCCAAAACCGTTGAGTTCATTTCCTAACACTCGACGTGCACCATTTTGCGACTAACTTTTCAAGGCCATTTTAGTCACTTTCACGAAAATTTCAACGACATTATTTTATGACGAAAAGTTATAATTTCACAATAAATCATTAAATGACTATCGTAGGATATCATTTCAACGTAAATACTTGTAAAGTATTTTATTATATGACGGAATGTCATAAACATATTTTGACGATAAATATTATTTCCAAAATGTACAAGTGGTATGATATCATATGGAGTTGCATGCACAACATTGTATCACGCATTCACGACAACATATCATAACTCAAGTCATAACATTCATTTTAGGTCGCGGATAGTCTCCGAGCCTCATTTTAGTGAACTTCATTTTGTTAGCATATCAATCATACCAGGTGAGTTCATACCCCGCTTTTACTCATTTAAATTCCTATAAACTATTTGGGGCGAGATATATGCTTATTTATCCAAACATTTAAACTCTTTTGCCAAACAACATTACTTATACTCTACACTTGATTGCGTTATATACTTGATTGGGTTATACTTGATTTCATATGCATATTTGGAACAAACATACAAGAATTAGTGGCTCCAAATTAAGTTGTTGGAAGGCTATTAATTTACAAACATACAAGAATTAGTGGCTCCAAATTAAGTTGTTGGAAGGCTATTAATTTACAAACATACAAGAATTAGTGGCTCCAAATTAAGTTGTTGGAAGGCTATTAATTTACAAACATACAAGAATTAGTGGCTCCAAATTAAGTTGTTGGAAGGATTAAGTTGTTGGAAGGCTATTAATTTACAAACATACAAGAATTAGTGGCTCCAAATTAAGTTGTTGGAAGGCTATTAATTTACAAACATCCCAATATTTATATGTTGGAAGACTCTTGTGGTGACATTTATACTTTTAACTACCTTAAGGCGCATATTCATGATGGTCATTCTATTTTAGGCAATGGGTTGTGAACACACAGGTTGCAAGTTTTGTATGGGCGGAACTTGGAATTGAGTGGATTTACAATGCCTTTGCTGTGTGAACATTTCTCTAAGTATTTCAAATCATTTTTTTTTTTACAAACTTATGAACTCACCAACCTTTGTGTTGACACTTTTTAGCATATTTATCTCAGGTCATAAGGCGATAGCATTTCATGGAGCTTTTGGGTCTCATGGCATACATTGGAGTCTAGTGTTTTATCTATCACCATTCGACATGTTTTGTAAACCTTTATGTAATATCAACTTTGGAATCTCATGTGTTGAAAACTTTAACTTATTTAATCGAATGGTAAACTTTTCAAAACGTCTCATTATAGAGGTCGTTTTCTGTATCCATACTTTGTGCTATGACGTCATACCCCAATGACACTATCGTTCCGCTGCGATATTTTGGGGGTGTGACAATAGCTAATCAAAATGTGATAATATGTAAATGCTTAAGTGATGAAGACTTTATTTAAGAAAAACTTGTTTTAATGTCTATTAATCTTGACCAGCTTTATACTTTACAAAAATGAAATTTACTTTTGTCGTTAACAAAACACAGTAAAGATCATAAAATATAAATAGCGTTTTAAGACGATATTTGTATTCACAATCTCCCCCTTTTTGTTGAGGACAAAACATAAATTTTATTTTTAGCAAAGATGTAAAAATGTACAAGAATTATAAAAATATGAGATTAATTTAAACTTGAAAGAACTAGTTAGTTTGATAAAGTTGACAATCAAAAGATTATTTTATCTTATCACTAGTTTATCTAATATTTGGTCTTCTTCAATTTTGACTTTTGAATGTCAAAGCATGTTGTTGACTTTTTGAAAGTCAATGGTCAAGTTCAATAATATTTTCCCCCTTTTTGTCAAAACAAAAAGAACAGGCGAGGCGGAAAATGCAATGAGCCCGAGCCAAATTCTCCCCCTTAACCAATGCTCCCCCTTAATTGGGTGACAAGAGAAAGATAAATGAATTATAAAAAGCTACAAAAGAAAGATTAGTAACATTCATCATCACAAGTATACAAGTAATTCCAACCAACAAGTAATTACCAACAACCATATAATAAACATTATTCATTTGTTAAATTTTTTATGACTTAGAAGTCATAAAATGGAACAAAATGGGGATGTTGATACATAAAAGAAATCCTAAAAATTAGAAAAATAACTTAAAAAATAAAAATAAAAATCCTAGAAAAATAAAAAATAAAATAACTTAAAAAAAATCCTAAAAATAAAGCAAGAACCCTCCTATTGAGGAGGAGGATGAGAACGAGCGTTAATACGCTCAAGGATATGATTGAGGATGAACCTCATCTCATCTTGTAATTCGTGGACCATGATCCGGGTCCTTTCACTAAGATGGGCGGTGCGCTCACAATGGGAGCAACCATGCCGAGGGAGGAGAGTAGGATCATTATTAGGTGGTGGAATATTGGTGGAAGTGTTGTTGATATTTGATGTAGTGATGAGGGAGGAAAGCAAAGCACTTTGCATATGTAAAGCCTCATTTAGCTGAGAATCCATCATATTTGAAAACGCATGGAAGTTTTCTAGATGAGCTTGTATCTCCACTTGAGATTGTGGGTGGTCTTCCCATATTGACTCATCAATGTCATCAAGATGAGGAGAAAAGGATGTAGGTGGTAGAGCATGGTCTCCATATAATGGCCCATGAATTTTATGGTGGATTGGGTGAAAGAGACGAGGACTTGGTTCCAAAGGGGCGTTTGGTTCAAATGATGCTTTTGGTGGTTCATGAGCGATGCGCTCAATGGTTCCGAATGATGGAAGTGGTGGTAGATTTGCGGGCCTAGGAGGTAGGTCTTCTAAGTCATCTAAGAATGGATTTGGAGATGTTGGTGGAGTTGAGAAGAGTTCTATAGGTACAAGCTTTGGAGATTTTGGTGGTGATGGTGATTTTGATGATTGTATTGGAGCCGGTGGTGGAGAGGTGACAATTGGTGTTTGATATGTGCTAAAACACATATCTTTTCTTTACTAAACTAGACCCAAAATAACAAGAAAAGAGCCGTTTATTGCTAATATATACTGGTTTCTTGAGTTTATGCTTGTGCAGGTATGGATATGCCAAAACACACAAAAGAAAGCCAAATCAGACGAAAACCCAAGCACGAGAGATAAAGAGTGCTAAAGCTGAGCCATAAGGTCAGAAGTGAGCATTTGTGAAGATTTTCATGCTGAGAGGATGATTTATGAAAGATATGTTCAAGTTTAAAGAAATGGCATAATCAGTCCCTCAAGTTTCGGCATTTGGCATAAATGACCCATGGAAATTAAGATTCGGCAAGTTTAGTCCTTGGTGTATTTGGAAGTTACAAGAAAGGCCCTTGGATTATATTTTCAGAATTTACAGCCTTGGTCCCTTGAAAATCAGTTTATACACTTTTAGTCCCTATGGTTTATACGGATTTCATTTAAAGTCCAAATCCATTTCATTTACACCTATGGCCCAAAAATAATCCTCAAGCCCACGTATCCTCAAGCCCAAGTAAAATATTACCCGGACACTTAACCCACCCGGTCAAAAGGTCAAATACCCGTTTTTAACCCCGGTCAATTGAAGTCAAAACAAATAAAATAATATTACCTTTTACTGCCCAAATAGCTTTTCCCCAAATTACCCAGGTGATGAACCCTAATTGCCCTTTCCCCCAACTACACTACAATTAAGGGCAAATTGGTACTTTAGTCTGACACACACTGACATACGGATGCCACTCTGGCAATCCGTGTGTCATTCTACCCTTTCCTGAGCTATGATTGGTTGAGCATACGTGTAGAGTCTAATCCAAAGGATGAGATTGATTGATGATAGATGGGAAGTGATCAAGGGTCAAAATTACACAAGAGAAAGCACACATTTGTGAAGTTCCAGATCCTTCCAACGCTTGAGCTCGCCTATAAAAGGGCCCCTGATATCACAGAGAGATTTATGTAGTGTAGTAGTATAGTAGTTCTGAGTAGTGTAGTAGTTTTCAGTATTTTAATTTCAATTCTGTATTTCAAATTCGAAGTTGTATTCAGATTTTATTATTGAAAGTATTTTAGCTTAAATTTTCACAAATTCTTAATTACTGTTTTATTGTTATTATTAGCTTATTATTACTAAGTTTTATCACATTAGCTTATATTTCATCATTATAAGTTTTATATTCTTCTAAAGCAAAAATTACAAAAAAATAGAAAAATATCTCAAAAATAAAAAAAATATTATAATCTGTTTTTCAAGTTAAATACAGTTAACTTTATGTTTCCTAAAGATCTTACAAGCTCATTTATAGCTTATTAATAAGTTTTTAAGCTTTCTACTCAGAATCTACTTTCAAATCTCAATTTGGTCCACAGAAGTCAAAGTGCAAAATTAATGGTTGAATTGCTCAGAATTGCTGATATTGAGGTGGTTCTGGGTTGAGATTAGAGCTGCTTTGGGTTTAGAATAGTTGTCTATTGATTCCATTGAGCATGCCATAGTGGCAGGACAGTTGTGAGTGCATTTCTATTTCCATTTTATAATCTGTAGTGTAGAATTAATTGTAGTGTTTAAATAATTTTTGAAATTAGCTTATCTAAGATTAATATTATTTGTTTGTGTTACTGTTGGAACCTTTGATCATTGTGGTCATGAGTTTCTATCTTCTGCAAAATTTCTGTATTTGCATCAGTAGGATCATATCTATATTAGTGTTTAATTGTTGCCATTAGTGCTTCATCTAGGATCATTTAAGCTCTGTTGAATCTAGTTTGTAGTATAATTAGACTTGGATTTGAAGCATCTTAGAATATAAGTGAAACAGTGATCTAAAGGGGTGTTTGGATCTGCTTCCAAATCTGAGTTTGAGGTATTGTTAGTGGTTAAGTTATGATGCATTAGTTTCTATCAGGTTAGTAGTAGTCATTTTAGTCATTAAAATTGCACCTTAGATCAGTAAAAGTCAAAATTGATTTATATCTGCTTTAATTTGATCATCAGTTAGGTGCTGGAGTAGCACAGATTAGAATTTGGTGTTAGGATCATTAATATAGCTTAATCTAGTTTAATTTTACCATAAAACATCATAATCAGTCAGTTTTAGTGAATTAAATCTCATATAAGTCAAAGTTCTACTTCTGTTTCAAAAGTCAATATTTCATCAAATGGTTTTTGCACTGAACTTTGTGGAATTTTAACTACTAAATCTTTGGACAAAACTTAATGAAATTTTGGACTTAACAACTTCAGTTGATGATGATTAGCATGGTGATTTTAGTACAGTATAATTTTAGGATTTTTCTAATGTAGCTTAATCAGTGCTCAAAGTAGCTAGTATAGGCTTGTTTGGTTTAATTCTTTAGAAATCTGTTTTAGTGCTAATTGCTTAAATCCAGTGTTTATCTAATCCAATTCAGTTGTTTTAGGTTCATTTCACTAGGTTATAGCTTAATTTAGGTTCTGATATCTTTTGGTTCAATAGAATAGCTTATAGCTTCTTTTAGATAGCTTATTCATAAGCAGTTTCACTACAGCTTATCTTTCCAGCATTCTAAAGTACATTTTCTCATTTTTCCTAGATTCTTAATCACATTTTAGAAGTTTCCTGAAATTTTCATTATTTTCCTCCTTTATTTACTATTTTTCTGATTTTAAAATAGATTTTAATACTTTTTAATTAGCTTTAAATACAAATAAATCAGAAAAAGCTCAAAAAAATATGTTTTTAATTTTCCTAGATTAAGAAAAATATAAAAAGCCATAAAAATATTTTTCCATAATTTTCCTAGTTCAAATAGTATTTTTTTTATTTTAGACATTTACATAGTTTAAAATATTTTTTAAATCATAAAAATTAGAAAAAAGTTCAGAAAAATACAAATTTCAATTTTTAAAAGTCTTTTTAGTTATTTTAGATTTTTTTAAAATAGTTTCATAATTTTCCCACTCATTTTCATAATTTTTAGTAATTTAGATCTCTTTTAAAAGTTTAAAATTAGATTTTAATTCAAATAAATTCAAGAAAATTCATAAAAAATAGTTTTAAATCTTAGTTAACTTTTAAATTGCATTTTTAGTAGAAAAGTAATTTTAGATCATTTTTAGGACTTAGTTTAGAATTATTTGCATTTAATTCGCGTTTCATTTAATTCGTATTTTACGTTTTAGATTTAATTAGCGTAATTAGTCATTTGCATTATAGATTTAGAACTTGTATATGCTTTCCTTTATTTTCCTTGCCCCGTAGTGTAGAAATCCCAAATATTCCTTTTTACACATTCAAATCCCGATAATCGCGACGTGAGTTGAAAATTCCATTCAACCCTCGTTCGAAACGATCTCGGTGCTCAAACCTAATACGTTTGAGTTACCCATATACTACACACTTCTATAATTGGTTTTCCTAAATCAGCGTTTTAGTAGGTGGTGGAGTGGTGATGATAATGGGTGATTTTGGTGGTGGAGTTGGAGTACTTAGAGTGAGGAAGTTTTCATCTCTTATTAGGGATGAAATGTTTAGTGGTGATGATTCGGAGGAGGATCTAAGGTTTACGAAGCAACAAGGTCTTACACTTATTCTTGTGGTTTTCTTGAGTGGTTTGGTTGATGGTGATGATGTAGATGACTTTGTCATTTGTGATTAAGCGTATTCTAAGAGAAGAAGGAAGAAATTATTGAGGTGTGAAGATGATCATCTTTGATGTCTTAATTTATAGGATCATGAGATTATGGAGAAATGTGTTTGATTTGATGTTAAGCCATACAAGTGAAATAGTTCCTAATGATTTGGAAGAGTTTAAATGCATGTCAAATCTCCTTAAGTCAACCCATACAAGTTGTGTTGAGTAAAATGACCAAGATATGCAATAAATGGGTTTCAATCATTGCAAAATCTTGAAGTTCAGATCATCCACGGATTTCAAGGAACCAAAAATATGGTTCCTTCCTTTATAAAAAAGGGCTCCTTAGGTGGATTTTGAGAATTTTTGAATTTTGGTGGGAAATGAATATCCTATTGGTCTAAGTAAGTTAAACTAGTCCTAATATAAATGAAAAGCAGGAAAGACTATCCTAGAAACAAAATTTGGTAATTTAGATTGCGGGATTTAGTAAAATTCAGTAACTTACCTGCAAGTCCCACGGCACCAAATTTTACACAGACGGAACCCAAATTTTGGTTCCGTCTGGTCCGGCATTGAGAAATGGCGGCACCAATTTTTAACACGGACGAAACCAAATTTTTGGGTCCGTGAGATCCGTGCCGTGCAAAAAAATTGGCAGTGGAGTTTTTTTAACCCACGGGGACTTTTTCGAATCCTGAAATTTTTCTTAAATCATATGGAGATAATTATTTCTAGTTAGGAACAAGCAATAACATACATATAAACATACGGGAGCATGTATTTCCAATAGGGGCTAGTGATTTTCGTTAAAAAGTGAAAACGGTGAAAATTTGATAACATCCGAATGTTATCCCCCTGCATGAGAAAGTTAGTTCACATCATTGTTTTATTTTTAGTTATTGTCCTAGAAAGCGAGAACACATAAATTACATCATACAACATTGTTTTTGTCCTTGTACCAAACACCCTCTTAAAGCCTCCCTCACTTGTCCAACTTCTTGTACATCTTGGACATCATCCTACCAAGACATTTGAATATCCCCTTGGTTTGCTTGAACTCCTTTGTGGGGTTCTCAATCTCTGAAAGTGAGGCGTAGTACTCATGTGGTGGAAGCCTTGAGTTGGGGAGACCGTCTTTCGAGCTATTTGATGAGGATGAAGGAGTAGGAGGTTGTGGCCTTTTTCCCTTGGTCTTAGTATTGGATACTCTTTCATCACTCAATGGCACAAAGATGTTCAGGATAAGAGTTTCAATCCTCTAGGACTTGGTGGAATGGGTGTAAAAGCTCTAAAAAGACGAGTAAGAAGCATCCCGTACGGAAGAGCAACAGAGCCTTGAGTGGGAATGTCGACCATCCTCATAGCATTGTAGTATGTCAAGTTGAATGGTTGATGAGTATACAAGCAATAGAGCATGTAGCAAAGGCACGCATTGATATTGTCACGGTTTCCTTTGGTGCTTATGACATTGGCTCTAAGGAGTTCTTCCCATTTTTTGAAGTGAGGCTTAAGCTCATTGAGTTCCATTCCGTATGGATCTTGGTTGACTTCCTTTCCCGCTCTAGTAACACGAGTTGGTGCTACCTTATCAAAGAAGAGGTGCTCACGAATGACATCGTTTTTGACCAAAGGAGTTTGGTAAGGAGGAGATCGGTCATGAATTAAATCAAGAATTGTGAGTGACCACTTATCCGAGTATAAACAAGTTCCAACACAAGGAATTCCTAATACTTGAGCGAATTGAGTGAGGGAAATGCTGTAGTCATTTTGGTTGATTTTGAAGCTAAGAGACATGAGACCATCATCATTTGTTGCGGAAATTACACTAGCATAGAACTCTAGGACAAATCTAGGGCAAATGGGCTCGTCAATGTCTAGAAGATAATCGAAGTGGATGGTGGATAGTTCTTAACGAAGGTTCGTTCCTTCGACAAAGGATGGGTGAATTGTCCTACCCTCATGAAAGGAACTCTTCTCTAGACTCTTAAAAACCTCAACTTGGTCTTTGGTAAGACCCTTAGTTTTGTGGTGTTTTGGGATGTATCCAAGGGTGTCTTTGTGATCGTAAAATTTTGCGGCTACCATGTTTGTTCCTAGGAGCAAGAAATTACATGTTTTAGTAAAAATGAAAACTAAATTAGCATTTTTGTTCTAGTGTGTTCCTATATGCAAACAATGTGGAGTTGTGGTTATCTCGACTCATTTTATACATAAAATAGTTTTTATTAATAGCATTTGGCAAAATGCAAGAGATAACCCAAACGCTTCTAATTCAATGTGGCTTCGTTTGAATATACCCGGGAATGCATATTAGTTATGCATTACCTTTAGTATTCAAGAGACATTATGCAAGTGATGAAAATAACGTTTTTATTTGTATGAACATTGAGAAATTGTTTTTCCAACAAGTGAGAAATTTTTCAAAATTTTGACATGAGGTTTTTAGTTAATTATGATAATGCCTTATGATATGTAACTCCTAACTAAGGGAAACATGATTAGTTATGTAATTTTAACAATGTAGTTCATGATTTGTGCAAGAATATGCATAATCCCCATATTTTGGTTTTGTGCATAAATTAGAACCCTAGACTCAGAATTTAGAGAAGTAATATAGTTAGGATACTTACAGTGATGATTTTGGCTGTGATTAGTTGAAGAACAAACCTTAATTATGAGCTACGTGTTTGTAGGTCATTTGGTTAAGTGGGTTGTGAAGAAAAAAATTTTGCTACTTTGAAGACCACGGACCAGACGGACCCAAAATTACAGTTTCGTCTGTGTTCGATTTTTGTTCCGTGGGAACCTCAGCTTGCTAAATTTGTTGTGTTTTGGTCATTCTAAGTTTTAAGCTATGTTTTTTTTGATTATATGTTTGGTTCCATTAATCCTAAACCAAGTCAAAGAAGATTATATGGTTCTCGTTTAAGAGGTTTGGTTAGGATGTCGGCAATGTTATCTTTGGAGGAGACTTTCTCGATTGAGATGTTTCCTTTTTGAACATTGTCACAAAGGAAGTGATGGCGAATTTCAATATGTTTCGTTCGGGCATGTTGGACAGGATTTTTGCTGAGATCAATGGCTCCTTTGTTGTCACAAAGTATAGAGATGTCGTTGAGATGAATTCCGTAGTCCATGAGAGCTTGATTCATCCAAAGAGCTTGTTGACATGCCTTTCCGGCTGAGACATACTTGGCTTCGGTAGTTGAGATAGCGAGGGCCGTTTGTTTCTTTGTGAACCATGAGGTGAGACATTGTCCAATAAAAGTACAAATACCACTTGTACTCTTTCTATCGACATAGTCACCGGCATGGTCCGAGTCGGCATACACTATGGTTTCTACACCCGTTCCTTTGGGATACCATAATCCTAAACATGTAGTGCCTTTAATGTATCTGAATATTCGTTTTAAGGCTTCTAGATGTGGTGTTTTTTTATCTTCTTGAAAGCGAGCACATAGACAAACACTAAACATAATGTCGGGTCTACTAGCCTTGAGATAAATTTGGCTACCAATCATTCCTCTATATTTAGTGTTATCTACGAATTCACCTTCCTCATCCTTGGTGAGTTTTGTTTCCGAGGACACGGGTGTTTTAGTGGGTTTTGAGTCTTCAAGACCAAATTTCTTAAGCATATCTTTTATATATTTAGATTAGTTAAGGAATATGCCATATTCCATTTGTTTAATTTGAAGTCCTAAAAAAAAGTTTAACTTACCCATCATACTCATCTCAAACTCGTCGTTCATGATTTAGAGAAATCATCACATAGCTCTTGACAAGTTGATCCAAATATGATGTCATCAACGTATATTTGAACTATGATAATGTATGATTCCTTTTTCTTGGTAAAGAGAGTATTATTTACTAATCCCATGGTGTATTTTTGTTCAACTAAGAAAGTCTTAAGTCGATCGTACCAAGCTTTTGGTGCTTGCTTAAGTCCGTATAATGCATTTTTAAGTTTGAAAACATTATTAGGTTTTTCAAAGTCGGTGAATCCGGGAGGTTGTGCAACATATACTTCTTCATTAATGAACCCGTTCAAAAATGCACTTTTAACATCCATTTGAAATAATTTTAAGTCATGAGCACATGCATATGCAAGTAAGATTCTAATAGACTCAAACCTAGCTACCGGTGCATAAGTTTCATCTTAATCAATTCCTTCTTGTTGATTATAACCTTGTGCCACAAGCCTAGCTTTGTTTCTAGACACTACACCGTTTTCATCCATTTTATTACGAAAAACCCATTTCGTTCCAATTATAGTTTGATTTTTAGGTTTTAGAACTAATTTCCACACATCATTTTTAACAAATTAGTTTAGCTCCTCTTGCATAGCAATTACCCAAGATTCGTCTTTTATTGTTTCGTTTACGTTTTTCGGTTCAATGGATGATACAAAACAAAAGTAGTTACTTTGATTTTGGGCTTGTGATCTTAATGTTCTTTGATTTAATTGTCCTATGACCTTTTCTAAAGGATGACTTTTGGATTATTTGATATTTATAATATCTTTATTTAATGGTTTATCTTCCTTGTTATTATCATTGTTTTCTTGACTTTCAACAAGTTGACTTTCAACTAATTCATCATCTATCAAAGGTGATGTCTTAGAGGGAGGTAGACTTTCGTCAAATGTTATGTTCAACGATTCCTCGACTCTCATTGTTTCTTTGTTTAAGACTATGTATGCTTTGCTAGTTTGTGAGTAATCAAGAAACACACCTTCATAAGTTTTTGGTATTTAAAATGAAATTTACATCCAAACACTCTAAAGTATCCTAAAGTAGGCTTTTTGCCTTTATAGATTTTATAAGGTGTTTTGTTCAAGAAAGGACGTATAAGAATTCTATTTAAAATGTAAGTGGAAGTGTCAACGGCGTTACACCAAAACTTTTGGGGTATGTTTTGTTCATTAAGCATTGTTCTACTCATTTCTTGAAGAGTTCTATTCGTACGTTCTACAACACCATTAGAATGAGGTGTTCGAAGAGCCGAAAAGTTATGTGTTATACCATTTGTATCACAAAAGATTCCAAATTGGGTTTTCATTATCGAATTCGCGACCATGATCTGTTCGGATCGACACAATGTTAACACGTAGTTGATTTTGAATTTTCTTACTAAGTATTTCAAATTTATCAAAAGCTTCGTTTTTAGTTTTCAAAAACATTGTCCAAGTGAACCTTGAGCAATCATCTACTATGACCAAAGTGTAGAAGTTGCCTCCATAACTTTGTATAGCGGATGGACCAAACAAGTCCATATGCAAAAGCTCTAGACACCTAGATGTGGAAACCATGTTTTTAGCCTTATGGCTACTATGAACTTGTTTCCCAATTTTGCAAGCATCACAAAAGTGTTGGTCATATTTCAATTTGGGTAAGTTTCTAACTAGCTCTTTTGAGGATAAGGATTGAATAAGTATCATATTAGCGTGACCTAAGCGTCTAGGCAAAAGAGTAGAGTTATCATCTAAGGTTGTTAGTCAAAGTTTTTCTTTAGATGTTCTATCTATTTTTCATGACGTATATGTTATTTTTCCTAACTCCTTTAGCTATGGTGATACCATCTTTTAGTATTTTACTACCATTTTCTTTAAATAGTAATTTATACTTTTACCACATAGTTGGCTAATACTAAGTAGATTAAATCCTAATCTATCAACATGAGCAACATTTTCAATAGTTAAGGAGTTATGAGCGATCGTACCTTTTCCAATGATTTTGCTTTTGAGATTGCTACCAAAAGTAACATTACCTCCGCCATACTCTTGGTATGTTGAGAAGAGGCTTTTGTTTCCCGTCATGTGTCTTGAGCATCCACTATCTTTTATCCGTTCATCAGGTTCTAAGCTGACTTTCTAGCATACCTATTACACAAACAACTCAAGCGTTTGGTCCCCAATATCTCATAGGTCCGCTTGGGTTAAACATACCATTTACTTGGTTCATGTATGGAAATGATGGGTATGGATTCCATGGCATGTAATTAGGAGTTTGATATGGTCTAGGGTAGTTTTGATTCCAACCGGTATGTTGATAGTTGGGTTGAATGTTGTAGTTGCTTTTGGGAAAGGGGCGTTTGGCAATAGGTGTTTTAGGCCGTTGTTGAGTAGTTTTAGATCTAAATTCATTTTTAGCAAGTCCTAATTCTAATGTAACAGCAGGTTTTTGCTTAACAACATCTTTAGATTTCTTAGTTACCTTGACAAATTCACTACGGTCCGTTTTGCAAACTTTCTGTCCTTCTGCAGACACCACGGAACCAAATTTTACAATGGACGGACCCAAATTTTTGGTTCCGTTTGGTCCGTGGTGAACAGTTGTTGTTGGTACTGTTTGTTTGTCTTTTCCGGCCGTTTTGGTTTGACTACTTGGAATCATTACTTCATTAAAACCTAATCCACTTGTATTTCCTGGTACTTTTTGAATTCATACTATTTCATCGGCACAATAAATGCTTTTGTTAAATCTCTTAAATTTAGAGTTATGTTCGATAAGAACTTCTTGTGTGAGTTTTAGCTTTTCTATTTCAAAACCAAGCTCTTGACATGATTTACAACCATCGTCATTAGCCTTGCCTTTTTCTAACCGTTTTGCCTATTCTTTTAGCTCATAGACTTCGTTTTCTAAAAATTCCTTTTTAGTCTTTAAAAACTTGTTTTTAGTTATGATTTTTAAGCTAAGCTCACACAATTAATTATATTGTTTTTGCAAAGTGTCATCATCAATAGAAGAGTAAGATGAGTCAGAATGTACCTCGTTTGATTCATGTGCCATGAGAGCGATCTCATCTTTACTTGATTCTTCGTCATCATCACTTTCACTCCAAGCACCGGTTAAAAAAGCTCGTTGAGTTTTGATTTTAGGTGGCTCGGGGAAATCTCCTATTAGATGACTTGTATCACCGCATCTAAAGCACTTCCTTTCACTTTTTCCCTTTTTATCATCTCGGTCTTTCCGGAATGACTTCTTTTCATCTCGGGGTTGCCTTACAAATTTTCCTCTTCTTCTAAAGAACTTTTTGAAATCTCTTACGGCCATGGCATACTCCTCGTCTTCACTATCCGAGCAAGATTCTTCATCATCACTAGATTTCGTTCTTGCTTTTAGAGCGACGGATTTGACTTTCTCTCTTTTGCCTTTGATGATTTCCGAATCTTTCTCCATCACCATTTCATGTATTTGAGATTCCTAATTAGCTCGTCAAGTGACATTATTGAAAGATCCTTTGATTCCTCAATAGCCGTTACTTTTGCTCTCCACTTCGGATGGAGTGCCCTAAAAAATTTCCTGACAAAGTTATTGCTATGAAAAGATTCATCAAGTGCTTTAAGAGAAGTAACAATAGTATTAAAGCAAGCAAATCCATAATCAATGGTTTCATCTTCAGGGATAACAAATTGTTCATATTGTTGAACAAGAAGATCAATCTTGTTATCCTTGACTTGTGAATTCTCTTGATGTGTAATTATTAAAGATTCTCAAATATTTTTGGCGGTTTCACACATAAAAATTCTTTCATATTCTTTTCTAGGAAAAACATTATAAAGCATCATTTTAGCTTCATTATTTTTTGCTATTAATTTCTTTTGTTCTTCATTTGATGATAACCTTTTATTGTATGATTAAAATCACCTTTAATGATAACAAACCAAAGATCTATATCTTTTGATTTTATATATGTTTCAAAATGGTTTTTTCAATAGATAAATACATTAGTCTGAAAGAGTGGTAGTCTTTGCATAGATTTCCCTTCTTTAAAGTTTTCGGAATCCATGAATCGTTTCAAGTTTATAAATTACAATATATTTTATAAAATCTTGAGCAACGAGGCTCTGGTACCAATTGTGGAAAACTAGAAGGGGGTTGAATAGTTTTACCGTTTAAAATCTTATCTAAAACTTTATTGTAAGATCAATCAATATAGATAAATGATATGTTAGTAAAGAATGACTAATATGCAAGCAATAGATAGTAAGTAAGGAAAGGAACAATCAAACCACGAAAAATTTGTTTATAGTGGTTCGGTCTACAAGGACTCTTTTTCCTTGTCCTACTCCACTCCCCGAGTCTCCAACTCGAGAGTTATCTTCACTAATCAACAAGATCCTTTAACCGGCGGAGAAAACCTTTACACGTCGCTTACACAATATTTCCGACACAAAGCTAAATGTCGAGTTCTTTTACAAGGGTACAACCACTCCCAACGCACTATGTATTTTGAGGACTAAAATACTAACCACTCACACTCATAGGTTTAAGATGATTTGGTACAACAATGATGTATGAACAATAATAGATCACACAACAACAAAATAAACAAGCCTTCCAACTAATTGTTGAAGCTTGATTATGCATTGATCTTCTTTGCTACAAAAGATGATCACTAGAATGAAATGAAACTGAGTTAGATGTAATAGAATGAGAGAATGTATGTGTTTTATGCTAATGAGGGATAAGAAAACAACTTGGGTTAGCTTGCAATTTATAGGCCAATTGTTCAGCAGGACCACGGACTGGACGGAACCAAAAAAAGGGTTTCACCCTTGTTATTTTTTGGTTCCGCCAGTCTGACAATAAAGATCACAAACAATCTTTTCAAGATCACCCAAATCTCTCCAAGATTATGCAAGATATGATGAGCGAGTATCTAAACAAAATATTCTATGAAATCTCCTAAAGATTTCCAATGTGATGCAAGCCATGATGTAATATGTTGTTTTCCATTTTTACAATTAATATGTTTACATAAATAAATACATATGTAATGTTATGTTTAAGAAAATAAACATACTTGTTCTAAAAATGTTGATGCACATTATAGTTTAGAATGATATCAATGTTAATTGATGCATAGCTAATCAAAATGTGATAATATGTAAATGCTTAAGTGATGAATACTTTATTTAAGAAAAGCTTGTTTTAATTTCTATTAACCTTGACAAGCTTTATACTTTACAAAAATGAAATTTACTTTTGTCGTTAACAAAACACGGTAAAGATCATAAAATATAAATAACGTTTTAGGACGATATTTGTATTAACAATCTCCTATTTTTTGTTGATGACAAAACATAAATTTTATTTTTATCAAAGATGTAAAGATGTACAAGAATTATAAAAATATGAGATTAATTTGAACTTGAAAGAACTAGTTAGTTAAATAAAGTTGACAATCAAAAGATTATTTTATCTTATGACTAGTTTATCTAATATTTGGTCTTTTTTAATTTTGACTTTTGAAAGTCAAAGCATGTTGTTGACTTTTTGAAAGTCAATGGTCAATTATTACTTCTAAAACTTTTAATTTTCTTATTAAACTGAGTCTCAATTAGATTATAAAAACAGTGATATAATGAGAAACCTCATCTTTAGTTTTAATATGATATACCAAAACAACTCTTTTAAAATCATCCACTATTGTTAAAAATATTTATAACCTTCTTTACTAGCAACCTTGTAAGGACCCCATAAGTCTAAATGCACAAGTTCTTGATCACTTAAAGAAAAAAGGTTCTCTAATTTGTTTTGCACTTTGACAAATTTCACAAACAATGTTTTTATCTTTAGAATCAAATTGTAAAAATAGTTTTAAAATATTGAAGAATGCTTCTGAAGGGTGACCAAGCCTGCAGTGCCAGTCATATTGAGAAAGACAACTTTTGAGAACATAATTATCAAAAAAATTTGGATACCTCCTGTATTGAAATAATATATAGTCCTCCACATTGATTACCAGTCCTCAGAATATTTTTCAGATTCAAATCCTGATTTAAAAAATAACATTTTTTCTCATCAAAGGGAACCAAAATTTTATTATCTTTGGCAAGTTTATGAACAGAAATCAAAGTAACACAGTATTCAAGGATAACCAACACATCATACATAATTAAATTTTTAGTTAACTTGAGATTTTCAATCTTAGAAATAAAGGCCTCAGTCCCATTGGGATGTCCAACCTTTACTTTAAGATGGGAAATGTCAAAACATTAACTAAATCTTTATCAGTGTAAGCCATATGTTGATTGGCACTAGAATCTACAATCTTACCATTAGAGGTAAGTTTATATTGCAGATTACTATTAGAGCAAAAAAATTTGTGAAAATTTTGATTGAAAATTCTGCTATTGTTATGATAAGTATCTGCCATATTGGCCTGCACATTGTTTCCATTGAGAGAATTGTATTTGATGAGAGAAATAAGAGTACTTATTTGTTCATCTGTAAAGCCAGAAGTTGAACTTGACCCAACAGAGTTGTTATTAGAAAACTTCTTGTTATTGTTTTAAAACTTGTTATTGTTACCCTTTTTCCAAAATTAGGAGGATATCCAATCAACTTAAAACATCTTTTTTTAGTATGACCATTAAAACCACGGTTTTCACAAACAACAGTAGGACCAGAACCAATATTCCTCCAATTATCAATCACTCTATTAAAATTAGTAGTTATATTAGAGTGATTAACAGGTCTGACAATAATTTGATTAACAACTCTAGTAGCAAAAGCAGAATTATGATTGCACTAGTTTCATAAGTACCTTTAACATCAGGTAAAGGATATCTAGATAAGATATTGCTTCTTATTTGCATAAAAGTATCATCCAATCCCATTAAAAATTGCATTAGTTTTATAAGTTGATTAAGCTTTTTAAAATCATCAACAACATGACAAGTACATCTAGGTAATTGAACTATAGCATCAAACTGTTTCCACAGAGTGTTTAACTTGTTAAAATAGTCAGCAATAGTAGTACCATTTTGAGTTAAAGAACGTATTTTATGGTGTAAGTTAAATGTGACAGAACCATCAACCCTGTCAAAGGTATCTTTTAATTCATTCGATACATATGAAGCCCTTTTTGAAAAAAATTTACCAAGAAGTAGTTCTTCTGAAATAGAGTCTAAAATCCATCCCAAAACAACAACATTAACCATGTCTTATTGTCTACCCAAAACTTCATCGGTATTAGACCTTCTGCATGTGCCATCAATAAAACCAGTTTTATTTTTACCCTCAAGGGCCAAAGGCATAGCACATGACCAAACATTATAATTCTCAATCCCTTTCAATTTTATGGACACATCAGTTAAAGAGGCTGAATCATTAGGATGTAAATGCAATTGGTGACTCAAATCCAATTTACTTATTAAAGTGACAGGTTCATTAGGTTCAAACTCATAATCAGTATAACCATGAACAGACATGGTGAATATAAACAAATAAACAACAAATCAAACACACAATAGAGTAGAGAAAGTAGTTCCCATGCTTTCTTTGCCACTAAAGTAGTAGGTCAAGGGCACACACAAGCAATCTCAACAAAAAATGCAGAGACACAAACAATAAAAAAAAACACAATCAATCCTTAACTTCCAATGTGTCCTAATCCTATCCTCCATCTATCTATTGCAAGAAAATAAAAAGATAGAAATTAAAGAGAGCGTGAGAGGTGTTACAGTGCACACAAAAGTAACAGCAGTGGAATACCAAACCTATTACACCCTTGATTTACTTAGTCAATGGATATAGCAGAACCCAAACAAACTAATTAACCCAGATCCAAGAACCAATAAACCCTAATTTCTCCAAATTAGGCAAATCACCCAGAACCACTTCCAATCGAACTAAGAACACCATATATATGGATTAATCCAACTTAATTGACCACATAAGCTTTTAAAGATTAAAAGCCCCAAATAAACCAAACCCTAATTTTTCAAAAAACTTTTAAATCCAAACATTTAAACACTAAATCTATCAGCAACCACAAGTTAATTGAAAGATAACAAATTTTTTTATAAATCCCCAAATTTTTATGAAACCCCAAGTTTTCAAGAATCAAGTTTTGAGCAAGATATGAGAGCTTGGCTCTGATACCATGTAGAAAAACTTAAACAAAACACTTTTATTAATCTAAATCAACCAAAATACAAATTGTTCTCAAACAGATTTAACCAAATCAACCAAAAAATCACCACAGCTATTCTGGTGTGATTCTATTATCTAATTGATAATAGTACTATTACAACCAAAACTGAAAGAACAAGATGATCTGAACTAGGGTTTACACTTTGAGAGAGAATAAGACTTAGACAGAGAATTTTTGAATGAGTTATATTTACTAATAAGCCTGGAAAAACGCTTTTATACATTTGATTTCCAACTCTTGCAATATTGCAAGAGTTGGTCCTTGGCAATTTACACAAGCAGCCCCTCCATGTTATTTCTTTGACCGTAAATCTTCCAACTTTTGTTCACAAGCAGCACAGCATTTACAAACTCATCCTTAGGACTAAAGCTGAAAATATAAAGGAGCAAAGTTAGTCCCTAAGGTTATGACCAGATAGCAGATTAGGCCCTTGTATCTCAACAAAATTAAGCCTAAACAATCAAACGGCTTGTGTTTCAATGGTATCCTTAGTTGCGTGAGAAACTCTCCAACTAAATGGTTGTGGGTTCAAGTACTGCTTAGGACGTGTGAGATAGATTTGTGATGTAAAAATTGTGAGATAAACAGTTGTCGTTAAAAAAAAGCCTAAACAATATTGTATATGCTTAAAGACTCTTTTAGAACAGAATTTGTTTGCAAATAGTTTCCAGCTCCTTTTTCTTATACAATAGGTACTTAGACATTTATACAATGGGTACTCAGACTCATAGATGATGGACAATCTATAGCCTTACATAAAAGTTCAAGTTCTCATAAGTTCCAGCTCTTATAACTTCAATGATAGGTCAAGCTATTTTTGTCAAACATATATAGCTATGATGGGTGGCATGAATTTGTAGCTTACCTTATTCAAGCTTGTAAAATCTAAAATTAAAAAGTTGTTACCGCTAGACTACCCCTTAAAGTTTAGTTTCCACACTATTAAACAATTTTATCATCTGTCACATGACCAGCATAAAAAGAATAAACAAATCAAAATGCACGAAATGTGATACTCAAGTCTAAACCTCACTTCACTTATGAACCTTGCTTTTCGGGAGGACAAAACATGTAGATTGTCCTTTTCTTTTTTTCTTTTGTTACTTGCTATAAAATGTACAGTCATTCTTAACCTTATACAAATTTTCATTTGTAACTATGATCTTCGATCTTTCGGCCAATTAATCTTCCCAATTCACGAATTTGTCAAATATCAAGCAATTCTTTTGAACAAATAAAGATGAAATTTAAATTCAAAATAACACCCTAACATAGAGCTAAGGACAAAAAGATACACGATTAATTACAAAGATATTTAAGTAGGTTATCAACCACTTAATCCAACTTAGACTATATATTAATAAAAATAAATAAACTTAATGGTTACGTTAATGGTTACGTCATAAAATAATTGTACACCTTTACTATTTTTATTTGTCTCAAAATATGCATCAATTTTTAAACTACAATCAATCAAAACATTTGATTGGTTAACGTTAGAATCTCATTAGAATTTTTATATAAAGGGTGTGATTGTTTCATGAGACTGGGAATGAGGAATGAGTTTCATTCCTTAAAAGGTTGTTTGTTTTGAAGGTTTGGATTTAAAATTGGTAATCAAACCTATAAATTTGGGCATAGCTCATACCTATCATAATGGTTGGGTTTTTTCTCTCTTGAATCATACCCATACCTATACTCATACCCACCTCTAAACCAAACGCCTGTTAAAATTGTGTGTCACTACAAAAAATAAAAACTGAATTACCAAAGTATACTCCCACCAAACCAAATAACCAAAATCGATACTACTTTTTCACATTACAAAAATGGACATGGCGAGCAAATACATTTGCTCAATCTAGTTTGCTCACCACTTGTGTTTACTAATAATCAGTTTTGCATTTTTAAACACAAACAATTCAAAGGCTTGATCTTAGGCAGCAAAATGGAAATGGAATTAGGGATGGCAAAAAAAATCAAACCCGATGGGGTAACCAAAACCTGGAATTTTTGGGGTGGGTCGGGGCATGCTTATAGGGTTTTGGCGTAAGTTTTGGGGCATTAACGGAGATTTTAATTGGGTTCGGGGTGAGGAGCGGGGCACAACATCCCCCACCCGCCCCGCCCTGAAGCATATATATACATATAGATTTATTATATTCTATATTATTATGTTTGCCTAATAAAAACAAGATTATCAAATTTTTGTTGTTTTGTATCTTTGCAAGATCGCGAATTGTGAGTAAAAAAACTTCTATGTTATATTGTTAAATGAAGATTTTATCTTTTAAGGGATGGTTTATCATTATTTATGTTGATTTTGTTGAAAAATTATTAAGGCTAGTACATGATATCGTACATATTAGCGGGTTCTTAATTTTTCACGTTGTTAAATATGGTGTAAAATAATAATAAACGGGTACCAATGTGTTTTTGGTAGAGCATTGCACTTGAAAAGGTGCCCCGATAAGATCCTCAACGGGGATCAGAGCTGGTTTGGAGGAGCATCTCGCCCCAACATTGTGCTCCGATAAGATCCTCAATGGGGATTGGGGCGGGTGTGCGGCTTGATTTGCTAATTGGGTTTGGGAATGGGGATGGTCGCCCCATCTCAAACCCGCCCTAATGTCATTCTTAAATAGAATGGAGAGCAAAAAGGTTGACGAGCAAAGTAATTTGCTTGCCACTTACATGTATCACGAGTTAGGCAGCAAAATGAAAATGGAATGGAGAACAAAAAGGATGGCGAGCAAAGTTATTTGTTTGTCACTTACACGTGTCACGAGAATATGAGTTATTTCGATACTTGAATTGGAGAATAAAAAGAATTTTGCTTGCCACTTACACGTGCCAAAAGCAAAATGACATGAAAATGATATGGCGAGCAAACTTGTTTTGCTTGCTATGTCTTACATTGATAACACAAATTTTTAAAGTCAAAATTGATGAAACGATTTTCAAAACGTCAATTCTAAAAAACTTCATCAAAATAAAGACTTAATTTGAAACGGATGAATTTTGGTCCGCAAAAGAAAATACTAAACATCCAATATTGACAGATTTTGTACTATGTGTTACTACTTTATATCTTGTTGACAACTTTACCTACGAGAAAAACAAAAAATTCAAAATTGTGGAAAAGAAAAACAGAAAAGGAAAGATATTGGAGTGAGAAAACATATGGAATTTTGACTTATTGGTTGAAATAGAGTTGACCAAGAAAGCAGGTGAGGTAGTGGTGTATGGCGTGCGCTTTACGTGAGAGACAGACACACAGGCAGGCTGCAGTCCAGACCATATCTTTGCCTTATTGGCCCACTCACGCGTGACTCACATACACGGACACCTATACACTTTTCATTCACTTTTTTTCTCCAAAAATTTTAAGTTACAAAATAAATCTTTTCATATAAAAAACACAGTACATGATAATCAAATCATACGCAACAGAGGTGGTCATGATCGTAGTAAAACTCCGGACTAATGTAGCTCATGGTCAAAAGCGGTCACCGTTGCAAGGGGGTGGTGATGAAGCAGCTCTTGGTTGACAACCGTGATAAGTGTTTCGCAACGACTATTGTGAGGTTATTTTTGCAAAATAACGATTCATACTTGATAACTAATTTTAAAAAAATTTAAATAATTTGGCAGATAAAAGATAATCCAAAAAGGACAAAAGGCATATAAACTAGAAAGAAGTAAATAGTTAACTTTTATGTGTTTGAGTTTTGTCGATTAAGTTTAAGATACAACGTTAAATCTTCACATCCTTTGTCACTTTGTCATGTGACTTTAAACTAAGGAATAAGATGCTTGGACTTATATAGTCAAACAAGAAAAAAGGAATACCATGAGGCATGAGATCATTTAAAGGCGACATACCTTATGTTGGTACTTTATAGAAAAAGATGTTTACTGTTTCATAGACATTGATGCATAAGAGTTTGCACACATATCATACATGTTATACAATTTAGCCTCGCAATCAAAGCTTGAACTTATCAACTTTAGGTTGATTAAATACCATACAGCTACATCAAATATGTGTCGGTCCATGCAGTGGAAGTCGACTACTCGTGGTTGCCGGAAACCAACCTTTTACATAGTAATAACATATAGGTGATGTTCGAAAATAAAGGGTGTCGATATTTGGGAAAGATTCTAAACTGTAAGTTGTCAGCCACAGTAGGTAGTTTATAGTGTAGTCAGGAGCCAAGCTTTAATAATCGATACTTGTCACCACCACAACACAAAACGTGAAGCGATCAAACTTGAATATTTAAAATCCTCCGGATCACATACCTTTGAGTGTAACAAATTGATGAGAAAACATTACAACCGGAAGAAATTCGATGAAACTATCATAGTGAATACAGAAGCTAAAGAAATTTATGCACCTATATTAATCACCTTACTATTGACAGTTTGTGTGAGAAACAACCTCAGTTAAACTTTCCATATATGATCATACGTCCCTATAGCAATTATGAACTTAACATTATATTCATAGATGTGTTTGATTTGCCTATGTTTTGGTCTTATTGATTTGACTCATAACTCTAATGTCATATTTAACCAGGTTAATGCATCACTAATTCACCATTTAAGTGTAGTATGATGAATGACTTGTCTCCTTCTTGTTACCATCTTCTTTCATCTAACTTTTTGGTTGCGATTAAATAGAATAGGGAAGGATAAGATGAAAAGAGATTATCAAATGATGCAAAAAATAAGTTTTGGAGATAGTAATAGGTCGAAATGACAAATCAAGCAAAGCCATAGCCCGGTCCTTGGCCCAACCCAAAACCGGTCCTAAAAATCCCGACCAAATGATGCCTCGTCCCGGTCATACACAGCCCAAGAGCTTTTTGTGATGAATCGGGTACCGGGACAGGGCCTTTCTAATAACAAAGATATACAGTCATAAAAAATGTTGTTGAAACAGCATTACAACACTAACTAATATTTAAGTAACTAGAGACAAATCATAAAAATGAATTTCAATTATAATTTTCAAAAGTATATGTATTGGTATATCAGAAGATCACATTTGACTAATTCTTTAAGGTTATAATTTGTCTTACCAAAATCAAAGCTTGAAGCACAATAACTATTTGCCACTAATATAATCAAGCAGGTGTTTGTCAAGTTCAAAATGCCGGCAAAGACGTTTCTGCAACCAAAAACAAAGCAGAAAAATTAGATGTGCAAATTTCTACCCAATTACTTATATATAAACGTATTTGAAAGTCGTCCAAAGTTGGTTATGCGAGTTGAAAGTCGTCAGAAGTGTAGTTTTTTTTTTGCATAAAACCTCGTAAATCGTTTTGTTTAACAAGTTTTTTTTTCTCTTAAAATAAAGTAGTTCCCATTATCATGTTTAACAAATTTATCATCCATTAAAAAAGTGTGAAGAAAAAGTGTTTGTGGGTCAATCCAACCAGCGTAAACCGACCTGTGGGCTTAGAATACATAAAGTTTTGGAATACCTTTGTTATATCTTCAACTTTGGTAGAAGAATGCATCTCGGGAAAGCGTGAAACCTCTTCGTTATTCTCAAATAAAATGAAAGTTGGGAGTTGATCAGGCATTCCTGCACAATTTTATCTGAACAGTCAGCTTACAAGTAAGGGATCCAACACAGTATTATAACTACAATAATACCCACCAAGAGAAATTCCAAATCTTTCAGCCGTATTCGGGAAAAGGCCAAGATCAACTACTCCAAAAGATATATGCTTGTTCGCGAAACTGTTGCAGCAAAAAGATACAATCAAAATGATACTAATACAAATATGAGTTTGACCATATTGAACGTTATATACTCACGTGATGGAGAGTTCAGGGAGAGTACGACTGGTGCGTATACAGGTAGATGAAACCAAAGAACGAAATTCCACCTGTCCAAAAAAGAATCAGACCATCTTCCCAGTTTAAGTAAAAAAATTAACAATGCTGAGACTTGAAAAAAAACATTGTGAGGCTAACCAGCCAAAATCTTGACGTGCCACCTTCAGTTAATAAAGTCTCTAACTGCAGTGGTGTTAATTGTGCTACAGCACCTATCATCACAAAGTTTAAAAAAAATATATTGTAATCAGGAAAATCAGACAAGTACAGAAATACGAGATCAAAGTTCACTGCATACCTAGTCCCATGTAGGCAGGCTGTTGTGTGAAGGTATATATAACTGCAAAAGAAGAACAAAAGTATCAGATTTCTGATACTCCCATATATCTAATAATGAAAATATATAGATGAAACTAACGAATTATAACATTAGTTTCGGGAAAAATGAAGAAAAAATATCATTCTTTCAGATATAAAGCATACCTAAGAAGGTCAGCATGAACCAGAGTGCCAGGTTCAAATCCACGATTAAGGCAATGCCAACAAGAAAAAACTGTAGAAGATATCGACAACAATATTGAATTTAATAATAATTTATTAATGAGCTCAATGCAGCATATGTCTTTTATATCGATAGATCCAGATATCAACTTATTTGAGGTGGAAATCCGAACAGTTTGCAATTTAGTAACACCTGGTGTGACAAATCTAGTGACTGGGAGAGGAATTAAAAAACGTCGAATAATGAGAAGAATGACAAAAGCAACACCGAATAATGAGCATCGGAGACCCAAGACCGACCGAGGCCGAGAAAACCAACCGGACCGACCGAAAACCAACCGAACCGAAGGACCATCGGTCCGGTCTCGGTCCCAACATTTTCCTTGATTCAGTCTCGGTCCGGTTCGGTCCGGACCGGTCTTGCGTAAAAACCGACCATTATGCCTTCTTAGACTGGACCGGACCGAACACATTCGGTCCGGTCCTCGGTCTAGGGTTTTGGTCTAATTCGGTCTCGGTCCGGTCCAGTTTTGGTCGGTCCGGTCCGGTTTTGAGCCGATGCTCACCCTTACGCTCAATAATCAAACTTCCAAACTAAGCTTAAGAATGCACATTCACAAGCACATTACATTATATCTCTCTAAATATACAGTATCTCAAAAAATCACTAATGTATGCCTATAGCAGTGAATATGTGTTGATACTAAAATTATCATATTAGTCTGATTTCCCTTTTACCTACTTAGCATTCTTAAGTCTAATCAGAAACTAAGACAAACTGAATAACAATGTCTTCTAAGAGTACAGCCGTTCCATTTCTTATTAACTCCTTTTGGTTCATGTACTCCAAAGACATAGTATTACTTGACCTGGAACCATGAACTCATGAAGGATATCCATATGTACCTAATAAAGAGATACGTTCTCTGCAAAAGTGCTAAGTGATTCTTAATTTACCTTGATTCTGTAGTGTAAACCGTATAGGCAAACGTTTAAATGACAATAATTTATATTCTACAAGTAAATCTATTTCAGCATAGCTTTGGATTGTATGTAGATATTTAGTTTATTGAAAGAGATTGTGTACGCTGAAAGCAAAACCAATTGACACAGACCAGTATTTTCTGCAGTTAAAAGCCCGTATCCGATTGTCAAGTCTAATTTTCCTCAACATCTATAGCTTTGTGCACAGTAACATTTCAATTTGGTATTTTGGGGTCAAACATGAGACTGTACTATATAGGTTGAGAAGAGTAAGCACTAGTATGCAATTTAGAGGTGGCAAAACGGGCGGGCCGGGCGGGCACGGGCTAAAACGGGCACGGGCTAGAATGGGCACGGGCTTAAACGAGCACGGGCTAAATGGGCACGGGCCAAACGGGCACATGTTATACAAATCGCTTAATAAAAGACCTAAAACGACTAAATAAATTCCTTAAACGTAATATCTTATTTATATTAACAAAAATAAATATATTATATAAAAAAAATCTTTAAAACGATCGTTAATGTTCAACAATTGAGAGAAAAAAAAAAGTGCCCGTTTGTGCCCATTTAAGTTTTCAATGGGCTATATGTGCCCATTTCAAAAAAAGAAGGGGGCTAAATGTGCCCAAATTTTCTAAAAATGTGCCCATTTAGCCCATCTTTTTGCTTCTGGGCACATTTTGCCACCTCTAGTATGCATGTAATAGCTCAGCTAGGCTCAGTATGGTAGGAACTCAAGATAGTATCTGTTGTAAAAGTAACATGATCACACAAAAGATATTAAGATACGAAAATCGAGACGCAAAAATCACAGAAAATTATGACAATGATCACCTTAGCAAATAACAGCATATCTGCAACAAAACCATCCCAAGTTTCTTCTTTCACCACCTGCAAAGAGCAGAACTGTCGATTATATGTAATCTTGATTAACAGTACATTGTTAGAAAAAGTAGAGTATTATTCCTTCATACATCCTGTTCCTTGTCCATGTCAAATACAACTTAATACTATAGCTAACTTCCGGCTACGTTTTCCTATATATCGCAGTCAGCTCAGTTGCTTTGCAAGTTGTCAGGATAAACTAGGGGCAAAAAGCTTCTCATTATCAATCACGTTTGATAGAAACATCATTCTAGCAATGACATTTTCAGATATTACATCTGTGAGCTAGCTTTTCCTTAAAACTTTGTTTGAATAGCAACCCTTTCAAAAGAAACTATAACTTTAAATCAAAATCAGGATCTTAAAAAGACAAGTGCATCTTGTTGCAAGTAGGCATTAGCGTAAATTGCTTAGAATAACAAGATACTTTACCTGTTTAATAACTAATTATAGTATAAGAAGCATTTGGTTACCAATCATAGCAATATTAGCTAAAACCATTGCATATCGTTGGGGTTGTTAACATAATGCAAATGCAAGTACGTTACTACTACTGATAACTATCATCTACTGTTACTATAAGTCTATAATCAGCAAAACAGGTGAAATATCTAGTTCTAATCAATTACCACACATATAGATGAGCTATTTGTCCCCGGGTAGTTTTACCCCTCTCGCATTTCAAATCTCAGAAACTTGATAAAATATGATATTACCAAAACAACCGCAATAAGAAGTGGCTACATTTTCATAATCAATATTTGTGACCATCGTACGAAAGTAACGGATTCACAACTTTTGTCAAATCAAGTAAAATCTAGTTAATTTCTCACACATATTTAGCTTCTTATTCGATCCTTATTATCGATATCAAATCTAATAAATACACAAACTACATAAAAAGAATCTAGGGTTAATTGTCTGAAATTGTGTTTTTTTTTTAAACGGCTTGTTAGTTGTTAATGGTTAATTGGGCAGTATGCTGACCATGAGACGCGCCTGCTACTCCTTTATCGTCTGAAAATGTACCTTGTCACTTTTTTGAGTTGTATGTACATCATTAGGATCGGATTATTCAATAAACTAATTTTTTGAATTTCTATTCTATGTATCGATTGAGGTATTTTTGGGTATCGAATCACGTATTTTTGGGAAAATATACAGAATAATCGAAATTCAGAAAGTTAGTTATTAAATAATCCGGTCCTAACGATGGTACATACAACTCAAAAAATTGGCATGTAAGATACATTTTCTGACAATAAGCCAAAAATCTAACATTAATCATTGCAACATAAAAACAGTAAATACCTTAACAATAGCAAGTGTGACAAAAGCAACAAGTGCTTGAAACTCCTGAAAAGAAAGAAAAAAACATCAACACAATACAAAATAGTAATTATCAAGTATGTAACAGAAAGTGCGAGTTTTAGGTTACTCTGTGAATAAGGTGAGCAGAGAACTCGGGATCAAACAAATGACAAGTGCAAATACGAACGGAGAAATAAGAGAAAAAGGTAAGGAAATGAAACAGGAAATAAGGTTCTGAGACAATTGCGAATAAAATGTTCATTGTTATGTCGTAGTATTGACTATTTTTGGTCTTTTCTTTTTTAGCCATGGTTTTTGGGGGTTGAGTTTTGTTGTGTCCGCCGTCAGCTGTTGTTTAAAATCTCAGATCAATGTCTTAGATCAAATGTCTGTCTGAGTTTTTTGTTTACAGGGGGTGTTTGGGATTGGTGATTACGGAGTGTTTGGTTTTTTTTTTTTTTTTTGACAAAGTTGTTTAATATTTTCAAACTTTTGGATTATTTTGGACTAGTTTTGGATTGGATCCGATTTAAGACCAGCCGGTAATTGTCATCAAACTCACCGGTGGTGGTCACTCTTGACACGTGGTCTTCTATTAAACCTCTCTTAATATAAGTGGTTGGTTTAATGATGTGCTGAATTGTGATATCAGGTTAATACAAAGGTTATGAGTTTGATGGCCATTACATCCGGTCTAAATGACTCGTTGAATTAATATGTATGTATTGTGGCTCAAACTAGCTTGAGTCAGTTTGTCATATCAGCGTGTAACACCTCCAAAATCAGTCTAGCAACGGAAGTCGACTGAAGGTGTTACTTCATAGTTCAAAGTTCTAGTTATAGAAAACGACCTTTGATCACCTGAAATGCATGAGAAAAAACGGGTCAACTATGAAAATAGTTGGTGAGTACACACTTTAAATAATATGAAAGTCTTTTTAGAGAAAGAGTTCAGATATATTTTCACAATAGAGTTAAGTCCAAAGTTTTTGAGAATGTTCCAAAGGCAAAGGCTCTGTCAAACCATCCAGTTGCAAATCCCGCTCATACAAGACTTGCAACCTATGTTTTCACAAACCATTGCGTAACAGATAGCACCATTTATGGTCAAGCACACATGGTCATATCAAATAATAACGCCTCATATATAATAAAGTTGGGTTAATATACAAAAAAGTTACTAAACTTTCAAAAAAATTTGTTCTAAGTCACTAATGTTTATCTTCTGTCATCTAGGTTACTATACTTCACGGGTTTTTCACATATGTTACTAAACTTTTTTATATGTGCCACCCTAGTCACTACATGGAAGGGCAACCGGTTGTGGCACACTTTTTCAATATATGTGTCACCCAAGTCACTAAACTTTGCTAAAAATTTGTCTTAAGTCACTAATGTTTCATTCCTGTCATCTAAGGTACTAAACTTTGGGAAAAATTTGTCCTAAGTCACTGATGAAAAATTTGTCCTTAGTCACGAGTTGTGGCACATGTTACTGAACCTTTAAAATTATACGTTTTTATTCATTTTCATTCGTTTTTATACGTTTTTGTTTGTTTTCTTACGTTTTTGTCCGTTTTTATACGTTTTTGTCCCATTTTTTACGTCTGTTTTTATACGTTTTTATGTTTTCATCCGTTTTTATACGTTTTTGTCCGTTTTTATATGGTTTTGTACATTTTTTATACATTTTTATTCGTTTTCATCCGTTTTTATATGTTTTCATCCGTTTTTATACGTATAAAAATAGAAAAACGGGCAAAAACATAAGAAAAATGGACGAAAACGTAAAAAACGAATAAAAACGTATAAAAATTGTACAAAACCATATAAAAACGTATAAAAACGGATGAAAACATAAAAACGTATAAAAATTGTACAAAACCATATAAAAACGGACAAAAACGTATAAAAACGGATGAAAACATAAAAACGTATAAAAATGGACGTAAAAAATGGGACAAAAACGGACGAAAACGTATAAAAATGTATAAAAACGGACAAAAACGTAAGAAAACAAACAAAAACGTATAAAAACGAATGAAAATGAATAAAAACGTTTAAAAGGTGTATAAAATCGTATAAAACGTATAATTTTAAAGGTTCAGTAACATGTGCCACAACTCGTGACTTAGGACAAATTTTTCATTAGTGACTTAGGACAAATTTTTCGCAAAGTTTAGTACCTTAGATGACAGGAATGAAACATTAGTGACTTAAGACAAATTTTTCGCAAAGTTTAGTGACCTAGATAACATGTGCCACAACTTGGTGTGTATACACGTCAGCCAAAATACCGGTAAAAAAAGGTTGTCTCACTATTGGTGTCCAAGATAACCGGTTACGTAAAGTATAGTAACCTAGATGACAGAAGATAAACATTAGTGACTTAGGACAAATTTTTTTGAAAGTTTAGTAACTTTTTTGTATATTAACCCTAATAAAGTTATGCGGCAAAGCCCCAAAAATAAATAATATGCATTCCGTAGACAGGGGAAAGAGAGGTTGGCCGACCTCTAATAGCGCTATCCATATTACCTACTGCCCCACACAAGGAGGCCGCACGAACGGTACGTATAAATTGGAGTGCGAACGGCAAACCAATCGGGGACTTACAATGTGAATGCACTGTTTGTACGGACAGTCCATCATAACAACTATTATATATTATCACATAGTGACTGTTCCGAACATGGGAGACTCGGCACTGCTCCGAATAGGGGAGACTTTAAGCTGCTCCGAACTTGGGAGACTTTACGCTGCTCCGAACATGGGAGACTTTAGGTCAAGGTCTGCTCCGAACATGGGAGACTTTACGCCAAGGACGTACAGTCCATTAGATTCAAACAAGTCATAAGTTCATAATTAAGTCCAAGAGTCTAAGTAAAGTTCAAAGGTTCAAGTCAAGTTATAAGGTCAAGGTAAGTCAAACGAGTTCAAAATATGTCAAAAGGGTTCAAATAGTTCATAATATAGTGCAAACACTATAGCTTAAATTTAGGTTCATGCATTCCACCCAAAATGCTTAAAATAATTAAAAAGGGGGTTCGCGAGCACTCACCTTGACAAGATAGCTTACGAGCACAAAAACGGAAATGAAAAACACATGATCTAGGAACCCAACGAACGCATGTCTCTACCGATGTCCTCTAATCAATACGAGGACAGATCGAGACGGAAATCAAACACGAGTACAAACATTAGCCCAACACAATCCCTACAACCAAACAAAACTCAAACCCAAACATGGACACGAACTCCAGCGAAGTACGACAACGAGGTAGCCCAATGTTGGAATCACTCCTAAACCTTAATTCAAGTGTTAGTAATTTATATGTAATAGTTAGCTTAATATGGCCTTTATGTTAGTAATTAGCCTTAGGCTTATGTAGAAGGCCCATAAGCCTAGGCCTAGTCCAATAAGGAAAAGGATGGGAACTAGGAGAGTTGCCCTAGCTTCCCTCCTATAAATACTATGTAATAACCCTCACTTGAGGGTTGGTTGTTCAATTTATCTCTTTCACTATAGCTACGCCTAACCTTTCTTTAGTTTCATACGCATAGTGTTTGTGTGAGTTGTTCATCCGCCTCTATCTCTTCTCTATTTCTTTCATTGATGCTTGTGTTGTAAAACTAGTGACCTAACAGTGGTATCAATTGCCAAATAGTTGGGTGAATCGTTATTTCTTTTGAAGTGGGTTTTTGGTCCTACGCGTAAAGCTAACGAGATACTTTGGTTCGCTTAAAAACACGTTTTTTACACTTTTTAATCCAAGATTCTTGTCCTTTCAACGTTTTAAGGTGTTAAAATAACTGTTTTTAGCAAAAAGTTTCAACCTTTACGCGTGGATCTACGTTTTTAAGCTTGTTTTTTTACGAGGGTTTCATCCTACGCGTAACCGTTTTAGGAGTTTTGGCTCATCAAGTTTCACACTTTTGTGTTATTTTGGTGATATTGAAGCTATCTCATCACAAAAATCTGGTTTAGAAACATCTTTGGGCAAAATCATTTTTACGAGTAAAGCTACGCGTAACAAAACCCTAGTTTTACGCGTAACTTTATCCTTGGTTTGATCTTCAGTTTCGTGGTTTACTCCGTGGTTTCTTGCTTGGATAAGCCTGAAAACACGTCGACTTTGGATATCTTTTGCACTGTGATAGTGTAAAAGATCATTTGGGCAAAACCCTAAACTTACGCATAAGCTTAAGCTTACGCGTAGAATATCCTACGCTTAAGATTCATCTTACGCCTAAGCCTAGTCTTACGCATAAGGTAATCCTACGCCTAAGTTCTCTACGCCTAACTTACTGTTTACACATAACTTTAGTGTTTTTTCTCCTACTTACGCGTAAGCTAAACCTACGCGTAACTCTTGCTGTTACGCGTAACTTTTGCGTCTTTACGCATAAGTGCTACTTGGCTATTGTGATTTCTACGCCTAAGGATACTTCATCAACAAAGGTTCATTCGACTACAAAGATCCATTTAACAACACAAGTTTTCAACATGTCACAACCACCATACTCTAACTATTTTCCTTACACTTATAATCAACAACAACAACAACAACTAAGTCCCCAACATCAACAATGGAATCAACAACAAGCAGTTTATCAACAACAATTTAATCAACAACATACTCCACTACTTGCAGCAATTCCACAACCTCAAATGGTACAACCACTACCTAGTCTTCAAGTACATCCTTACACAAACTTCTACAATCAACATCCATCCAGGAATACTATGAAGGAACCAGCATGGTTTGGCAAAATGTGTGAAGCCTTGAGTAGCCAACAATCAATTCATGAAGCTGGCTCACTTGATAGACCTCCAATGCTCACTCCCGGTAATTATGATCAATGGGTGATTCGGTTCTTTAGGTTTTGTGATCTAAAGAAGCCACATGGAAAGTTTTTAAAGAAGGTCATTATGGAAGGTCCATTTCAGATGCCTACTATCGTTACACCCGGAGATCCTACTACTGTTCCACCAAGAGATGATGTCACCAACATTGCAACTGTTGCAGAACTCACGGGTGATCAACTTCTACACTTTGAAGCCGACGAACTTGCAATGCAATATATCCTTTTAGGATTACCCAATCCAATCCTTCGAAGTGTTGATGCTCAAAAGACTGCAAAAGCAATGTGGGAACAGATTCATCTTCTTATACAAGGCACAACACTCAATCAGGAAGACATGGAATCCAAAATCTACTTGGCTTATGAACACTTCATGATTGAACCAGGAGAGTCATTAGAATCTTATCATCATCGCTTTTCAGACATCATTAATGATTTGGACAAACACAATATCATCATGCCACGAATTGCTGTCAACACAAAGTTCCTAAGTAGTCTTGGTCCGGAATGGGAGAAGTATGCCATTTTTCTCCGTCAAGCGAAAGATATGCATCACGCTACCTACGGATTGTTGTACGACTATCTGAAGCCTCACCAAAAAGAAGTTGATAAGGAAAGGATTCTCCGTGGTCAAACTGTTCCACCATCACTTCCGGACAATCAAGAACTTGCTTTGTGGGCTTGATTGGGTCCCAAACGGTCAGGTTTATTACACAAGTTAACCACTTGTGAATAGTCAACCGTAATAAAAGTCAAACAGCTTGAGAACACAATGCAATTAACCAGGAGAGCATAGTGTTTCCCCGGGTCGTTAAGTCCCAACGAGCTGTGCGACTGAATAACCAAACGTGTAGTGATCGGGTGATATTGAACAAGAAAGGGGTTATGATTGATACTAGATGACAAAGGAAAAATTAAAGAAAATTAAAAGCTAAATTATATTAAATAAACGCTATCACTATTTTTAAAATTGGATTTTCTTGATTTTCTTTTATAAATTTGAATTAAAAACTAATTTTAACTTTTAAAAATTATGACATTAAAGAGGAAAATTATGAAACTATTTTTCAAAAATCTAAGATAACTAAAGAGAATTTTCAAAACTAATTTTGTATTTTTCTGATTTATATTCTAATTTCTATGATTTAAAAACTATTTAAAACTAATTAAATTGCTAAAAATTACTATTTAAACTAGGAAAATTATGGAAAAATATTTTTTTTGCTTTTTATATTTATCTTAATCTATGAAAATTGAAAACTTATTTTTTTGAAGATTTTCTGATTTATTTGTAATAAAGGCTAATTAAAAAGTCTTAAAAACTGATTTAAATTGGGAAAAATAGTAAACAGTGATAAAAAATTATGAAAAATTCAGGAAAAGTCTAAAATAATATTCTAAATCTATGAAAAATATAAAAACATATACTAGTGTGCAAGATTATGAAGCTGTAGTGAAAAGTGCTTATAAATAAGCACTTAAAAATAAGCTAAAGGCCACAAATAAGCACCAATTGAACACAGAAGCTAGATTATGCTATAACTACCTGAAATGAGCTAAACTCAACTAAGCTATACCACTGAATATCAAGCTACAATGGTTTGATGGTTTACAAGCTTAAGTGCCAAAACAGTTTTTCCTCCTAACTTCTAGCTTAAGCACAAGCTTACCTAATGGACTTAAGTGAAAACCAGAACTGCAGATCTCAAGACCACCAGCCAATGAGCCAATAAACCAAGTTTCAAACCCTAGTGACCAAAAACAAGACCTGCACAAGGTCTGGAAGATGCCTGTGCACACTCAGTTGTCACTGAGTGTGTGCACAGGGCACTTTTGCCCCATTTGACAAGCTGATTAGGAGCTTAAAGAGATTTGGAAAAATTTCACAAAATTCACTTTTCAACAAAAGACCAATTGAACTAGAATATCCCAAAGTTTCACTGAATTTGAACCAGAATTGAATCCTTGAAAAATCTACAAAGCTTGGGCAAAACTGGCTTTTTCAACTTTTGACTTTTTTAGACAGAAATGAAAGTTGACTAAAATGAGTTTTGATCCAAATTTATGAACTGATTATGATGTTTAATGGTAAAATAGAACTGATGCAAGCTAACTTACTAATTTCTAAACCTATATGCAAAATCTAACCAACTGATTCAAACTGAATTAGAAACTAGAACTGATCTTATGCAATTTTGACTAACTCAGTGCTAAAATGCAAATGAATGACTTATTTAGACTAAATTAGGCTAAGTACTACTAATTCAACTTAAATCTAATACTGCTTAAACCTCTAACACAGATTCAAGCTTTTATACCAAACAACTTATTTAATGACTGATTCACTGTTTTGCAAAGCCAAACTCAAATCCAATCTAGACTAATCATTAAACTAGACTCAGATGACTAAATTAAACCTAGATCAAGCTAACTTATCAATACTTTAACACTAAAACTCAACTGCTCTATTATAGCAGAAATGACAGATATGCAGAAATGACTCAAAACATGCACAGAAATGAAAATATCAATTATACTAGTGATATTAAGCTAAATTATACTACTGTTAACAGTATTAAAGCTCACTAACAGGAAAACATAGATTTAAACAGACCAAATAAAATGATACTCACATGAGGTCCTAGCCACTGTGGCTTGAGATCAATGAAATAACCACTACCTACAACTGTTTTAATCCCAAATCCAACTGAATTTCAACCCAAATCAGATCAAAATCAACCCATATCCAACTCTGCATCAACCCAAATCCATTTCCATGACTGCTTAACCCAAAATTCAACACAGTTTGACTTTTGTTGACCGGATACCAAATTTGTTTGAACTTGAGTTATGAGCTTACCAGAAGCTATGAGTAGCTTAAATAAGCTTATTGGAACTAGAAATAAGCTAATTGAAGCTCGAATATAAGAGCTTGAAAACTGATTTTATAACAGTGAACATAAAAACATGAGACTTAGATAAAACCTTGAATTTAATACTTGAAAGCAAATTACAATGACTAAATGGCTTAGGTTCAATACAAGAAAGCTTAAGATTACAGTTTTAGAAACTAATTAAGACAATTTAATTAAAAACGACATACAAGGAAATTGAAACTAAAAACTACTCCTTTCTCTGCTTTCTCTTTCTTCTATTTATTAGCAAAAGGTCTTCCACTTGTCCTCTGAGTAAATCCCACTTCTATTTGGAGCCATTGGATGAGTAGAGATGATTTTAGCCGTAGATGGCATTTTGGCGCCAAAACTGATATAGCAACTAGGGGGGGGTTTGAGTGCAAGGAAGGAGAAACATTAATTGTTTCTTGTTTTGTTAGGTGAGGTGGAGGGATAAGGTGTGGGTTGTGAGCTGGAGGTGAGGGGTATACTGGATTTGCAGAGCAGGTGGTGAGGAAGGAGGAAAAAGGAGGGAAAAGGGCGGGGTGTTTGACTGGGGATTGACCGGGGTTTTATTATTAGACAGGGGGTCAAGGGTGTTTTGGCAGGGGTCAAGGCTCAAGGGTCAAGGGTCATGGCTTGTTTATTAATAACAAGGACCATTTTTGCAATTCACCAAACTTGAGGGACCAATTATGACAATTTTAATTTTCCCAAGGACCAAAAATAATAATTTTCAAATTAAAAATGTCCAGGGGTAATTTCTGTCAATCTTTGAAACTTCAGGGACCAAAGCTGCCATTTTGCAAAACTGACTTTATAAGACTAATTTTGACAACTTGAAAATCCCTGAGGGCCTTTTATGAAAAATTAACTTGTTTTGAATAACCACTAGATTTGACAACTTTTGAAACTTGGGGGACTAAAACTGCCAATTATGCAAACTTGATACGTTTTTCACCTGATTTTAAACATTTTGCATCTGAAACATATAAAATACAATTTTGGGATATTTTTAGTATTTTGATGCATTTCTGAGTGTTTTCAGATGTTTTTGCAGTTTAAATGGTACAAAAATGATGAGTATTTACACACTCATCAATCCCCCACACTAAACTATTGCTAGTCCCTAGCAATCTTTTGAGAAAACTTAATGGATTTGAATCTCTTTACGAAAAGCCATTACTTCTGGAGTAGCCAATTGTTTCCGTTCAAGTAAGAACCTTGGTACAATGATAACCAAATGATTTTGAGCAAATCACCAGCTTTCAACGGTTTTGATTTGTCTTTACCAGAAGCCGTTTGCTTCTGGACTAGCCAACTCTTAGATAAAATATCTTTGGTGAGTCGATTATATACAACAGCGGGGGGCAACTCCCCCACACTAGGGTGGTAGAAAATAGAAAGAAGTCAGAAATACGGGTGAAAACCCATATAGTGTGCTACTGTTTTTGATTCCCGAGTCGCTAGCTTGACTCGACCCCGTATTCATTTGTTCTTGGGGAAGCAACGTGGAAAACCAATCTCGATCGGACTTTCGTTCACAGTGTTAATAAACATATGAACATCAGAAAGTTCCACACCGACGAGATACAACCGCGGTATTGTTAATAGTAGAAACTATAAAGGATGATATCGGGGTCAAAGATGGTGTCCTCATTCCCGAAAGAGAAAAGGGAAAGAGCAACCACACCATCTATGAAGAATGGAATAAAGATGTGCATGAGAATGCAAGTCCATTCCTCATCAGTAAAAAACAGATCACCAATTTTGACATTTTTAAGCTTAGTCTTGAAGTTTGTATGGTGATTGTCAACAGAATTTCCGGTAGGGAGGGTTGGAAACGGTTCTTCAATCAACAGATTTTCCAGAAAAAGGATGTCCCCCTCCGAATCAAAGTAAGTATTATCAATTCCTGTTGGAATCGACTCATCACTAAGAAAGGCATCGACTTCATTCCAAAAGTTGTCATCTTCCTCATCCGGAGTGAGAGAAGGGATGGAAGAGTGGGAAATAATAAGACTAGGAGATGATGGATCATTTTTGAGCAATTCTTCAATGGGAAAAATGTCTCCCATTGGATCACAAACATCATCACCCAATCCAGATGAAACTGAAGAGAATTTGGTTTCATCCACAGAGTTAACAAACTCGATACGATAAACTGATTCCGGAGGTGGGACAAGTGGTGTGCTCTTAGAGCTAGCAATTTCCACCACTTCTGATAAAGTCTCCGATTCTAGATCATCATCATCAAGAACACTCTTGACTTCCTTGGTACAACTTTCAAACCATTTGTTTGAACCAGGTTTGATTTTCAAAGCTTTTAGCTCAGCACGTTTTTGGTGACTCCTCTTAACCGTGAAATTTGAGAGTGTTGCATTGATTCTTTCAGATTTTTGATCAATTGTGGCAACACTATGTTTGGATAGAGGTTTGGAGTTCTGGTTGATATTAAACGTGAGTTCTTCGTTGTCAACCCGTATGGTCAACTCTTCAGCAAATACATCAATTAGAGCACGACTCGTTCTCAAGAAAGCTCTCCCTAAGATGAGGGGAACTCTAGGATCTGCATCAAAGTCTACTACAACAAAGTCAGTAGGAAAGTGAAACTTTCCTACTTTCACCACGACATCCTCGGCTATCCCAAGTGGACGAGTTATGGTACGGTCCGCTAGCTCGAGTGTCATACAAGTGGATGTAAGTTTAGGAAGAGACAGTTTCTTCCATACTGAGAGTGGCATGAGGTTAATGCTTGCGCCAAGATCGGCCAAGGCGGAGCATTGAACCATCCCCAAGAAATCACACGGGATTAAAAACCTGCCGGGGTCTTCAAGCTTTTTGGGAAGCTTTTTGAGAAGGACCGCTGAACATTGCTCATTGAGAGGGGTTTTAGCCATCTCAGATAACTTATCTTTGTTGCTCAGTAAGCCTTTAAGCGTGGATGCAAATTTGGGCATTAGAATGAGAGCATCAACGAAGCTTATATCAAAGTGCAGTTCATTGAAAATTTGGAAAAAATTTTCTATTTGCTCTTTGGTTTTGTCTTTGAGCTTCTCATCATGCAATCTTGATGGGTAAGGAAGCTGACTAGACTTTTGAGCCGGGACGGAAGTCATTTATGGCTCAGAATTTGTCTTCGGAACTTCGTGTTCCGGACTTAAAGCTTGGACTACCGAAGGTGGGACGTGTGCGGTACTTCGTGGGCTTGAGAAATGCACCTTGTCCGTTGTATCCTTGGTAACTTGACTCATTGCTCCTGGTGGAGGAGGCATTGGAGTCGAAGGTCCATTGTGCGTCTTACCACTACGAGTGGTGACGGCTTTCAACTCGGCATTTGGATTAGGAACTGTATTGCTTGGGAGTCCTCCAGAAGATGACGAAGCTTTGTTCATATTCATGTTCATGAAACTGCTCATCATATTCTTCAACTCATTTGTCTGCCGAGACATTGTGGTATCAATTTCCTTTTTTAGCTCAACTCTCATGTTATTGATCTGAGTTTGCATTGAACGTATGCTTGACTCAGTAATTTTCATGAAGTCATTTGGTAGGGAGCTTGAGAAGGTTGTTGATAACTTTGCTGATTTGGAGCTTGATATGGTTGGTTGAAATTGTTCCGGTTCTGATTGAAATTTTGAGAGTTATTGAAGTTTTGTCCTTGATTTGGAACAAAGCGATTTTGATTGCCATGGTTTTGCACAGGAGGAAAACCAGTTGGTGTCATACCGCTAGGTGCACGGTAGTGAGGATCAGCTTGTGGTCGGTATTGATTGTGGTTTACGAAGCTACGGAGCTTGGTAAAAGGAAACATCGGTTGCTTGACAATCATAATACGCGTGTGGACCACTACAAGTTTCATACACCTTGTTCACGGCTTTGATTGGTTCCGGCTTATGAATTTCGCTTTTGATTTCCTTTACCTCTTTCATCATACAACGGATGACGTCCGTTAGAGCGGCTAACGGAGCGGCTAACTCGGAAGAGTTACCGGATGAAGAAGCAGGAGTGTTCGGAATATTGACTTTGTTGCGAGAAATAGGAACTTTTGATTTTATCTCGCAAATCTCAATCACATCTTTAGGCTTACGATTCAAGATATTGCCACCGGCGGCTGCGTTCAAAGAATCTTGATCGTTACCGTTCAACCCATTATAAAAGATATTAACTTGTTGAAGCTCCGTGAATTCATGATGGGGCATTTCCTGAGGAGATCTTTGAATCTCTCCCATGCCTCTCCAAAGTTTTCATCGAAATTTTGACGAAATCCAGAAATTTCATTTTTAAGATTAGTCGTCTTTGATGGAGGAAAGAAATAATTGACAAACTTTTGAACAAGATCCTCCCAAGTTTCGATGGATCGAGGGGGTTCTTTTTCCAGCCAAATTCGGGCTGCCCCCTCAAGTGAGAATGGAAATAGCATCAACTTGATCACTTTTTGTGGTACATCTTTGAAATTGATCGTTGAGGTCAACTTGTTAAACCAACGGATGTGTGCATACGGGTCTTCTCGATCAAACCCGTGGAATTGATTCGTAGACACAAGTTGGATCAAATGTGTCTTTAATTCGAAGTGATCAGAATTGATTACCGGTAAAACGATGGCATCTCCATAACCCTCGGTGGGTGCCTGGAGCATTTCCGCCATAGTTCGTTCGTCTGCCATATTGTTGTTTGGAATAGTACGAATCTCGGGTTCGACTATTTGGGCAGCACGTCTATGAGAACGTCTTCTAGGAATTTCTGCTAGATCACGAAAAGGACTCAATGATCTAGAAGAACGAGTGCGCATGCACTAGACGTAACTTGAGGAAACAAGAGAATTATGAAAATGGGGAAAGAAGAATCTTTGGGTTTTATGGTTTTATATATATGTAGAAACAAAAGAAAAATATTTTTGTGTTTTATATGTTTTTAGATGTTTTTGGATATTTGGATTTTTATAAGAAAATATAAATATATATAGATTGTATGAACAAAGAGTGAATATTCAAATCACTAATCTGCTAAACGTAAGATTATTAGCACAGCTCCCCGGCAGCGGCGCCAAAATTTGATTCGGTCCCAAACGGTCAGGTTTATTACACAAGTTAACCACCTGTGAATGGTCAACCGTAATAAAAGTCAAACAGCTTGAGAACACAATGCAATTAACCAGGAGAGCATAGTGTTTCCCCGGGTCGTTAAGTCCCAACGAGCTGTGCGACTGAATAACCAAACGTGTAGTGATCGGGTGATATTGAATAAGAAAGGGGTTATGATTGATACTAGATGACAAAGGAAAAATTAAAGAAAATTAAAAGCTAAATTATATTAAATAAACGCTATCACTATTTTTAAAATTGGATTTTCTTGATTTTTCTTTTATAAATTTGAATTAAAAACTAATTTTAACTTTTAAAAATTATGACATTAAAGAGGAAAATTATGAAACTATTTTTCAAAAATCTAAGATAACTAAAGAGAATTTTCAAAACTAATTTTGTATTTTTCAGATTTATATTCTAATTTCTATGATTTAAAAACTATTTAAAACTAATTAAATTGCTAAAAATTACTATTTAAACTAGGAAAATTATGGAAAAATATTTTTTTTGATTTTTATATTTATCTTAATCTATGAAAATTGAAAACTTATTTTTTTGAAGATTTTCTGATTTATTTGTAATAAAGGCTAATTAAAAAGTCTTAAAAACTGATTTAAATTGGGAAAAATAGTAAACAGTGATAAAAAATTATGAAGTTGTAGTATAGTGGTAAGTATTCCCGCCTGTCACGCGGGTGACCCGGGTTCGTTCCCCGGCAGCGGCGCCAAAATTTGATTCGGTCCCAAACGGTCAGGTTTATTACACAAGTTAATCACTTGTGAATGGTCAACCGTAATAAAAGTCAAACATCTTGAGAACACAATGCAATTAACCAGGAGAGCATAGTGTTTCCCCGGGTCGTTAAGTCCCAACGAGCTGTGCGACTGAATAACCAAACGTGTAGTGATCGGGTGATATTGAACAAGAAAGGGGTTATGATTGATACTAGATGACAAAGGAAAAATTAAAGAAAATTAAAAGCTAAATTATATTAAATAAACGCTATCACTATTTTTAAAATTGGATTTTCTTGATTTTTCTTTTATAAATTTGAATTAAAAACTAATTTTAACTTTTAAAAATTATGACATTAAAGAGGAAAATTATGAAACTATTTTTCAAAAATCTAAGATAACTAAAGAGAATTTTCAAAACTAATTTTGTATTTTTCTGATTTATATTCTAATTTCTATGATTTTAAAACTATTTAAAACTAATTAAATTGCTAAAAATTACTATTTAAACTAGGAAAATTATGGAAAAATATTTTTTTTTGCTTTTTATATTTATCTTAATCTATGAAAATTGAAAACTTATTTTTTTGAAGATTTTCTGATTTATTTGTAATAAAGGCTAATTAAAAAGTCTTAAAAACTGATTTAAATTGGGAAAAATAGTAAACAGTGATAAAAAATTATGAAAAATTCAGGAAAAGTCTAAAATAATATTCTAAATCTATGAAAAATATAAAAACATATACTAGTGTGCAAGATTATGAAGCTGTAGTGAAAAGTGCTTATAAATAAGCACTTAAAAATAAGCTAAAGGCCACAAATAAGCACCAATTGAACACAGAAGCTAGATTATGCTATAACTACCTGAAATGAGCTAAACTCAACTAAGCTATACCACTGAATATCAAGCTACAATGGTTTGATGGTTTACAAGCTTAAGTGCCAAAACAGTTTTTTTCCTCCTAACTTCTAGCTTAAGCACAAGCTTACCTAATGGACTTAAGTGAAAACCAGAACTGCAGATCTCAAGACCACCAGCCAATAAACCAAGTTTCAAACCCTAGTGACCAAAAACAAGACCTGCACAAGGTCTGGAAGATGCCTGTGCACACTCAGTTGTCACTGAGTGTGTGCACAGGGCACTTTTGCCCCATTTGACAAGCTGATTAGGAGCTTAAAGAGATTTGGAAAATTTTCACAAAATTCACTTTTCAACAAAAGACCAATTGAACTAGAATATCCCAAAGTTTCACTGAATTTGAACCAGAATTGAATCCTTGAAAAATCTACAAAGCTTGGGCAAAACTGGCTTTTTCAACTTTTGACTTTTTTAGACAGAAATGAAAGTTGACTAAAATGAGTTTTGATCCAAATTTATGAACTGATTATGATGTTTAATGGTAAAATAGAACTGATGCAAGCTAACTTACTAATTTCTAAACCTATATGCAAAATCTAACCAACTGATTCAAACTGAATTAGAAACTAGAACTGATCTTATGCAATTTTGACTAACTCAGTGCTAAAATGCAAATGAATGACTTATTTAGACTAAATTAGGCTAAGTACTACTAATTCAACTTAAATCTAATACTGCTTAAACCTCTAACACAGATTCAAGCTTTTATACCAAACAACTTATTTAATGACTGATTCACTGTTTTGCAAAGCCAAACTCAAATCCAATCTAGACTAATCATTAAACTAGACTCAGATGACTAAATTAAACCTAGATCAAGCTAACTTATCAATACTTTAACACTAAAACTCAACTGCTCTATTATAGCAGAAATGACAGATATGCAGAAATGACTCAAAACATGCACAGAAATGAAAATATCAATTATACTAGTGATATTAAGCTAAATTATACTACTGTTAATGATTAAAGCTCACTAACAGGAAAACATAGATTTAAACAGACCAAATAAAATGATACTCACATGAGGTCCTAGCCACTGTGGCTTGAGATCAATGAAATAACCACTACCTACAACTATTTTAATCCCAAATCCAACTGAATTTCAACCCAAATCAGATCAAAATCAACCCATATCCAACTCTGCATCAACCCAAATCCATTTCCATGATCGCTAACCCAAAATTCAACACAGGTTGACTTTTGTTGACCGGATACCAAATTTGTTTGAACTTGAGTTATGAGCTTACCAGAAGCTATGAGTAGCTTAAATAAGCTTATTGGAACTAGAAATAAGCTAATTGAAACTCGAATATAAGAGCTTGAAAACTGATTTTATAACAGGAACATAAAACATGAGACTTAGATAAAACCTTGAATTTAATACTTGAAAGCAAATTACAATGACTAAATGGCTTAGGTTCAATACAAGAAAGCTTAAGATTACAGAAACTAATTAAGAAAATTTAATTAAAAACGACATACAAGGAAATTGAAACTAAAAACTACTACTTTCTCTGCTTTCTCTTCCTTCTATTTATTAGCAAAGGGTCTTCCACTTGTCCTCTGAGTAAATCCCACTTCTATTTGGAGCCATTGGATGAGTAGAGATGATTTTAGCCGTAGATGGCATTTTGGCGCCAAAACTGATATAGCAACTGGGGGGGTTTTGAGTGCAAGGAAGGAGAAACATTAATTGTTTCTTGTTTTGTTAGGTGAGGTGGAGGGATAAGGTGTGGGTTGTGAGCTGGAGGTGAGGGGTATACTGGATTTGCAGAGCAGGTGGTGAGGAAGGAAGAAAAAGGAGGGAAAAGGGCGGGGTGTTTGACTGGGGATTGACCGGGGTTTTATTATTAGACAGGGGGTCAAGGGTGTTTTGGCAGGGGTCAAGGCTCAAGGGTCAAGGGTCATGGCTTGTTTATTAATAACAAGGACCATTTTTGCAATTCACCAAACTTGAGGGACCAATTATGACAAGTTTAATTTTCCCAAGGACCAAAAATAATAATTTTCAAATTAAAAATGTCCAGGGGTAATTTCTGTCAATCTTTGAAACTTCAGGGACCAAAGCTGCCATTTTGCAAAACTGACTTTATAAGACTAATTTTGACAACTTGAAAATCCCTGAGGGCCTTTTATGAAAAATTAACTTGTTTTGAATAACCAGGGACTAGATTTGACAACTTTTGAAACTTGGGGGACTAAAACTGCCAATTATGCAAACTTGATACGTTTTTCACCTGATTTTAAACATTTTGCATCTGAAACATATAAAATACAATTTTGGGATATTTTTAGTATTTTGATGCATTTCTGAGTGTTTTCAGATGTTTTTGCAGTTTAAATGGTACAAAAATGATGAGTATTTACACACTCATCAGGGCTCAAACAAACATTCCTCCTCAACAAGCTCCTCAACCCGCTCCTCAAACAACTGCAACCATCAAACCTTCTGATCCGTCACAGCTACAAACTCAGTTGGTTCCATACAACAACAACACTGCTCAAGCTCTTTACAGTGAAGCTAATGAGGACTCCAATGCCTTCGATGAATTGCAACAAGGATTTGTTATGATTGCTAAATCATTTGGCCTTTATACAAACAAATCCAACAATCGCATTCGTTCCTCATCTAATACAAAAAATCAGGCTGTTGTGAACAATGGACGCGTTGAAGTTCAAAATCGTGGTTATGGTCGTCAGATGGGAGGTGGTCAAGGGTTCAATGCTATGGGAAGGACTAACACTGGGGCTCCGCAGCAGCAAAGGGATCAAGTGGTTGAACAAGGAAATGCTCAGAATGGGGTTAATGGTCTTCGATGCTATAACTGTAATGAGAAGGGTCATCTGGCTAATGCATGTCCTAAACCGAGAACAAGAGGCAGTGCTTATTTCAAAGAAGCTTTGCTCTTGGCTCTTAAGGATGAAGCTGGTGGAACTCTCACCAACAAGGAACAGAGCTTTATGGCAGATGCAGATTGATCTCGATCGTTGTTTGTGAGTGTGGTGAAATAAACACAATATCCAAATATCAAATTAACCATAAAATCCGACAAACCAACCTTTTAGGAAAAGGGTTAACGGGCCAAATCTTACGGGTGTGATAAAAGTGATACCGGAAAAGTGATTTCCCGGGTCGTGTCCCAACGAGGTGTGAAATTGACGGTGTCGTTGAGTTTCGTGAATAGGACTTGAATTGGTTAAATGAATTTTGGAATTTGATTTCGTTAATCTACAAATTAAAGAACGGAAATGAAAACAAAGCATGTAAACAAAGTAAATGATTAAATTAACTACTACTAAGCCTAAGGAACAATAAAACGACGCTAAACTACATCCTAGGGTGCCAAAATGCAAAAACGCTAAAAACCGGGAACACACAAAGCCTCGAAAGTAAAAAAAATGCAATTTAAGTCCTACGAGTGCAAAACTAATTTTCCTACATTCTACATGACTAAAAATAATTTTAGGAAAAAGCCGGGTATTTTTTTGACTTTTATTTTATTTTCTACGGATTAAAAACTATTTTAAACTAATTAATTAATTAAAAATACTAAACTATTTAAGAAAATTCTGAAAAATTTACAGAAACTACTTTGACTTATGCTTGATCTAAGAAAAATAAGAAACTAGGTGGTTGTTTTGGAAATAAGCTACAGAATAAGCTAAAAAGGTCTTAAAGTTAAAACTGCCAATTACACATAAGGTATTAAAGATGCGAGATATAAGCAGAAAAAAGACCCGAGGGCAGCTGGACTTGAGTGTGGTGTTGAGGTCGTGTGCTTTGGGGGAGGAGACCAGAGTTCGAATCCCACTCCTTCCCTTTTGCTTCTTTTATTTTTTTATTGACTTAACTTTTGGAAAATGAAAGACCCAATCAAAATGAAAGATTTTTACTAAAACTTTTCTTCTAAAAAACTAACCCATAAGCTGTTAGGACAGCTTATTTGGATCTGTTTTGGACAGAATCCAAACAAACACCAAACACCCTTGAAAGCTACTGATAAGCACAATGAATAAGCAATTGTAAATAGAGACAAGCTAAAAATTATGAGACTCAGGCTGAAATAAGCTAATTAATAAGGAAATATACTAAATAACAAAGGGAAATAAGCATTTGGCATCATAACTAATCTAGGGGATCCTTAAGCTACTATAATGAACAATAAGCTATAAAACTATGATTAGGCACTACTTAAGCTAATAAGGTTCTAATCTAATCTACATTAACTAATGAGCACTAAACAAAACTAAATAAGCTTAAAAGGCCACCTGATAAGCACAAAAAAAGCGAGGTCTGCTGAGGGTGTTGCACAGGGCTGCAGGTTCAAGGTAGCATGTTTGAGCTGCCAAAAAGCTATGAAAACAAAATCATAAAATTTAACAAAAAATACCACCAACTAGATAAGCAACCAAAGATCAATCATACCAATTTTCAGATCATAAGGTCTATAAATGAAGAAATGAAAAATCAAAACTAAAGTCTGTTTGGGCATATTTGTGACAGCAAAACAGAAAGCATTTTTTATGCATATACCTCCAAAAGACTCTATTCAACTAAATCCAGCTTGATACACAAAATAAACTTGAATTAAGATCAACTTAAGTTATTTGAAAATCTAACATGGGTCAAAAGTAGACTTTTGACCCACAAAACTTGATGTTCCAAACACCTCTTCTGGCAGAAACACATGAAACAGGTTTTTAAAAAAAATATGAGATTCAAGAAAACTAACATTTGCAGCTGTAAACTAACATTAAACTGAATTAAAAACACTTGGAACACACTCTAAATTGGAACGGCAGAATAATGACATGAACCAAAATAAATTAGCATAAAGACATGAAATTAAAAATCTGAAACTTGCATTAACTGGAAATTAAAGAGTACGAATTAAAAATGACATAGGAATTTAAAAGTGGGACTAGAACAAGATTTGTAGACTGAAATTAAATTTAAACTGGAGACATTACATTGAAATTAAAAGTGCAGAAAAGAAAAGCTGGAACTAGAACTAAAAATTCTAGACAAGTTTTTTCTATGATACTACATTCTACATTTATACAAAATGGAAAAAGCTGTCTTCCTTCCTGTCTTCTCTCTTCTGTGCTTTCTTTGTGAGACAAAACAGACCAAAACCAACTTGTGTTTCTTTGAGTTGATCTAAGCCATCCAAGAGTTAGGTACATCCCAAGAGTAAATCAGAGCCGTCCATGGGTTGTCTTGTGCCAAAGATTGCCAAGGTGGCATGGAATTCTCGTGACTTTGCCTTGGGTGGAGGAGATGAGTGGGATTGGGATGTGGGAATGAGAGTGACAGGAGGAGAGGGGAAAGGAAATGACGGGTAAAAGAGGTTTCCTGGGTTTTTCTTTGTGTTCAGGTTTTGTGGGAGAGGGAAATGGGTAAGGTTTGTATTGGATTGGGTAAATGGGTTTATTTTATAAAAGGGTTTAAAAGGATTTTTTGTATTTTGTTTTTTAAGGTTTAGTATTTTGTAAATAGTTGTAAAATAAAAGTGTAAGTTTTTTTTAATAGGTAATTGGTTTAAAAATAAAAATTGGTTTTAAATACAAATAATTGTTTTTAATGAAAAAAAATGTTTATTAAAAGGTAATTTGGTTTTCGGGTGAAGGGTAATTTAGTCAATTTGGGTATCGGGGACGGGGAGATGGTAAAATTTGGTTTTTGGTTTCGGGATAGGTTTTAGGTTGTTTTTCCCCTGATCACTCTCAAAACGCGTCTCGGGCTTCAGAAATGTAGAAAATCCACTCCCGGCTCCGTTCGCAAAGCACTTTTTCTGATTTCGGCTCGTTTTTGCTCTGTTTTCAATCCTTTTGTACCTGCAAGACACAAAACACACTCCAAGGATATTTTTAACATATTTTGATCTTATTTGGGTGTTTTTGGTCATTTTTGTGGTCTTAGGTGGGTAAAAACGATGAGTAAATAAGCACTCATCACAGATTCTGATGATGATATGGAGGACTTGCAAGCTAATGCAGCAGTGATGTTGATGGCACAAATGAAAGCTCTACACATGAGTGACACAGGCCCAGTGTATGACATCGATGGCTTGTCTCGTGTACTGAACAAACAATTATCATCAATGAGTGATATCTCCGCCACTTTCTCTATCGACAAGGATCGAGTGTTCTACATGAGTCCTCCACATCTCATTCCGATGATTATCAAATAGATTCCGTAGTTATATTTGATGATCAAGATGACCGTATGGTTAATATTGATAATCAAGTTGACTCCGTCATTATATTTGAGGATCTAAAGAATGACCATGTTGAGAATCTCGTTGAACAAGATGAGCTTTTGTCTGACAGAGAAACTGAGCTCTTGACCTTAATTAAAGACCAACATTCTCGTTTGGAAATTTGCACGAAATTAAAAGAGAAAAATGCACTGTTAACCAGGGATAATGAATGCTTAATTCGACAACTCATTTTTTCAAAACTCATGAAAACCGTGAAAAAGGTTTTGAAGCCGCTTTTGCCAAATCACACCAAAATGAAAAATATTTGGAACGACAGATTTGTGATCTAGCGCCGAAGAATGCTTTGTTGTATCAAATAGAACAAATGAAACATGAACATCAACAACAACTTAACGCTCTTACTTTGGAAACTCAAAAAGCCAAGGCTGAGTTGTTAACTTGTCAAAAACAGTTCTCAGAGTACAAAAAGCATTCAACGAAATGAATAGATGACTATCTTGAGGAAATTTTCGACTTACAAAACAAAATCAAAGAGTTTAAAAATGTTGTTTATAAACATGGTGAATCAATCACAACGATTCAAAAGTTTTCTTTCAAACCAAATCCAAATGGATATGGACCGAATCTTGCTGATTACAAACCTAAGTTTTCACACAGAGCATTCAAACCAAATCCTGAAGTTTACAGTGCGGAACATAGAATTGATGATTCCATTATGACTGTTTTTGAATATAATCGGATTGAGGAATTAGATGCTGATGACGAGAGTCGGTCAAAAATGGAAAATGTCGTTTACAACAAACCATTTAACTATTCAAAAGCCGTAACTTTTGTCACACAACAAGATACTTCTAACAACCCTTTGGTCATCACACCGGTTCAAGTCACCTCAACCAAAAGGTTCACAAATTAATGGTCCTTTACCTTCACTTAGTGAAGTAAAAACTAATGCAGAAAGTTGTCGCGTTATCAAATACTTTGACACTTTCATATCTGACCTCAAAATTTTGGAACGTGATATTGAATTTCATTCTGAAATAAAAGTTCAACATTTTACCTCGCCAATGGCGAGAACATAGAGATATTCTTCAGCAAAGAATTTTACCCCATGTCAAAATTTGAAAAATTGTGCACTATATTGGGAAAAGGATTTTCACAAGGAACTTGGTCTCATGAAAACAGTGTTCGAGAAAACAGAAACATCTATTTCTAATACTAAATGTAAAAAGAAACTGTTGAGAAAAGATGTTGATCGACTCTTGGAAGATGTTATCTGTGCTGATATCCAAAATGATGTGTTATTACTTTCTTTGCCATATGCATCTGATAACATCTCTGCTGATTATGTTGATTCTTTTGATAATGGTGTGAATACTGATATGGTGCATCAGATCGAGTCTTTAACAGTTGAAAATAAACGATTGTCAAACGAACTTTCAAATGTAATACGTCATCTTAATTGGTGTCAAAAAGATATTCACGATCAACAACTTGGTTTTCAACACAAAATTGCCCAGTTGCGTGCAAAATCTTCTGATCCTAAAATTGAGCAACTGGATGATCAAAACGTGTCTTTTAAGTGTCAAATCTCAAAATATGAACAAGAACTTGCAAACGTTAAAAAGGAATATGGTGTCATATTTGATTTACTCAAACAGACTCGTGATGAAGCATCAAACGAACTTGATCATTATCTTGCACACACTAAAGAAGTCATGAATTTTGCTGGAAATCTTCGTTATGAAAATCAAGATTTGGTGCACACTATCACTAAGTTAAGGGAAATGTTAGGAAAGTATGAACAACTTCCCCCTACTGTGATTAAGAGAATAGCACCAGTAACACTTAGTAATCGTGAACCTAGAATCCCTACTGCCAAATCACAAGTTGCTAACGTGCTTCCTTCTACTAAAACAGGATAGTTGCCTCTTTTCCAAACGTCCGCACTTCACAGCCTAGGAGCAATACAAGGAAGAATAGGAAGTTGTGACCTAAGAAAAGAACAATAAAGAATGCTGAAGTAGAAGAACACCCTAGGACTATGAATAAGACTCATGTTGCTTCCACTATAAATATTGCATCTGGAAAATGTAATAGGAATAGTGATGTAACAAATGCTAAACCTTTAAGTTCTTTTGATATTCAGTCTGATGCACCTTGTATTATTCGTCGTAAAAGTATGAATTCTGATTGTCATGACAAATGTGTTGCTAAAGCTATCATCTCTCGTTTATGGAATCCTAAGAATCGGAATACCTCTAGGCCCACTAATCTTTCTAAGTCTGTGCTTGGTAAACCGCCCTCTTTAGATTCTAGAAAACGCATTGTTGTCCTTGTAGCTCCAGTTTCACCTCCAAGGATTGTTGTACCACCTAGTGCCTTCACTAAGACTAAAGCTAAGACTAGTTGGAGATGGCAGAAATGGATACATAATACACTAGGATTTAAATGGACGCCTAAAGTTATTAATGTGTGTATTTCAACTATAACTGCTTTGGAACCCTCTAACACTTCGGGTTCCACATCTACTTCTATTCCATCTGTGTCGTCTGTGTCTAATTCAGGTGATACAACACAGACCATCCTTTGGATTGTTGATAGCGGATGTTCCCGACACATGACAGGCAATCTTAAACTGTCATCAAACTTTGTTTCAAAGTTCATTGGCACTGTTAGATTCGGGAATGATCACTTCGCAACTATCATGGGCTACGGAGACTACATTAATGGCAACATAGAAATTAGCAGGGTTTATTATGTGGAAGGCCTCGGTCACAATCTCTTTTCTGTTGGTCAATTCTGTGATGGAGATTTGGAAGTTGCATTTCGGGAGAAAACTTGTTTCATTCGTGATCTACAAGGAAACGATCTCATGTCTGGCTCTCGCAATTCTAGTCTCTACACCATCTCAATGCAAGACATGGTTGCTTCATCTCCCATTTGTTTACTCTCAAAGGCTACATCTACAAAATCTTGGCTATGGCACCGTCGTCTCTCACATCTAAACTTTCAAACCATCACCAATCTTGCACAACACAAACTCGTTGAAGGTCTCCCGCGATTCCGATATTCTAAAGATCACCTATGCTCAGCTTGTGAACAAGGGAAAAGCACTCGTGCTCATTTTCCTTCAAAGGTGGAACACAACTCTCAGCATGTGCTTCATCTTCTTCACATGGATTTGTGTGGCCCGATGCGCGTGCAGACGATAAATGGCAAACGCTACATCTTGGTAATTGTTGATGACTACTCAAGATGGACTTGGGTTTATTTTCTTCGAAGTAAAGATCAAGCTCCACAGATGATCATCACCTTTCTCACGAAAATTCAAATTCAACCCGAACACCGTTAGACAAATTCAACACAAAGGAACTGAATTTTTGAATCAAACTCTTCGGGAATACTATGAGAAAGTGGGAATTGAGCATCAAACATCTATTGCCCGCACACCAGAACAAAACGGGGTTGTTGAAAGACGAAACCGTACGTTAGTGGAAGCCTGCAACGATGTTAATCAATGCTAAACTTCCAGATTACTTGTGGGCTGAAGCTATCTCAACTGCATGCTACACTCAGAACCATTCAATGATTACAAAACGCCACAACAAAACACCATTTGAGCTTCTCCACTACCGTAAACCGAATCTCAAACACTTTCATGTCTTTGGATCTCTTTGCTATCCGAATAATGATCGTGATGACTTTGGAAAGCTCAAAGCCAAAGCCGACATTGGAGTCTTTATTGGATATTGTGAGAATTCTAAAGGTTACCGGATCCAGAATCGTCGTACAAAGCAGGTTATGGAAACGATTCATGCTAATTTTGATGAACTCACTGATATGGCTTCTGAGTATAACCGCTTGGAACCCGGTCACAACCGCTTAAACTTCCCCCAAACCCCATCATCACTGATACACGCCTCAGCTTACTCATCAACAAATGGAAAGACTATTTGCTCCTCTGTTAAGTGACGATATTGATGAACGTGCTCCAGGTGTATCCGCTGTTTCGCTGCTCAACCGATAATACTCTAATACCTGATACACCTGTTACAATAACTACTGTTGAAGATGCACCACCAGTTGACTCTACTACAACAGTTGAACAAACCGCTTCCAACAATGATGAACCGGTGATGATATTCTGAATGAAGTACCCCACCGCAGATTTTGATCCAAATGCGTTCTTCGAACCCTTTGCTAATGAAATGCTGCACTGACCGATGTCGCGGAATCATCAACAAGCCATTTGAATCCTCAAAATCTGCACAACTTATACCAACATCAACCCTCTGCACATCGATGGACAAAAGACCATCCTCCGAAAATATTATTGGCAACCCGAATCAACCGGGCGTTACGAGACAACGTCTTTACATAGACGGTGAACATTGCATTTATGCACTCACTGTCTGCCAAACTGAACCCAAAAACATTAAGGATGCAATGACAAAAGATAACTGGATTGAATCCATGCAAGAAGAACTCAACCAATTCAATCGTCTTGAAGTATGGGAACTGGTTGAAAGACCATTAGGGGTCTACGTCATTGGTCTAAAATGGATTTGGAAAAACAAATTAGATGCTGAAGGGAATGTCATCAGAAACAAGTCACGTCTGGTGGCTAAGGGTTATAGACAGGAAGAGGGTATTGACTTTGAAGAATCATTTGCTCCAGTTGCTCGTCTTGAGGTCGTTCGGATATTTCTCGGCGTTTGCGGCTCATATGAATATGACGGTCTTTCGATGGATGTCAAAACCGCTTTCTAAATGGAAAACTAAAAGAAACGGTTTATGTCAGCCAGCCAGAAGGATTCGTTGATCCCGCGCTTCCGAACCATGTCTACAAACTGAACAAAGCTCTGTATGGTCTCAAACAAGCTCCTTGGGCATGGTATGATAAGCTATCATCTTTCCTCATTGCCAATAATTTTACCAAAGGTTCGGTCGACCCTACTCTTTTCATACAATATCATGGGGCACATATCTTAATTGTTCAAATTTACGTGGATGACATCATTTTTGGGTCTACACATAAAAAGTACTCAATCACTTTTGCAAAACTAATGAAGAAAAATTTTGAAATGTCCATGATGGGTGAACTTATGTTTTTTCTAGGATTACAAGTTCATCAATCACCCCGTGGTATTTTCTTGAGTCAGTCCAAATATGCCCTTGAATTGTTAAACAAATTTGGAATGAATACCAGTGACACCTATGCCACTCCAATGGCACATACCAAGAAGTGGGACGATTTGCATGGGAAATTAGTTGACCCTACCAAATACCAAAGTATTATTGGGTCTCTCATGTATCTAATGACAGCGACTGATATTGTCTTTGTCGTTTATCTTTGCTCCCGTATCGGTCGCGACCAATGAAACCCACATCTCGAGAGGCTAAAAGAATCCTCGATATATCAAGGAACCATTAATTTGGGGATCTGGTATCCGAAGGATTCTGGTTTTGAACTAATTGCTTTTTCAGACGATGACCACGCAGGATGCTTAGATTCACGGAAAAGTACTTCCGGAGCTCTACAATTTCTTGGTGATAAACTGGTGTCCTGGCAATCGAAGAAGCAGGATTGTACATCACTATCATAGTATCATCAACCGAAGCAGAATATGTAGCCATGTCGGCGTGTTGTGCTCAAGTCATCTGGATGAGAACACAACTCAAAGACTATGGTTGCGTATTTGATGAATCCCGTGTCTGCGACAATCGAAGTGCTATTGCGATCTCGTGCAACTCAGTTCAGCATTCGAAATCAAAGCACATCGATCTCCGATATCATTTCATCAAGGACCACGTGGAAGGTATGCAGTTGAATTATACTTCGTGGGTACAGAATACCAATTGGCAGATCTTCTCACCAAAGCCTTGCCTCCGCTAGGTTTAATGAGTTGGTCCACCGGATTGGTATGCGGTGTTTGACTCAAAAGGAATTGGATGAACTCTTAAAACATTCTTAAAAACCAGTCAAACACCAAAATCTCTTTTGTAAATATTTTCAAAAACAAAATACAAAAATATAAAATCAGATAAAACAAAAATATTCTTCTATCTATTTTTCTTTCAACATGGCAAGTACATTTCTCAACTCTATAATCTTTCAAAATTCAGATTTTTCCGATCAAGTGTTGAGGGGAGAAAATAAATTCTTACTGTTTCAAAATAACTGTACTTGCATGTTATCCTATCCCTTGTTTCTTTTATCAATGGTGGTAAAGTTTTTTCGTTCAATAACACTCCTCGGACTAAAATTTATAACCTTTCTTTATTTCTTAAGTTGAGGGGGAGTGTCGTCAAGTGTCTTTCTTAAAATCTATCATTTGGTAACCAAAATGAAAGTTAAAAGGCTTTGGATGAAAATGGAAAATGTGGAGGGACTAAAACTGTCAAAATCCAAAAGTTATTCTAATAAAACTTCCCACCTAACTTTTCATCCTCACATTTAATACACACAACTAACTCATCCTACGCCTAATAATCAAGCTTCAAATTTGTGTTTTTGATCATCATATTGTAAGTGTTTTCGTAATCTAAACGTTATTACAAGCAAGGGTTTTGATTTTTATGCAAATCCAACGGCTAAAACGAAAGATATGAATGATTATGTGTTCTACGCATAAGCGTATGAACACACAATCATTGGTGTGTGTGTGTGGTTAAAATAAGAGTGTCAAAATGTTTCAATAACATCAATGATACTATGTTTATCCTCAAAATCCACCCAGAAACATGAATTGATTGATTTTCAAAATTAGGGTTCATGAGTCGTTTTGGGTATTTTCAAATGAGAACGTTTTTGGTGATAAAGATTGTTGTATGAGGTTGTTTTCAAGTTAAATTGAGCTTATTTAAACCCGAAATCACCCGAAAACACGAATGATTCATAAATTGAAAATTAGGGTTCTAGTTTATACGAATTGGGTATTTTTGATTCATGGCTTATTTAATGTTAAAACTTGGATAAACATACTCTATATGCTTCTTAGACCTCCCAGAAACACTTTGGTGCAAATCCTATGGCTAGATTTCATACGCGTAACTCTTAAACTTTATGTTTTTAGGCTACGCATAAGCAATCTTTCGCTTAAACTGTCTAATGAGTTTCATGCCATGATCTGTTTAAGAATGAATGTTAATGTTAATATTGATGTTATGGTGATTTTATTTCAGCTTGCTACCAAAACTCAGAATCAAGGTTGTTAACCATCTACGCATAAGGATCACCTTACGCGTAGCAAGTTATGCGTAAGAGAAATCTTACACGTAGCGTTACGCGCGAAGGTTCTACAAAGGACTACGATATCGCGTGAAGGTATCGCGTAAATGTGAACTCTACGCATAAGGTCTACTCTTACTAAGCCTTAAGCGTAAGGTTTTATATACGCCTACGCGTAAGCTTTACGCATAAGGTCCCCTATTCCTACGCGTAATATTTCTTACGCGTAAGCAAGGATCCTTCGCATAAACTTGCATCTACGCGTATATTTCTCCTATTTACGCATAAGCTACCATCCCTACGCATAAGCCTTGATCAAACCTTCATTATGAATTGTTACGCGTGCAAACTTGTAAATAAATAAATCATTACGTCACGAAACCAATAATGTCACTAATAAGCTTAAACGTTCAATATGTTGTGTTAAATAAGTGATAACATAAACTTTAAAACTTAAAGTTAACTAACTCACAAAACTTATCGCGATGTCATTGGACTATTGAACAAACAAGTGACTTTGGACTCGTAACTATCATTGACATTGCACATTCAATAATTAGACAATTAAACCTTCTGTTGACTAACATTATGTCTTTCGATATGTTGGTTCTTTTGGCTAATGTTATTTCGATCACGACATGGTCTGCTCAAATGAATGTAGATGCACCAAATGTCCTCACCATTGCTGATATCTTCCCACATGGCTATCCTATGAAGATTGGAAAGAACAATCTCATAGTTGACTTTGAAACTCACCTGCCGGAATCTTCTTGTCTCATTGCAGTGGATATTCAAGAATCATCCCTATCGAACATGCTCACCCACTCGCCACTATTCCGGAGATCTACATACGGCAATTGGAACACAATGCAGATGGTCAGGGTCAAAATGTTGTGACGGACGCTCAATCACAAGCGATCACCATCACTCCTGCACATACGGGCAGTTCTCCTCATTCCCGACATCATACCAATGAATTCTCTGCTGCACTCCATGAAGACGGTTACGCAATTCTTGATCAATATTGGGTACGCAGAAGCTCAGGGGTTATCATTAAGCATTCTCACGTGGATCTCAAGAACATCCTCACCTTGGAGAACCCTTTATATCGTCATCACAAAATCCATTTACGGTCGTGATGCTATGAGCATCCCAAGCTCAGAACTGCAAATTTTCTGGGGCTGATCAACATGAAGCCCATCAAGGAAGCCTCGATTTGGGATGACATGATGACATTCCTCAAAAGCTTGGCTCAAAGATTCCTTACATCGATACACTAAACTGTTGATCCAGAGAGCACTTGGGTATAACCCAGATATCCCCAAGAGAATCAATGACCCTGAAAATCTCGACATGATGTCCGAACCTACTCTTACAATGTGATTTAAAGAGTCAACGACTAAGAAACAAGGCTGTTGTTGCGGATCACCTTCTCAGATGAACTCAAATAGCTCTATTCTTATAAAAGATATTTGGTTGCGGTGGAAGAAGACAAAGTTGGTTTCGATGAAAAATCTTCCGCCTTTAAGGAAAACCAAAAGAGGAAGTAGGAAGTGCCGCAAGCAACCGAAAGTCGAGGAAGTTCCCAGAGGAATCCTCCACGAAAGGGTACAGTTCCCGCCAAGGAAGCTGTTCCTATTCCCGTATCTAAACCCTAACCTCAAAGAAAGCTAACAGACGAAGACTCTGAGGGCACTGCATCGATGAAGAGATTTTCTACTCTAAAACTGCTAAAGATGACACTACAACGGTATCTAAACCTCCTAGTCCTCCAACTGATCAAGGAAAAGGGAAGACTCCAGTACTTGTGCCTTATGAAGAAAGCTCAGATGAAGAGCCACTGAAACTGACACAGAAAAGTTCAAATTCCTTAGACTCCAACACCGGCAAAAGAATTTGCTAAAGATCAAATGGGTGGCCCCGGAGGGTCAAGTGGTGGAATTCAACCTACACCAAATCCCGGCGCGTTAATCGACCCGATAAGGGATCTCGTGCCACCACTTTGGTACAACAACAAACACGTGTGGAGGACACTCTTGAGTATGACTTTGAAGAACCCGAAAAGGAAAAGACTGAAAAGACTTCGGGTGATGAAACAAAGACTGATGATACTACTAAGATGGAAAAGATGATGACGCCGATTATGATAAGCTTCTTCTGACAGTCCAACACGCCCCAGGAGAAACCTCGAACCTCCTAAGGACCCCGAGTCTCCTCATGTCTCTTCGTCATCAGATTCCTCTTCTCATTCTTCACCACCACCATCAAAAAGACCAACCAAATCATCATCCAAATCATGAAGAAGCCAATCTGATCTTGGATGTCTCATGCAAAGTCTCAAATCGTTAAAGTCACAACAGTCGAGAGAAAAATATTACTAAGAAGAAGTTAGATTTTCTTGTTGACCTATACTGTATCTTCATGATGAGCAAGGCGAGATGAAAGTTGAAAGGAGTATGTCCAAGCTCATGAAAGATGATCTTCAAAGGAAAATGGACGAGATGATCAAAGGATACTCTCACAAGTTCCTCATGGAGGTCGTTCCTAAACTAACGAAGGAGATGTATACCAGCCAACTTTATCCGAATCTCTTACATCTAGCCAAGCAAGCCATGAAATCAACTCCATTGAATTTGAGCATCAATCCAGTTGAATCCACAATCTTCTCAGATGATGAATTGGTGAACCGGCTAGTAGCTCAAATGTCGAACGCTCTGCAACGTTTGCCTCCCGCGAAGCTAAATTGTTTGAAGCATTGCTGGAATACCAACTCAGTCAGCATTCGAGAAGAAGCAGAAGGCCTAAACGTTCAAGGAGCACGAAGACAAAGATCAGATAAGGATAACGAGCCCAAACGCACGAAGAAGTGGTGAATCATCCTCCATTCAAGTATTCAATGCAGCCTCCACCCCAAAGGACTCCGGCTCAACAACGATCCCTCCTCGCCTTCAACTGAAAACCTCGGGATTATGAGACACCACCCACTCGAAAACCGTGATCACTTTGAGTATACGGGTGGTGACGATGAGCAAATCCCTGAGCCACAACAACAACCTATCTCTCCTGACACAACTAAGAAACAGAATCTTCAACCGGGCCAAAGAAAAGAAGAAAAGCGCCTATGATGACGTCTTATCATGCTGGAGCGAGGATGATACTGAATTTGAATGGTTCTCGCTTGTTGATTCCACTCCCTACCCATCGTCAAGAGTCAAGCTGAATGTAGTACATTGGAGCATGCGAAACTACTGCAAGAAAAATTCCGTGTGAAAAAGATGATGAAATCCGAGTTGAAGCGAATCAAGAATGAAGCATTTCAAGCGCTAAAAAGACAGCCGGAAAGTGCTATTGAAGTCGAGTATCACCTTGATAACATAGCACGAGCCATGTCTAACAATATGGATTGGCTCAACCCAGAAGCAAACATCGACTTCACCAAACGGGACAATCCTCCATATTACACCGACTGGTCCAAACCTCTACCTACAATTGGCCAACCAGATCAGCCTAGGATTCCATTCAGATATTTCTTCAACAAAGACTTGGAATTTCTTTCTTCACTGGCGATGGTTCAAGGAAACGCTACATCATGACACTTCCATTCCGTGCACCATATACTGCTTGTATAGCCATCGAGAAAAGTTAACCACATGTTCTCAAACAATGTGGAAGAGTATGGCCGTGATGCAACGTATGGGATTCACCACCATTGGTAGGGCGTCAAGAATCTACTGGTTGCGGGTTCAAAGTCTCAACATGAAGTGTTCGATCTAAGAAGTATCGTTGCCATCAAACATGTTGATCTTTCGTCTAAATGGGACTACACTTTTCTCAAAGAATATTGGCCAAAGGCAAAACGAAAGGGATTATGCATTCGGCGGACTTTGAGAATTTGTCTATCAACGACATTGAGACATGTACCTTGCCAAAGTACGAGGGTCGCATGAGACAATTTTCAAAGCTGACCTGGCGTGAATTCATCAAGTCCTTCTTTGATCTTCATCAGACGCATAGTCATCAAAGAACGTGTAGAAGATCTCCGGCTTCGCCGTTTGAATCATATCGGACCCGTGTCAACTTCCTCCACCTCGACTATGTTTCAGGCATCCGACCCGCTTCCTTGTACACGCCATCACAAACCATTGGGATGGTTTACGCTTAGTGAAACACTACTTAGCTGCTTGATGGCGTGTAGAGATCTTCACAAGTTTGGGGATCACACTTTGAAGATGGTTCGGGACGGATTGGCTTATAGGTTGAAGGACTTATACATGAAGGAATTGGGTCACCAAAACGATGGAATTCTAAGGAAAGAAAGGGATGTGGCGAGAATCATTACCATGATTGATGAAAGGTTGTATCGAAGGGATCGGTTGAGAACACTGGAAAGCTTTGTAGGATTCGTCGGGTTGCTCTCGCCCGCTATCAACGTCCATTCGCATTCCTGAAACATTGATGGACTTCACGGTACCCCCTTGTTGCCCTATTTCATTATATTTTGGATATGTGATTTATATGTGCATGGCTTTGACACATAACAAGTTACAACCAGCACTTGTAATAAAAGGACCCTATGGTGCAGTCGATTGCCTAATCCTATAAAAGGAGCAGCTTCTTATTTTTTTGCGTAAAACCTATCAAAATTTTCTCTTTCAGGTTTTCTCAAAAGAACAAAATTACTTCCCCTTATGATTTTTCAAAACCTCAACCGTTTATATCACTTGTTGAGGGGAGTATTTGACTATAACTTTGTTCTAAATTGTTCATAGTGGTAATCTTCCCACAAAACTCAAAATGGTCATATTTATTCTCAACATTTCTTCAATAACACTTATATTCCACTTTTGAGGGAAAATTTATGTGATAAAATATGTTGTGTAACTATGAAATGAATCTTTGTGCTATAGACTCAACCAACGAATGGCGAGATCTTAGCGCTAGTAACTCGAAAAGACTTGTTCGAGACGGGTAATAATTTCAAGCTAGTTCGCTAGTGATGTAAAGCGTGTGTCATGAGGACTTCGTCCGAGTAGAATGTACCATTCGAAACTCTTGGTGAGACATGAACTCGTGGGTTTGACAACCTTTGAGGTTTGTCTACCTTCAGGTAGTTATTAGAGCTAGTTGTCACCTAAAGCTAACAATGTAACTCTTTAACTATGCGGCATGTAACGTTTCCGCGGGGGATTATCTATCTTGAGTGGATCAATTAAAAAATGGCGCTCTCTCACCATTGTGCAAATAACCGTTTAAACTCTTAAGCACATGTTGGAGGGAGTATTTATACAAAATCTTATCTCAACAATGAGTGGTAAAATGTTTTCATTCACAAACACTATGTGAGATTTTTTAAAGTAAATGGTTTTTCTGACAACATAGGTTAGTCATGGAGTTATAAGGTGACTAAGGTTAGGAATAACCGTCCTATGATCAGCTAGAGCCGGATGGATCTACCCAAGGACACCACAAATAGTTAAATTTAGAAGTCCTTGGTATATGATTGTAAAAAGGAGAATTGAGAATCGGAGAAAGAAGGAGTTGAAGAATTAAAAGAAATGCAAAGAAAAGGGTGAAAAGAAATAGCCCTCCACATTATTCAACTTAGGGCAGACACCGGGTTCAATTCATATACTCTGGTTGTCACTTGATGACTGCCGTATTGAAGCCTAAAAGTCGTCATGGACCCAGTGGCGCATGCACTAAACCTTCTTAGCCCTCAAGTTTCTCTCCACAAAACTTGTTTCTTTCTCAAGGAGAGACCCTACATGTCTATTGGCTTCTAGAGATTGGCTGGTATTGAAGAAGGAGACCCTCTCCCTAGTCTCGCTCAGGAAAACCAAAACGCACTATTGAGTCTAGAGCCACGAGATTCATCAAAAGATCTCTTAGTACATTTGACATTTCCATTTCATTGTGTTGTTCAACAATAAGAACATCAGTGGTACGTTATCGAGTCCTTCACGATCTTAGCAATCTGTCGAGAACATTTATGAGAGGTTCACAATTGTGATCCTCAGTGATTGAATGGAAACTCCAGCCAGGGTCAACATCAAACAGCCCTGTACAAACAGGTCACTTCAGTAACTCCCCTGGATTACGCTTAGTGTGTCTCAAACGGTCTATCGTGAGGTGATGCTTTGATACCTCAGCGACTCATCTGAACCGTAGATGTGCCTAATTTATCGCGTAGTTATCTCACTTGTGGGACTCCGGTTCAGAACGACCTTTTGAGAATTAGAGTTGTGTTTTTCACACTATGCTGTCAACACTCTCGAAGTTCAAAACTTGTAAGTGCCGGTATTCGCTTATTACTAACTGTTTTCATGTTTTCCTCTTATGGAAGCTCTGGAGCGGAACGATCGTGCAGATTCTTCACATGCTCATGCCAACATCATCACTAATGGAAGTTCTAACTAAAAGCAACACAAAAGTCAAGAATGATTCTTCGTCAAATCAAAGAATCTACAAAGTTAAAGACTTAAAGAACTTCATCAATACTGAAATCCAATGTCAAAGAGCGTGTGAGCATGTTGAAGAATGACGTGGAGACACTGGAAGCGGCGAAGCGGGAACTGAGGCAGAGACTTGATGCAGACAACAACAACATACTATCATTTTCATCACAAAAGAACAATGATCTAAGAACAAAGATAATGATGACGTCAAATAACTGTTTAAAGAAAACAATTTCTTTTCTACACGGGGAGATGTTGATCAAGACATATTCTTCTCACAAGAAGAAGAAGAATGTAAAGACGTCAAAGCTACTATTACATCTGCACTTTCACCGTTTGTATTCATCACCAACACTAGAGGGGGAAATTGTTGGAATCACTCCTAAACCTTAATTCAAGTGTTAGTAATTTATATGTAATAGTTAGCTTAATATGACTTTTATGTTAGTAATTGTGGAGGCTTATGTAGAAGGCCCATAAGCAGTAATCCATAAATTAAGGAAAAGGAAGGGAACTAGGAGTGTTGCCCTAGCTTCCCTCCTATAAATACTATGTAATAACCCTCACTTGAGGGTTGGTTGTTCAATTTATCTCTTTCACTATAGCTACGCCTAACCTTTCTTTAGTTTCATACGCATAGTGTTTGTGTGAGTTGTTCATCCGCCTCTATCTCTTCTCTATACACTTGGTTTTCTCTACCACATTTCTTTCACTTGAGGGTTAGGTAGTAAAGTTCTTCACGAGTTAAGTCATTCTCTACCACGAGGTTGCTTGAGTCATTCCGTACAGCGAGGTTGGGAAACATGACAACAAACAGTGGGTGCTGGAATACATTCGCTTGTTATGGGTTGAATACTTATCGTGTTGGATTTCTTCAAACCATTAAAGACTTTGCTTGGTAATATGGACTTGCATTTTGAGATCTTGCATGGTGTAGTGAATATGATTTTGCAAGTTGGGATAATGAAAGAAGTTGTAGGACGCATAATTCTTGTGAAAATTTACGAAGGTAATATAGCATGATATGTGAGTTCGTATTATATTACACACTTGGTTTTCATGCAAAACATGTTAGATTAATATATACGCTACATATTTGTAAATGTTGGCATTTCATATGATATACACGTTCCATGCGGGTTGCCAACTTCGCATGATAAGAAACCACGTGTTGTTTGCATTAATGTGTGAAGTTTATTAGTTAACATGTGTGCTACAATGGGACTTGTGAATTTATTGGACGTGCCATACGTAGATTTTTGTTAAATATTAGTTATATTAATAGTTTAGGGTATAGAAGCCATTGTTTGATTCCGATAATTACTAATGTTAAGTTTTTAAGTCCTTGAAACTTAAAATTAGGTAACATAAAAATATAAAACTTATAAAAATGTTAAAATTTATCAATATACTCCAACTAAGTATATTAAAGATGTGATAACTCTAATAGGGTGTGGTATGTGCTAAAACACATACATTTTCTTTATCAAAATAGACCCAAAATAACCAAGAAAGAGCCGTTTATTGCTAATATTTGTGGTTTTTCGAGTTTGTCTTTGTCTGCGGTATGGAAAAAATGCAAAAGAGCCAAATCGGACATAAATCCGAGCACGAGAGATTAAAGAGAGCTTAAGCTGAGAGGAAGGTGAAATTATCGTTTATGAAGATTTCTAAATCTCTGAGGATGATTTGTGAAGATTTGATCAAAGTTTGAAGAAATGTCGAAATAGTCCCTCAAGTTTCATCATTTGTCCGAAATGACCCTTGAAGATTCAGAAAATTGCAATTTGGCCCTTGGTTTATTTGAAGGTTGGCTTGAAATTAGTCCTTTGAAGATGGTTTCAGATTTACATCTAGTCCCTTGAAATCGAAATTACAACATTGGTTTTTGGTTGCTAATACTAGTCCAATATACCAATCCAATATCTATCCTAATATCCTAAGTCCAAATCCAACAAACCAACCTTTGGCCAAAACAAATCATTTACCTTTTTTAATAATTAACACAACCCGTAACCACACCCCACTTACGGTATTTCAACCCGTTCACCACCCAACCGGTCAACAATTTCAATTTATAATAAATTATAACCAAACGGCCTTACCACGTACACTGTCTTCCCCAACCAAACACACCCATTCACCCAATTACCCACCACCAATCCCAAACACCAAACTTAGTACTAAGGATCTTTCAAGCTCTGACTTGTCGGATAAGATCGCTCATTGGACAAAAGGCACAATCTCATTGGCTGCTACACCTCATCATGGACAATTGGAGCTCGTTGATTGGATGGTGACTACTGGATTGATGTGTGGCTGTGGATGAGTTTCTAGGCTCTTCTGAATGGGATCCCAAGGCCTCTCCAACTTCTTCTATATAAAGACCTCTCAAGTCACATTGTATTTTTGTCCAATCTCTTAAGTTTTAGAGAGATTTTGACCTTTCATTTCTGTCACTTTAATTGTTTTTAATAGTGTAATTGTTATCTTAAAAATGTAATTTCATCTTGATTAATGCAAATTTACTTTTCAATTCTTACATGAATTTCTGCTAATGCTCATTTGGTTGTTAAACTTGTTTTGAAGCTTGTTATTTCCAGTCATTTAAACTCATGACCTTTCTAAGCTTCTGAGTCATAGTTGCTTGAGTTTTTCTTAAATTCCATTTCACAAAAAAAGTCAACAAAAGTCAAACGGGTAAAATTTGAAAGTCAAAACCAGAGTTTAGTGATTTCTGTTTCCATGATTGTTTAAATGATAGTTTTAAAGTGGTTTGAAGTTGTTTGAGATTAGTCCTTAATAATTTCAGTGGTTCTATTGCTTCTAGTTGGATTTAAAGTAGTGTTTGGTTTAGAGTTTGAAATTGTTTTAGAGGTCATTATATTGGTTTAGATCAGTAGCTTAAGGCTTGCTTTAGTTCTCTTTACTCATATCGTCCTTGTTTGCACAATCTTCATTTTTAGTCAAAGTTTCACCTTACTTTCTTAAGCCAATAACTGTTGAAATTTCACGAAATCTTTAATATAGGTTTAGTATTTGATAAGCTAGCTTGTGAAAGTCTTATTGCATCATATTACATTGAATTCAGTCCTTAATTTGCACTCTAATCTCATCAAAGTCAAAGCTCTTCACTTGTTTTTTCAAAAGTCACTATTCCAAATATCAGAGTTTTCTCAGAACTTGCAGCTAGTGCACACTGTTCATTTCAGCTAGTTAGGGTCTCCATTTTGGTCCATTTGCAGTTTGCTAGGTGGTCTTCAAGTCCACATATCTGGTTTTAGGTTTAGCTTATTGGATAAGTAGTTACAGTAGCTTAAACATAGGTACCTGCTTATCTGTTTTGCTGTAGCAGCAATCTGTCCCTTTTGGCTAGTTCTTGTTTGATCTATAACTTTTTCATTACTAGTCCATATTAGCTGAAACTTTATACAAATGATCTCTGCTAGGTGGGCTTGAGAACCATGCTTTTGTTTCACTCTAGCTTATTGGATAGCGGTTGCAAGCTATATCATGGGGTCAGAACATGTTTAGCTTATAATATCGTAGCTTAATCTTAAGTAGCATGCTGTTTAGGTGTTAGATTTAGCTTGAATAAGTTGCTTTAGAGTAGATTTAGTGTTATCTACCTTCTGTAGTTAATTGGTATCATCTAGTGCTTATTTGCTTATTTTAATAGTGCTTATTTCATTTCAGTTACACTACAGCTTCAATATCTTCTACATAAGCCCATGTTTTCTTATTTTTCATAGATCCAGAATAAGATTTTAGTATTTTCCTGAAATTTTCATTAATTTTGGTCACTGATTAGTATTTTTCTTATTTAAAAATAGTTTTTAATCATTTTTAACTAGCTTTAATTGCAATTAATTGAGAAAAAGTTCAAAAAAATAATTTTTCAGTTTTCCCAGTTTAAGATAAATATAAAAAGCATAAAAAATATTTTTCCTTATTTTTCTCCTTTTATTTGGTATTTTTCACAATTTAAATTAGATTTAAATAGTATTAAATTCATAGAAAATAGAAAATTAATCAGAAAAATACAAAAATAGTTTTAAAAAGTCTTCTGTGATATTTTATATTTTTGAAAAGTAATTTCATAATTTTCCCCTTTGTTTTTATAATTTTTAGTTATTTAGTCTTAGTTTTAAATAGTTAAAAATTAGTTTTAATTTAAATAAAATCAAGAAAATCCTAAAAAATATTTTTAATTCATAATTAGTTTTCTAATATCATTTTTAGAGTAAAAGTAATTTTAGGTTATTTTTAGGAGTTAGATTAGTCATAATTGCTTTTTATTCGCGTTTCGTTTAAATTTCGTATTTGCGTTTTAGTATAGATTTGAGTAGTTTGCCTTTATTCTTAGGTTTTCCCCATAGATTTTAATCCTATATGCTTTCCTTATCCCGTTGTTTAGATATCATCATATTACCCCCTTTTTCTTATTCGAATCCCGATAATCGAGACGTGAGTTGGAAATTCCATTCAACCCTCGTTCGGAACGATCTCGGTGCTCAAACCTAACACGTTTGAGTTACCCGTATACACAACTTCTTATTATTGGTCAGTGTCCGAGCCGTTTTAAGTTTCTTACGGTTAGTCATTCACAAGTGGCTAGCTTGTGTGAGCAAGCTTGACGTGTTTCGTGAACTGAAATCAATTTTTGGCGCTGCTGCCGGGGATTGTTTTGCTTCGAACACTTGAATCAATTTTTGGCGCCGCTGCCGGGGATTGTTTTGCTTCGAACACTTGAATCAATTTTTGGCGCCGCTGCCGGGGAGGGCTTGTAGCGAATTTTCGTATTCCGTCTCGAATCGCGTGCATTTGAAGATCCTTCCCCGAGTGAAGTTACCGTCATTTTTGTAAATATATCTTTTCAAAAACCCAAAAAGATTTTCCTTTTCAAAATATGTTTTCTAAAACCCAAAAATATTCTTCTTTACCCTCTGAACCGTCAATTCTTTATCTCTTCACCCTTATTCGTAATTCTCTCGATGTCTTCGTCTTACCATATGGTTGTCATGATGGTGTGGGGACCTCAAAATGGCGGAAATTGTCCCGGTTGTAGCATTGTGAATACGGGAAACGAGTTTGTCTACGAACATCCCTACAATGATACGACCGATTTCCTTAACCATCCCATACCATGAGACAGTCATACTCATGTGATCTTGTGGAGGTCCTCACCAAGGTTTTCAATGTCAAGCCCAATTTAACAATACAACCTTTGGTTATGAACCTTATCCATATACTTCCCAAACCGTCCAACATCATCTGTTGTGAGTATTGTGGAGGTCCGCTTTAATTCCGATGTCAATGCAAAACCCGCTTTCTATGAGCAGGTTCCTTGTAACAATTACGACTATCCTTATGACCGCCTCCTTGATAAATTCAACCACAACCTCCGATAACTTCTCCAGAAATTCAAAGATGTTTTAAAATACTCGAAGAATTTGTTAATGAACATGCCGAAGATCGAGCATCTCGAAACGAAAGATCTATGATAGAATTACTCGAAGAAGAAACGAGAAGCGACTCGGTTGAAAGTGTCTTGAAGAAATACGAATTGAGGAGAAAAGCAAAAGGCGTGCCCGATGGCTCGAGACTTACATTGATGATGATGATGAGGATTCCATCCAAATGAAAGAATATTATGAAAGTTTGTCGGCTGAACCTACTCCCGTTTCTGAGCCTTTCATTTCGACCCTTCCCCCGCTTCACTCACGGGTTGAGAGAGTGACGTCATTTTGGAAGAGGTCGATGATTCTATTTCTTCAAACATTGTTGAACTCGTTGACTCTCTCATAATGGGGGACGAGCCTCTTAGTACTATTCGGAAACGGAATCTCGTCTAGTGTTGAGAGCCTTATCCCAATCCCAAGAGAGTCCGAGGTTGTAGATGATATCTGTGATGAGCTTTCTTGATATTCGCATGATCATGATGAGATGTTTTCCGATTCGAGGATATATCTGACATGATTGTGATTCTCTTTATGTGATTCTCTTGACATTTCAGAGTTACCGAGGATTTTCTCAAATCCTCTTTTTGAACTCAAAGATACTACACCTTTTGTGAAGTTAATCTCTTTTCGACCAAGATTTTGAGTCCGATTCAGAGACCCAACGGAGTGGATATTGCTAGCTCGAGCACACCACTTGTCCCATCTCACGTGTTCCGACCTTTCTCTCCCGTCATGTTGTTGCAAGATGAAGAACATGATAAATCCGACACTGAAGATATTATGGAGATTGATGAATTGACTAAAGTGGGTGAAGCGATATTTTTGATAATTCGCCATGATTCGATATGGAAGAAATCGACGTATTTCTTGATGATCCAATACCGCCGGGTATTGAGAGTGACGGGTGCGACTCTAATCAAGATATCCTTTTCCTTGAAAGCTTGCTTAATGATGATTCTCCCTCCTCTGTTGAGTGGACCCTCACTTATCCCGTTGAGCACACATGTGAGGACAAGATTTTCAACCCCGGGATACGCGTTGATGAGTTTTATGCTAAAATGTTATTCGAGATAAGGATCCTCCCGGATGCCTTGTTTGAGCCTATAAGAAACACCTTTCTATACCATGAGCTCCTGACTTCTTTGGAGTATTCTCTTATCGATCCTTCATCCCCGTTCTCGCGCAAAACCGCCGGATGTTGGATCGATCTTTCATATGCCTTATGTGAGTTTGGGAGGAGTCATTCTTTATGTGGTTGAGCCCGACATTTTCTTCTCCTCCCAACCCCCATCCTCATTCGGGAATGAGGACACCGTTTTTGACCCGGTATCTTTACCACTTTCTTCCCAGGACAAATGAATGGGGGCGAGTCGGGCTAGCGACTCGTTTAAGAAAAACGATGGCGCCGTGGGAGGCACCCATGCTTATCTCTATCTTCTTTCTATTTTCTAATAAGTGACGTGAAGGGGTCTACCTCTTCGATTTCTCGTGTTTGGTTGTTTGTGATGTTGTGTTTAGGATGTTCCGATATGAAGACTCTCGTACTCGAAGTTTGTCATTTCTCTACTCGAGTTTCATGATCGATGCTGATGGAAATCCGATATCCTAATCTTATCGACTAACGTTTATCTTTAGGCATACTTAATAAACGGCTTTTAGATTTTCGTTGATACCCTTGCTTTAAACATTGAGGACAATGTTCCGTTCTAGTCTGGGGTAGGGTAATCTTCGATTTGATTTGACCGCTCTTGCTTATTTCTGTTGTGTTTCTCTCGTAACCCCGTTTTCCTTAGAAAATGAAAAATTGTGCAAAAATGAGAAAAATTTAAAATTTTTTAAGCTTTTGTTAAGTCTTTTTGATTGAAAAGTTTGCTAGTCTCTTAGATAAGAAGCTATAAAAAGCGAATTCTAGCTCACAAGGCCAAGATTTTGCAAGTTTCCCTAAGTGATTTTAAATATGCATGACTTGATTTCATTAGACGAAGCATTTGCTAAGTTAATATATGTTTTGACACCTTGATTGACTTTCCGCTTGGTGAGTAGGAATGGAATTCGACTTGACGGGCGTGTTGAGCCCTAGCTTGTTCCCTTAACCATAGATAATCTAAAATTATCGGCTAAGCATCTGCGGATCTCATTATTTGGGATTTTAAATTTGCAGAGATCGAGAAATGATAGAGTTACTTATGAGTTTAGATGCTAACCGTGGAGTAGTTGGTTCTCTTTAGAGCCCATCAAAGGTATTTCTTATGGCTTTTGTTCCCACAAAATTGTTTCACCCCATATATGTCTAATAATAATTAGAGATGTCGAGTTTTTGGCGATAGTTAGTTCTTTTTCTTCTTAAAAGAATCTTTGTTTTAAAAATTGGGTACACATCAAGGATCCGTAATAAATAAATAAGTAATAAGTGATATGTGAAATGTAATAAGTAAAGTTGTGAGCTGCGGTGTCGAGATCGGACCCTTGGATCTTTAGCCAGGATTGAGTGAGGTCTTAGCCTAGCCAGCCGGGATCCTCATTTCATGAAGCCTATAGTCTTGGAATTACCCCGTGAAGCTCCGTAGTTCATAGCTCATACACGTAAAAGTAAAAGCTAATATAAAAAAAAAAAAAAAAAAAAAAAAAATGTTGAAAAATGAAAATGAAAAAGTCAAAAGTATAAGTGAATAAAAATTCCTTGATGTGGACCTCATTTTTACGACAATGGTTCTTGAGGGAAGGCGGATAACTAATTATCGACTTAGCTTTATATCTTTATCGGAATAAAAGTTATCGAAACGAGAATTTGAAGAAATTCATTTCTCACAAAAATAAAAAAATCTAAAGGAAAATAGGAAAATGGGAACGAAAGGTATTTACACAAGTAACTTCCATGGGTAGTGTTAGCATCTAGAATCATATTTAACAATGATTTCGGTTTTACGCTTAGTTTGGGACTTGTGAAAAATCAGGGACGATGTATTCTATCCGTATGGTCACTTCACGCTGTGTTGTGTTTTCTACTCCGTGATCCTAACGTGTCGTTTGAAAAATGTTGGAATTATTAATCGACATGAAAGTTCAACAAACCGTCATTCATAACCGGAATGTGCTTAACCGTAATATCTATATATGTGAATTGAAAGGTAAACGGGGCGTTTTTAGAATTAAGGCTTTCTTAATCTCTTTTGAGGAACATTGACTACTTCTTCTCTAATTGGTTTGTCTGAACTGTTTGAAGTTTCTTACGGTTAGTCATTCACAAGTGGCTAGCTTGTGTGAGATAACTTGATGGTTTGGACATATCAATGGTTTAGTAGAAAGAGATTGAAATCCTTGGTTTTAGAAGCGTGAGTTGATTGCATTGCGTGAGGACACGGCAATAGTTTCGTCTGGGGTATTTTGGTATGTGCTAAAACACATACCTTTTCTTTATCAAAATAGACCCAAAATAAACAAGAAAGAGCCGTTTATTGCTAATATTTGTGGTTTTCTTGAGTTTGTGCTTGTGCAGGTATGGATAAGCAAAAACACGCAAAAGGAGCCAAATCACATAAATCGAAGCACGAGAGATTAAGAGAGCTTAAGCTGAGCCGGAAGGTCAGAATTATGCGTTTATGAAGATTTCTAATCTCTGAGGATGATTTGTGAAGATTTGATCAAAGTTTGAAGAAATGTCAGAAATAGTCCCTCAAGTTTCATCATTTGTCAGAAATGACCCTTGAAGATTCAGAAATTTGCATTTGGCCCTTGGTTTATTTGAAGGTTGGCAAATTCAGTCCTTTGAAGATGGTTTCAGATTTACATCTAGTCCCTTGGAAATCCGAAATTACAACATTGGTCCCTTTGGTTGCTAATACTAGTCCAATATACCAATCCAATATCTATCCTAATATCCTAAGTCCAAATCCAACAAACACAACCTTCGGCCCAAAACAAATCATTTACCCGGCCCTTTTTAATAATTAACACACCCGTAACCCTTACCCCTTACACCCGGTATTTCACCCTACAACCACCCAACCCGGTCCAACAATTTCAATTTATAATAAATTATAACCAAACGCCGCCTTACCACAGTACACTGTCTTCCCCAACCAAACACACCCATTCACCCAATTACCCACCACCAATCCCAAACACCAAACTTAGTACTAAGGATCTTTCAAGCTCGACTTGTCGAGGATAAGATCGCTCACGTGGACAAAGGCACATCTCATTGGCGCTACACCTCATCATGGACAATTGGAGCTCGTTGATTGGATGTGGTGACTCGGATTGATGTGTGGTCGTGGATGAGTTTCTAGGCTCTTCTGAATGGGATCCCAAGGCCTCTCCAACTTCTTCTATATAAAGACCTCTCAAGTCACATTGTATTTTTGTCCAATCTCTTAAGTTTTAGAGAGATTTTGACCTTTTCATTTCTTGTCACTTTAATTGTTTTTAATAGTGTAATTGTTATCTTAAAAATGTAATTTTATCTTGATTAATGCAAATTTACTTTTCAATTCTTACATGAATTTCTGCTAATGCTCATTTGGTTGTTAAACTTGTTTTGAAGCTTGTTATTTCCAGTCATTTAAACTCACAGAAGCCTTTCTAAGCTTCTGTGAGTCATAGTTGCTTGAGTTTTCTTAAATTCCATTTCACAAAAAAGTCAACAAAAGTCAAACAGGTAAAATTTGAAAGTCAAAACCAGAGTTTAGTGATTTCTGTTTCCATGATTGTTTAAATGATAGTTTTAAAGTGGTTTGAAGTTGTTTGAGATTAGTCCTTAATAATTTCAGTGGTTCTATTGCTTCTAGTTGGATTTAAAGTAGTGTTTGGTTTAGAGTTTGAAATTGTTTTAGAGGTCATTATATTGGTTTAGATCAGTAGCTTAAGGCTTGCTTTAGTTCTCTTTACTCATATCTGTCCTTGTTTTGCACAATCTTCATTTTTAGTCAAAGTTTCACCTTAACTGTTCTTAAGCCAATAACTGTTGAAATCTAGTTTCTGAAATCTGTTAATATAGGTTTAGTATTTGATAAGCTAGCTTGTGAAAGTCTTATTGCATCATATTACATTGAATTCAGTCCTTAATTTGCACTCTAATCTCATCAAAGTCAAAGCTCTTCACTGTTTTTCAAAAGTCAACTATTTCAAATATCAGAGTTTTGCAGAACTTGCAGCTAGTGCACACTGTTCATTTCAGCTAGTTAGGGTCTCCATTTTGGTCCATTTGCAGTTTGCTAGGTGGTCTTCAAGTCCACATATCTGGTTTTAGGTTTAGCTTATTGGATAAGTAGTTACAGTAGCTTAAACATAGGTACCTGCTTATCTGTTTTGCTGTAGCAGCCCACTGTCCCTTTTGGCTAGTTTTTGTTTGATCTATAACTTTTTCATTACTAGTCCATATTAGCTGAAACTTTATACAAATGATCTCTGCTAGGTGGGCTTGAGAACCATGCTTTTTGTTTTCACTCTAGCTTATTGGATAAGCAGTTGCAACTGCTTAATCAGTGGGGTCAGAACATGTTTAGCTTATAATATTAGCTAGCTTAATCTTAAGTAGCATGCTGTTTAGGTGTTAGATTTAGCTTGAATAAGTTGCTTTAGAGTAGATTTAGTGTTATCTACCTTCTGTAGTTAATTGGTATCATCTAGTGCTTATTTGCTTATTTTAATAGTGCTTATTTCATTTCAGTTACACTACAGCTTCAATATCTTCTACATAAGCCCATGTTTTCTTATTTTTCATAGATCCAGAATAAGATTTTAGTATTTTCCTGAAATTTTCATTAATTTTGGTCACTGATTAGTATTTTTCTTATTTAAAAATAGTTTTTAATCATTTTTAACTAGCTTTAATTGCAATTAATTGAGAAAAAGTTCAAAAAAATAATTTTTCAGTTTTCCCAGTTTAAGATAAATATAAAAAGCATAAAAAATATTTTTCCTTATTTTTCTCCTTTTATTTGGTATTTTTCACAATTTAAATTATATTTAAATAGTATTAAATTCATAGAAAATAGAAAATTAATCAGAAAAATACAAAAATAGTTTTAAAAAGTCTTCTGTGATATTTTATATTTTTGAAAAGTAATTTCATAATTTTCCCCTTTGTTTTTATAATTTTTAGTTATTTAGTCTTAGTTTTAAATAGTTAAAAATTAGTTTTAATTTAAATAAAATCAAGAAAATCCTAAAAAATAGTTTTAATTCATAATTAGTTTTCTAATATCATTTTTAGAGTAAAAGTAATTTTAGGTTATTTTTAGGAGTTAGATTAGTCGTGCTTGCTTTTTATTCGCGTTTCGTTTAAATTCCGTATTTGCGTTTTAGTATAGATTTGAGTAGTTTGCCTTTATTCTTAGGTTTTCCCCATAGATTTTAATCCTATATGCTTTCCTTATCCCGTAGTTTAGATATCATCATATTACCCCCTTTTTCTTATTCGAATCCCGATAATCGAGACGTGAGTTGGAAATTCCATTCAACCCTCGTTCGGAACGATCTCGGTGCTCAAACCTAACACGTTTGAGTTACCCGTATACTACACTTCTTATTATTGGTCGTATGTCCGAGCCGTTTTACGTTTCTTACGGTTAGTCATTCACAAGTGGCTAGCTTGTGTGAGCAAGCTTGACATGTTTCGTGAACTGAAATCAGGGTGCATATATGTTATTAAAATCTAATAATGTTGGTTCAAATACACGTAATATGTAAAAAGTACAAGTTTACGTATAAATGATAAAATAGAAATAGTTCATATAGAATATAACTATAAGAAAAATAAAATATATAGAACACCTAGAATGATCGCAGTCTAGTTGGTTACGAGTTAAGCTTACGCGGTTGAACTTACGTAATTACTTATAAAAGTAATATTACTTAAAATTTAAATAGTAATAAGTCAAAATAATAGTCAAATTATAGTCTGGAATGTACGAGTTGCTACAGTCTCCACCTGTCAAAGGAATTCAGTCCCTGAATTCAATTTGTTCATCCTACAAATGTACGTTCTCATGGTTAGATATGATGGGCAAACTTTCCCATTCTCGAGCATAGCCCTCAAAAGACCTCTAGCTAGTTGATTATAACATAATCCCACAATTCTTCTAACAAGAACTGACATGAGATTAAGTTGAATAGGTTGAGTAACAACTTGATTCTAGTTTGATTTTCGCAACTCATCAACAAGAACTGTCACTAAATCAAGCTAGAAAACAAGTTGTCAAAAAGAAAGAATTCACATCTTTGAAGGAGGTCTTTTGAAAGATTGGCTCAATTATGGAATTGCTTAACCAATCAAATCAACGAATAGTGGTGGCTTAGAATAGCGAGAAGGCTAGAAATACAACTAAGGCTTATGACATTATGTCTCACATTAATTGATTGGCTTCCAAACTGTCAAGTTTATTACACAAGTCAACCACTTGTGAATAGTCAACCGTAATAAAATTCAAAAAGTCTAAAACCAATGCAATTTCCCTTGGAATATAGTGGATTTCCGGGTCGTTAAGTCCCACGGAGGTTGAATGGTGCTTAAAAACGTTCAGATGTCGAATGATCACTAAGGATAATGATCTGTAAGGATTTTGGTTTATAATTACACTACTGACTGATTGGAATTGTATTTGGATACAGAATTATAAAGCACAACAATCAGATTAAACAAACTTGAACGCGTACGTTAAATTTTCACGTAAACGCACACAAAATAAAACGTAAATATAAAAGAATAAAACACCTATGGATCTAAAAATGATATTTTTACAATCCTAATAATAAAAGAAAATTATTGGAAAATTAAAATTATTTTATAACTATTTATTTAATTATTATTAATTAAAAATTATTTTTAACTATTTAACAATACACTTAAATACAAGAAAATATAAAATTAACCTAGAAAATTGAAATTTTAATTTAGAAAAATCTAAAATATTAGAAAATTAATTTTAAAACTGAAAAGATATTTTTTATGCTTTTTATTTATTTATTATTAATTATTTAATACTTTTTAACTATTTTAAATTCTAATAAATACTAAACAAACTAAGAAAATTCTGAAATTTTTTCTATAAATATCTTATAATGACAGAAAGCTAAGAAAATTATAAAAACAGAAAGTGCTTAATAATAAGCTGAAAAAGAAAATTAAAAAGCTAATTTATATTAAATAAACGCTATCACTATTTTTAAAATGATGTTTTTGTGATTTTTTTTTTATAAACCTATTATACTACTAATAATAAGCAACTTTAATGAAAACAAAAATTTTGGAACTTAAAAATAAGCAGTTTGAGAGCTTATGAGATCAACAGTTTAAGCTTTTGGCTTATTTTGATTTTTTAAGCTCAAACAAGCTTCACAGTTGGAACCAAAGATAAAATAAGATACAAATAAGCTAAAGTTACTTAAATGAAGCTAAAAGATACAAAGAACCACACTGAAAAGCTCAAGATAAGCTAATAAGCAATTACAAAATACCCTCTCAACCAAACAGGCTTGCAGTCAAACTTATAAGCAATTTAAGCTTATGAAATAAGCTGAAAAGCTCAAAATAAGAACTGATGTATTGAGATGAGCTGGTGGGTGTCCAAAAAGCCAAAGCTCTCACTATGGGGTCCACTAATAAGCTCTGTGTGAGCTTGAGAAAAAGCCACAATTTCACTGACTCAGTGAATGCTGAGAAATGGACAAAACTAAAAGCTGATTGCAGCCCTATCAAATAAGCTAGAAATGGAAAAATGATTGCTGGAACTTTGAGATGGGTTGATAAGCTTCTCAAAAAGCTATGGGTCAAAAGTTAAGGTTCACTAATAAACTCTGTGTGAGCTTGTGAAAGTGGCTTATAAACACTGACTACTTAGTGTACACAGAAATGGGACAAGGTAAAAGCTACTTGCATCCCTAATAAATAAGCTAAAAAGTAGAAAATAAGCACTGGACTAAAGAGATGGTAGTTAAGCTACACAAAAAGCTAAAGCACACAAGCTGGGACTCACTAATGAGCTTTTGACAAGCTTATGAAAAAGACTCAATCAACTGTGCACATGGCACTTTTTTAGAAAAGGGTCTAAAGTAAGCTAAGAAATAAGCAGTTAAATAAGCTAACTAGAAATTATAAAAAATACTATGATAAATATGAGCAGTTGAATATTAATATCCCAAAAGCTCAAATCTTGAAACTTAATATTAAATCCTATATAAAATTATCTAGTTTATTCAAAAACTGATTAAGCTGAAATTTTGACTTTTTAAGTTATACTAAAAAGTTGACTTATATGAACTTTGGATTGATCCTACACACTGATTATGTTATATTAACCTAAAATAAGATGAAATTAAGCTATGTGACCAAATTATAAGCTACTATGATAAATTTTATTTTCTAAATCCTAACAGTTAACAAGTAATATGAGATTAAAAGCTATTTTGACTTTTACTTGAACAAGGACTGGTTTTTATGGTTTCTTTGAGTTATTAAGACCAAGTGTGACAAACAACAAACAAGAACAAAGGCTTGGATACCTTCTAACACAGTTTACACAGTTAAACCAAACAACTCTTTTAAAAAATTGTTATGAAACTTTTCAAAGCTTAACACTGATTTAGGCCATGAAACTGATTCATAAGAACATTTAATGATATAATAAGCTGATTTAAACACATAAACACCAATAATAACAACAAAGACCTCTAAATTACTATTATGCAATGTTAAAAGTGAGAAAATGAAAACTAAGCAACTAAGGAAATTAATGAACAAGCTTGCAATATTAAGCAATAATATCACTAACATACACTAAATAAGCATAAAAACACAGAGATAAGCAATGATAAGCAGTTCTACAGTGATTGGTCAAAATCAAGAAATAAGCTTACAAATTGATTTCAAGCTCAAAACTGAGAACCAAAGCACAAGACCACAACCTATAGCTTCCCAAGAAGCACTAAACCAAGGGCAATCCAAAATCAACCTTGCTCCAATGTTTCTTTCATCTTCTCCACTGATTTTTGATTTTCCAACTATTTTCTAGTATTTTTTTGTATTTTTGAGTTTTACTTCTAAACTGAGTTTTATGGTTACTAAAAGCTTAGAAAAGCTTTCTGAGGAGCTTATATGAGCTTATGAGTCCAAAACAACAACTAATAACAACATTTGATCATATTGAGAATTTAAGGAGGAAATTTTGCATAAACAGAAAAGAGTGCTTAAAACTGAAATTGATGTTCACAAAAGCTTTATTATACACTAAGAACTTGAAATACAAAGCTTGAAAGCTTAAACATACACTGGAATTTAAAAATTAACTATTTCGACATAAACTAAATTAATTTACTCTAGATACTTTCCACATTGCTTCATTCTCTCTTTATATTGATCTCTTTGGGCTCTGTGTCGACCTCTGAATGTTTCCCACTTGATTTCAACCCTTGAATTCATCAATCTCATCATAATCGTACACATGGCACTTTTGGCGGCAAAAGTCTTTTGAGCAGGAGTAGTGGTTTGGAAGCAATTAAAGAATTTTGTTGGATGTGGAGGTGTTAGGGAGTGGGTAAACAGCTGGTAAGGTGAGGTGGAAAGGTGGAAACCAGGCAAGGTGGCTGAAACCATGGTGGTTTCTGGTTTGGCGGGATTTTGTGAGAGATGAACAGAACGCTGGATTTGACTTTCGTTGACCCCGTTTTTAATATTAGGGTGGGGGTTCAAATGGGATATTTGCAGGGTTCAAATGGGTTTTTGGACTGGCTCAGGGTTCATGGTTCAAGTGTGTTGGGCTTGGGTTTGCATTTGGGCCAGCTGGGTTGGGTTTGTGTTAATAATAACAAAGGGTCCGGTTTGGTTTAGCTTATTATCATAAGGACCAAAATTGCAATTTAGCAATTTTTGAGGGACTGAACCTGCCATTTTTCCAAAGTTAACACAAGGACCAAACTTGCCAAGTTTGAATAGTACAAGGATAATATTTGATAATTTTCCATTTTTTAAATATCCGAGGACTATTTTTGACACTTTTCAAAGTTGAAGGACCAAAGTTGTCATTTTGCAATTTTAAATTTCAAGGATCAAGTTTGACAACTCATGAATCCCTAGGGACTTTAAATAACATTTTTCATTATTTTGATTTATTTTGATTTACCAGGGACTATTTTTGACAACTTTTGAAACTTGGGAGACTAAAACTGCCAATTATGCAAACTTGATACGTTTTTCATTTGATTTTGGTATTTTTGCATTTAAAACACATCAAAAACTTATTTGTGATATTTTTATCATTTTGATGCATTTCTGAGTGTTTTCAGATGTTTTTGGCAGTCTAAAAGGTACAAAAATGATGAGTATTTGCACACTCATCATTAATCATTGTCATTACTTTGATAAGTAACAAAACTAACTTCTGCACATGAATCAAATGGTATTAAAGTAAAAGAATTGTTCAGAAAGAATGTGCACAGTACATTGTTGGTATCCACATGAAAGATTACTCAGGCTGCTCTTAAAGCAGTGTAGGAACGTTTGAATGAAAAATCTAAAGGAGGTCAAAGTCTTGACGAAACGATCAAAAGTCGAACTAGGATTTTGGTGTTGTGGTTAAAGCTTGTATGATAAGGGGTATACCGTTAAAGGTTGTAATTATGACAACTTCATCCGTACACGTCCTACTAAGTGTGATGAGATAAAATTTTCAATTATAAGAATCAAGTGACCAAATTTAAACGGAGTAAGCATTGTCCATTCTTGAGCTAAATCATTTAAAATATTATGCTAAGTAGCAACTTTAACTTAATCTCACAACTCATCAAACAAGAACTGTCATGAAATTAAGTTAAGAGTTGTTAAGAAGCTTTAACATTTTTGAAAATTTAGTTAAAGTTTGAGGGTTGCTCAAGAATGATCGAATTGACATTTGTTGTATAGGTTGATGAGACCAGTGGGGAAGGTCAAGGGTATTGTCAAAGTAAATGAGTCGTTTTGAAGAAAATAAATATAGGTGATGAGAAGAAGTTCTATCCAATAGGTTAGATAAATAGGCTTAGAAGAAAGTTTTCAAGATTTTCGGAGCGATACAATAAATCAGTTCTAATATATGTAAAGAACTTTTACAAGTTAAAGATGTTTAGTAGACATCAATTGTCTAGCGAGTAAGGAAGGATTAGTCGTTTCACCTCTAGTTTTCATTAAAATTTTAATATAGTTTGTAAGAGACGCAATATCCAAAAGTTTTGTCTGTTTTTGGCGAAGTAGTCAATAGCCTAAAAAGAAATACAAGTTCTAGAGCTATGAATGGAAAACGGCAGTACACTAGAATAACGCTCAGAGCACATGGATCATCACAAACAACGTCATGAACAATTCAACCAATGATGTCGCTAAAGCCGGATATCATGTCGTCCTGAATTATAGTATGTAGATTTAAATGGTCGTAAGGAATGGAAATTTGGATATCAATCGATGACCATTCACTTTAAAATTTGGACCATCGGGTTGAGATAACTCAATAGTTCCATAAGGAAATACATTAGTGATGGTGAATGGTCCAGACCAGCGGGATTTTAGTTTTCCTGAGAAAATCTTCAATCTTGAATTGAAAAGAAGGACTCGATCACCGACGTTGAGAAAATCTTCTTTGTCTTTTGTTTGTAGATCAAAGAATTCTCGTATGCTTGATCACGGAGTTCATTTAATTCATTCATTTGAACTTTCCGGTGATCACCAGCTGTCTGAATATCGAAGTTGGCATGTTTCAAGGCCCAGTATGCTTTGTGCTCAAGCTCAATCGGCAGATGACACGCCTTTCCGTACACTAGCTTGTATGGAGTACACCCGATGGGTGTTTTATAAGCTGTACGGAAGGCCCAGAGTGCGTCATCTAGTTTATCCGACCAGGATGCACGGTTTTCGCCTACTGTTGTCTTTTCCGTAATTCTTTTTATACCACGGTTGGAAACTTCCACTTGCCCACTCGTTGGGGGTGGTACAGTGTAGCGATAGAGAGACGGTGAGTAACACCATACTTTTGCATGACTCTATCAAACTGGTCATTGCAGAAATGCGTACCACGATCACTGATTATAGCTCGTGGAGTTCCAAACCTAGCAAAAAGAGATTTTAAGAATTTTACAACTACTCGGGCATCATTGTTGGGTAAAGCTTTTGCTTCAACCCATTTTGACAAATAGTCAACAACCACAAGTATGTATTTTTTTCCTCGAGATGATGGAAATGGCCCCATAAAGTCAATGCCCCAGATGTCAAAAATCTCACATACTTGAATGGCGTTTTGCGGCATTTCATTTCTTTGAGAGATATTTCCGTGACGTTGACAAGCGTCACAGGTTTTGACAAATTCGTGGGCATCCTTGTAAATCGTGGGCCAATAAAATCCGGAATCAAACACCTTTTTGGCAGTGTAGTTTGGACTATGATGGCCCCCGGTGGGTCCAGCATGGGAAGCTTTGAGAATGTCCATAGCTTCCTGTCCATAAACACACCGTCGGATGACTTGATCCGCACAGATTTTGAATAAGTAGGGGTCATCCCAGAAGTAATGTTTAACATCCTTGAAGAATTTGTTCTTCTGTTGGGTCGACATTCCTTTCACTATGAAGTTACCCGCATGGTAATTTGCGAAGTCAGCAAACCATGGGGTAGTAGAGTTTCCACGAAAAGTAACCGCATTGAGTGTTTCGAGAGGAAATGTTTCATTTATTTCCTTTTTCTCGAAAACATCTTGGTGTGGGTTTTCTAATCGGGACAGATGATCAGCAGCCAGGTTCTCAGCTCCTTTTTTATCACGTATAATGATATCAAATTCTTGCAGGAGAAGAACCCAACGGAGCAATCTCGGCTTTGCTTCTTGTTTTGCAAAGAGATATTTGAGAGCCGAGTGATCCGCATACACCACGCATTTGGTCAAGATTAAGTACGGCCGAAACTTCTCAAACGCATACACCACGGCTAGTAGCTCTTTTTCTGTAGTGGTGTAATGGGTTTGAGCTTCAGTCATAGTCTTACTTGCGTAGTGGATAGGCTGAAAATGCTTGGTTATACGTTGCCCTAAGACTGCACCGATAGCAAAATCACTTGCATCGCACATGAGTTCAAAAGGCAAGTCCCAGTCGGGAGCAACGAGAATGGGTGCTTCCGTAAGCTTTTTCTTTAATGTTTCAAAAGCTTCGATACACTCAGGTGAGAAGATAAAAGGAGCATCTTTTTCAAGAAGATGGGTCATAGGCCGAGCGATTTTAGAAAAATCTTGTATGAATCTGCGATAAAAACCGGCATGACCTAAAACACTCCTAATACCTTTGACGGTAGTAGGATGAGGCAATTTAGCAATAACATCGACTTTTGCTCTATCGACCTCAATCCCGTTTTTTGAAATCTTATGGCCAAGGACTATGCCTTCTTTGACCATAAAGTGGCTCTTCTCCCAATTTAGACAAAGATTGGTGTCTTCACACCGTTTTAGCATTTTTTCTAAATGGGAGAGACATGTTTGAAATGAGTCCCCAATGACCCAGAAGTCATCCATAAACACCTCCATTGTTTCCCCGATCATGTCGTGGAAAATTGCCATCATACATCGTTGGAACGTGCCAGGAGCGTTACATAGGCCAAAAGGCATACGTCTGTAGGCAAAAGTTCCGTATGGGCAGGTGAATGTGGTCTTCTCTTTATCCTGTGGATCAATGGGGATCTGAAAATAACCCGAGAAACCATCCAAGAAACAATAGTACTCGTTCCCTGCTAATCTCTCAAGCATTTGGTCCATGAAGGGTAGGGGAAAATGGTCTTTACGGGTAGCGTCATTCAACTTACGATAGTCAATGCAAACACGCCATCCCGTTACCAACCGAGTTGGAATTAACTCGTTATTTTCATTTGTGACAACAGTTATGCCACCCTTTTTAGGAACACAGTGAATTGGGCTAACCCAAGGACTATCAGAAATCGGGTAAATTAATCCTGCATCAAGAAGTTTAAGAACCTCTTGTTTAATAACATCATGAATCTTAGGATTCACCCTTCCCTGATGTTGGACTGCTGGTTTGAAATCATCCTCCATCAAGATTTTGTGAGTACAAAATTCAGGGTTGATACCCTTAATGTCGGAGAGTTTCCAAGCAATTGCTTGCTTGTGTGACTTCAAAACCTTTATCAGAGCAGTCTTTTCATCTTTACTCAAATCTCGAGCAATAATGACGGGTAATTTATCATCACCTTCAAGAAATGCATACTCGAGATGAGGTGGTAAGTCCTTAAGTTCTACCTCAGGAAATTCTTCAGTTTTCTCAACTGACTTGACTTCCTTATTATGAAGCTCGACGGGAGGGAGTGATGATGGATCATCATTGAGCAACTTCTCGATGAGAAGAATATCTCCCTCGATGTCGATAGGAGCGTGATCAATTTCCCATGAAACCGAATCACTAGACAAGTATGCTTCAATCTCTTCCAAGATGAAGTCACTTTCCTCAAACGGAGTGAGAGAAGGAGTAGAATTGGCAATGATGGGTTGAGATGAATGAGTGAGATTATCACTCGAAGAATTATGAACATAACCGAGAACTTCTTGAGAGTACTCTTGAAGCAACATCAATGATATCTATTCGGTTAACCGGCTCAGAATCATAGTTTGCGGAGTACCTCGAAGTTTGATCAAGGTTAAAGGTGACAGCTTCATTACCCACACGTAATGTGATTTCTTGCTCAAATACATCAATGAGAACACGGCCCGTTCTCAGGAATCCTCGTCCAACAATGAGGAACCCGAGGATCGCATCGAAATCAACAACCACGAAGTCAACTGGAAAATGGAACTTTCCTACTTTCACGAATACGTCCTCGGCAATGCCAAGTGGGCGGGATATTGTACGATCTGCAAGCTCGAGAGTCATGCATGTAGGAGTAAGGTCCGAAAGAGAAATTTTCTTCCATACTGAATGAGGCATCAGGTTAATGCTTGCACCAAGATCGGCTAAGGCAAAGCATTCAACCATCCCTGGAAATACACAAGGTAAGAGAAATTTTCCAGGATCTCCAAGCTTCTCGGGAAGCTTCTTTAACAGAACTGCCGAGCAGTTCTCGTTCAAAGGAGTTTTAGCCATTTCAAACAGTTTTCCTTGTTGCTTAACATGTGTTTGAGAGTTGATGCAAACTTGGGAATCAGCATGATAGCATCCGCAAAGCTTATGTCAAAATGTAGTTCTTGGAAAATTTGAAAAAAATTGTCCATTTGATGACTGGATTTTTCACAGAGCTTTTGCTCATTCAAACGTGATGGGTAAGGAATAGAAGATTTGGATTTGGGGTTTTCAACGGGAGCTACAGGAGTTTCAAAAACAACTCCTGGATTGGATTTGGGTTTCGGGACAACTTGAGGATGGACATCGTTGGTACCTCCGTTTTTAGTAGGAAGTTCCTTGTCCTTTGTCGCCTCAGGTTCACTTTCCACTACCTTTGGGAGAGAAGAAGAAGAGGTAGTAGGAATAGCGGGTCCATCATATGAAGCACCACTTCTGGTTGTGATCGCCTTTGCATTTCCCCTCGGGTTAGCGATCGTGTTGCTCGGAAGTTTTCCTGAGCCCGAGGGTTGATCATTTAAAGACTTCTTAATGTCAGAAATCTGGCTAACCAACAACCTGTTCATTTCATCTTGGGATTTCATGAATTGCTTCAAAAGCTCATCAGATGATGGTCCAGTTGGAATAATGGCGTGTGTTTGATTAGGAAAATTATGGCCTCTATTGTTCGGATTAGGGCCTTGATTTTGAAAATTTCCTTGGTTAGGATTCATATTTCCCTGAAATTGATTCCCTCGATTGAAATTGTTTTGATTAAAGTTTCCTTGATGTTGGAAACCTTGATTTGGTCCAGGATAGAAATTACCTTGGTTTTGATAACCTTGGTTCATTCTAGGTTGGTTCCGATTCCGGTTTTGCATGTTAGGATTCTGGTTAAAACCGGGTGGTCCCTGATTAGTATTAGCACGGTAGTTTGGCTCATTTTGAGGACGGTATTGATTACCTCCCTGATGTGAAGTACCGGCTATAGCATTGGCTTCAAACGGACTACCATCGGTGGCGGTACAGTTGTAGTATGCATGAGGGCCACCACAAGTGACACAGACCTCGACTTTCTTCACTTCACCATGTGATGGTGTCTGTGTGAAAATGACTTTCTTTTGGTTAGCAAGAACCAAAGCCTGAATAGCATCCGTGAGTTTGTCAATCTTAGCATCGATGCTAGATGTACTCACGTGAGATGAAGTAGAAGGTCCTGCAGTAGACTGAGTCTGATATGTCTTTGTTCGTACATTGGGCGGACACGGGACCTTTTTCTATGATTTGCAAGGCTTCTTTTGTGGTCTTGCTTAGGAAATACCTCCGCGGAGGCATTTACAGAGTCTTGGTCAGCTTGGCTCAGACCATTGTAGAAAGTATCCATTTGCATTAACTCGGTAAAACCATGATGCGGATACTTTCGGAGCAACTCTTTGTTACGATCCCATGCCTCACCGAATGATTCATCAAATCTTTGAGTGAATTTCATTATCTCATTCTTAAGACTTGTAGTTCGGGATGGAGGATAGAATTCGTCATTCTTAGTGACTAAATCTTCCCATGTCTCAATGGAACGAGGGGTTGTTTCTCAAGCCAATTCCGGGCTTGTCCCTCTAAAGAGAATGGGAACAGAAGAAGCTTAATTGCTTCATGTGGGACATTCTTGTATTTGATGGTCGATGCAATCTTGTTGAACCATCGAATATGTGCATGAGGGTCGTCCTGCTCAAAACCATAAAATTGGCTTTGGGTTACAAGATTAAGCAACCCGGTTTTGAGCTCGAAGGTATCAGCCACGATGGCTTTGGGACAACAATGGCATCTCCATAACCCTCGATGGGTGCTTGGAGAAGCTCATTCATCGGTTTATCTTCGCCATTACGGGGGGGTGGTGCTAGACGTTCCTCGATCACGGCTGAAGGAGCAAAACGTCCTCTACGTCTACGAGGAATATTTGCAAGCTCAGAAAGTGGACTTGTAGAGCTGGAAGAATGAGTGCGCATGCACTAAGTTTAAAAATCGGTTTTCAAAAACAAATGCGAGGCAAAACGACAAGTGAACTTAAACCAATAATCACAAATGAAATGGCTTCTTTGAAAAAGGTACACCAATTCACAAGGACACAAAGGCAAGTTTTGATCTTTAAGATTGGGAACTTATTAATGTTCACACCCCCAGTTGGTAGGTGTTCTGCCTTGGTTTGCGGTGGTTGATTTTTATGTATTTATTAAGTACCACTAAAAAGACGTAGGTATGGATTTGTGCTAAGGGTTTAAATACTTTTGGACAATATTTTTGGTATCGTCTCGTTTAACCAAATCGTACCGCTTTAAAAATCACCTTAAAGAAAATACAGGATAGAAAACGTTACGATTGTTTTGTTGTTTTATATTTTGTTTTGTGTTGTTAACACTTTAGGAAAAGTGTTAATGAACTTTTTGATTTTGATAACTTTACAAAAAACTGTTTACAAAAGGTGGTATATGTGCAAGTATGGGTCTGAAAATGTTTAAAACACGCTTACAGCCTCCCCGGCAGCGGCGCCAAATTTTGATTGGCTTCCAAACTGTCAAGTTTATTACATAAGTCAACCACTTGTGAATGATCAACCGTAATAAAATTCAAACAGTCTAAAACCAATGCAATTTCCCTTGGAATATAGTGGATTCCCGGGTCGTTAAGTCCCACGGAGGTTGAATGGTGCTTAAAAACGTTCAGATGTCGAATGATCACTAAGGATAATGATCTGTAAGAATTTTGGTTTATAATTACACTACTGATTGATTGGAATTGTATTTGGATACAAAATTATAAAGCACAACAATCAGATTAAACAAACTTGAACGCGTACGTTTACTAAATTTTACGTAAATGTACAAAATAAAACGTAAATATAAAAGAATAAAACACCTATGGATATAAAAATGATATTTTTACAATCCTAATAATAAAAGAAAATTATTGGAAAATTAAAATTATTTTATAACTATTTATTTAATTATTATTAATTAAAAACTATTTTTAACTATTTAACAATACACTTAAATACAAGAAAATATAAAATTAACCTAGAAAATTGAAATTTTAATTTAGAAAAATCTAAAATATTAGAAAATTAATTTTAAAACTGAAAAGATATTTTTTATGCTTTTTATTTATTTATTATTAATTATTTAATACTTTTTAACTATTTTAAATTCTAATAAATACTAAACAAACTAAGAAAATTCTGAAATTTTTTCTATAAATATCTTATGAGGACAGAAAGCTAAGAAAATTATAAAAACAGAAAGTGCTTAATAATAAGCTTAAAAAGAAAATTAAAAAGCTAATTTATATTAAATAAACGCTATCACTATTTTTAAAATGATGTTTTTGTGATTTTTCTTTTATAAACCTATTATACTACTAATAATAAGCAACTTTAATGAAAACAAAATTTTGGAACTTAAAAATAAGCAGTTTGAGAGCTTATGAGATCAACAGTTTAAGTTTTTGGCTTATTTTGATTTTTTAAGCTCAAACAAGCTTCACAGTTGGAACCAAAGATAAAATAAGATACAAATAAGCTAAAGTTACTTAAATGAAGCTAAAAGATACAAAGAACCACACCTAAAAGCTCAAGATAAGCTAATAAGCAATTACAAAATACCCTCTCAACCAAAGCAGGGCTTGCAGTCAAACTTATAAGCAATTTAAGCTTATGAAATAAGCTGAAAAGCTCAAAATAAGAACTGAGGTATTGAGATGAGCTGGTGGGTGTCCAAAAAGCCAAAGCTCTCACTATGGGGTCCACTAATAAGCTCTGTGTGAGCTTGAGAAAAAGCCACAATTTCACTGACTCAGTGAATGCTGAGAAATGGACAAAACTAAAAGCTGATTGCAGCCCTATCAAATAAGCTAGAAATGGAAAAATGTACGTTCTCATGGTTAGATATGATGGGCAAACTTTCCCATTCTCGAGCATAGCCCTCAAAAGACCTCTAGCTAGTTGATTATAACATAATCCCACAATTCTTCTAACAAGAACTGACATGAGATTAAGTTGAATAGGTTGAGTAACAACTTGATTCTAGTTTGATTTTCGCAACTCATCAACAAGAACTGTCACTAAATCAAGCTAGAAAACAAGTTGTCAAAAAGAAAGAATTCACATCTTTGAAGGAGGTCTTTTGAAAGATTGGCTCAATTATGGAATTGCTTAACCAATCAAATCAACGAATAGTGGTGGCTTAGAATAGCGAGAAGGCTAGAAATACAACTAAGGCTTATGACATTATGTCTCACATTAATTGATTGGCTTCCAAACTGTCAAGTTTATTACACAAGTCAACCACTTGTGAATAGTCAACCGTAATAAAATTCAAAAAGTCTAAAACCAATGCAATTTCCCTTGGAATATAGTGGATTTCCGGGTCGTTAAGTCCCACGGAGGTTGAATGGTGCTTAAAAACGTTCAGATGTCGAATGATCACTAAGGATAATGATCTGTAAGGATTTTGGTTTATAATTACACTACTGACTGATTGGAATTGTATTTGGATACAGAATTATAAAGCACAACAATCAGATTAAACAAACTTGAACGCGTACGTTTACTAAATTTTACGTAAACGTACAAAATAAAACGTAAATATAAAAGAATAAAACACCTATGGATCTAAAAATGATATTTTTACAATCCTAATAATAAAAGAAAATTATTGGAAAATTAAAATTATTTTATAACTATTTATTTAATTATTATTAATTAAAAATTATTTTTAACTATTTAACAATACACTTAAATACAAGAAAATATAAAATTAACCTAGAAAATTGAAATTTTAATTTAGAAAAATCTAAAATATTAGAAAATTAATTTTAAAACTGAAAAGATATTTTTTATGCTTTTTATTTATTTATTATTAATTATTTAATACTTTTTAACTATTTTAAATTCTAATAAATACTAAACAAACTAAGAAAATTCTGAAATTTTTTCTATAAATATCTTATAATGACAGAAAGCTAAGAAAATTATAAAAACAGAAAGTGCTTAATAATAAGCTGAAAAAGAAAATTAAAAAGCTAATTTATATTAAATAAACGCTATCACTATTTTTAAAATGATGTTTTTGTGATTTTTCTTTTATAAACCTATTATACTACTAATAATAAGCAACTTTAATGAAAACAAAAATTTTGGAACTTAAAAATAAGCAGTTTGAGAGCTTATGAGATCAACAGTTTAAGTTTTTGGCTTATTTTGATTTTTTAAGCTCAAACAAGCTTCACAGTTGGAACCAAAGATAAAATAAGATACAAATAAGCTAAAGTTACTTAAATGAAGCTAAAAGATACAAAGAACCACACTGAAAAGCTCAAGATAAGCTAATAAGCAATTACAAAATACCCTCTCAACCAAACAGGCTTGCAGTCAAACTTATAAGCAATTTAAGCTTATGAAATAAGCTGAAAAGCTCAAAATAAGAACTGAGGTATTGAGATGAGCTGGTGGGGTGTCCAAAAAGCCAAAGCTCTCACTATGGGGTCCACTAATAAGCTCTGTGTGAGCTTGTGAAAAAGCCACAATTTCACTGACTCAGTGAATGCTGAGAAATGGACAAAACTAAAAGCTGATTGCAGCCCTATCAAATAAGCTAGAAATGGAAAAATGATTGCTGGAACTTTGAGATGGGTTGATAAGCTTCTCAAAAAGCTATGGGTCAAAAGTTAAGGTTCACTAATAAGCTCTGTGTGAGCTTGTGAAAGTGGCTTATAAACACTGACTACTTAGTGTACACAGAAATGGGACAAGGTAAAAGCTACTTGCATCCCTAATAAATAAGCTAAAAAGTAGAAAATAAGCACTGGACTAAAGAGATGGTAGTTAAGCTACACAAAAAGCTAAAGCACACAAGCTGGGACTCACTAATGAGCTTTTGACAAGCTTATGAAAAAACTCAATCAATCGTGCAATGTGGCACTTTTTTAGAAAATGGTCTAAAGTAAGCTAAGAAATAAGCAGTTAAATAAGCTAACTAGAAATTATAAAAAATACTATGATAAATATGAGCAGTTGAATATTAATATCCCAAAAGCTCAAATCTTGAAACTTAATATTAAATCCTATATAAAATTATCTAGTTTATTCAAAAACTGATTAAGCTGAAATTTTGACTTTTTAAGTTATACTAAAAAGTTGACTTATATGAACTTTGGATTGATCCTACTCACTGATTATGTTATATTAACCTAAAATAAGATGAAATTAAGCTATGTGACCAAATTATAAGCTACTATGATAAATTTTATTTTCTAAATCCTAACAGTTAACAAGTAATATGAGATAAAAAGCTATTTTGACTTTTACTTGAACAAGGACTGGTTTTTATGGTTTCTTTGAGTTATTAAGACCAAGTGTGACAAACAACAAACAAGAACAAAGGCTTGGATACCTTCTAACACAGTTTACACAGTTAAACCAAACAACTCTTTTAAAAAATTGTTATGAAACTTTTCAAAGCTTAACACTGATTTAGGCCATGAAACTGATTCATAAGAACATTTAATGATATAATAAGTTGATTTAAACACATAAACACCAATAATAACAACAAAGACCTCTAAATTACTATTATGCAATGTTAAAAGTGAGAAAATGAAAACTAAGCAACTAAGGAAATTAATGAACAAGCTTGCAATATTAAGCAATAATATCACTAACATACACTAAATAAGCATAAAAACACAGAGATAAGCAATGATAAGCGTTCTACGTGATTGGTCAAAATCAAGAAATAAGCTTACAAATTGATTTCAAGCTCAAAGCGAGAACCAAAGCACAAAACCACAACCTATAGCTTCCCAAGAAGCACTAAACCAAGGGCAATCCAAAATCAACCCTGCTCCAATGTTTCTTTCATCTTCTCCACTGATTTTTGATTTTCCAACTATTTTCTAGTATTTTTTTGTATTTTTGAGTTTTACTTCTAAACTGAGTTTTATGGTTACTAAAAGCTTAGAAAAGCTTTCTGAGGAGCTTATATGAGCTTATGAGTCCAAAACAACAACTAATAACAACATTTGATCATATTGAGAATTTAAGGGGGAAATTTTGCATAAACAGAAAAGAGTGCTTAAAACTGAAATTGATGTTCACAAAAGCTTTATTATACACTAAGAACTTGAAATACAAAGCTTGAAAGCTTAAACATACACTGGAATTTAAAATTTAACTATTTCGACATAAACTAAATTAATTTACTCTAGATACTTTCCACATTGCTTCATTCTCTCTTTATATTGATCTCTTTGGGCTCTGTGTGTCGACCTCTCGAATGTTTCCCCTTGATTTCAACCCTTGAATTCATCAATCTCATCATAATCGTACACATGGCACTTTTGGCGGCAAAAGTCTTTTGAGCAGGAGTAGTGGTTTGGAAGCAATTAAAGAATTTTGTTGGATGTGGAGGTGTTAGGGAGTGGGTAAACAACTGGTAAGGTGAGGTGGAAAGGTGGAAACCAGTGCAGGTGGTTGAAACCATGGTGGTTTCGGTTTGGCGGGATTTTGTGAGAGATGAAATGCGATACGCTGGGATTTGACTTTCATTGACCCCGTTTTTAATATTAGGGTGGGGGTTCAAATGGGATATTGGCAGGGTTCAAATGGGTTTTTGGACTGGCTCAGGGTTCATGGTTCAAGGGCCAAGGTTCAAGTGTGTTGGGCTTGGGTTTGCATTTGGGCCAGCTGGGTTGGGTTTGTGTTAATAATAACAAAGGGTCCGGTTTGGTTTAGCTTATTATCATAAGGACCAAAATTGCAATTTAGCAATTTTTGAGGGACTGAACCTGCCACTTTTCCAAAGTTAACACAAGGACCAAACTTGCCAAGTTTGAATAGTACAAGGATAATATTTGATAATTTTCCATTTTTTAAATATCCGAGGACTATTTTGACACTTTTCAAAGTTGAGGGACCAAAGTTGTCATTTTGCAATTTTAAATTTCAAGGATCAAGTTTGACAACTCATGAATCCCTAGGGACTTTAAATAACATTTTTCATTATTTTGATTTATTTTGATTTACCAGGGACTATTTTTGACAACTTTTGAAACTTGGGGACTAAAGCGCCAATTATGCAAACTTTATACGTTTTCATCTGATTTTGGTATTTTTGCATTTAAAACACATAAAACACTTATTTGTGATATTTTTATCATTTTGATGCATTTCGAGTGTTTTCGGATGTTTTTGGCGATCCTAAAGGTACAAAATGATGAGTATTTGCACACTCATCATTAATCATTGTCATTACTTTGATAAGTAACAAAACTAACTTCTGCACATGAATCAAATGGTATTAAAGTAAAAGAATTGTTCGAAAGAATGTGCACGCGATACATTGTTGGTATCCACATGAAAGATTACTCAGGCTGCTCTTAAAGCAGTGTAGGAACGTTTGAATGAAAAATCTAAAGGAGGTCAAAGTCTTGACGAAACGATCAAAAGTCGAACTAGGATTTTGGTGTTGTGGTTAAAGCTTGTATGATAAGGGGTATACCGTTAAAGGTTGTAATTATGACAACTTCATCCGACACGTCCTACTAAGTGTGATGAGATAGATTTTTCAATTATAAGAATCAAGTGACCAAATTTAAACGGAGTAAGCATTGTCCATTCTTGAGCTAAATCATTTAAAATATTATGCTAAGTAGCAACTTTAACTTAATCTCACAACTCATCAAACAAGAACTGTCATGAAATTAAGTTAAGAGTTGTTAAGAAGCTTTAACATTTTTGAAAATTTAGTTAAAGTTTGAGTGTTGCTCAAGAATGATCGAATTGACATTTGTTGTATAGGTTGATGAGATCAGTGGGGAAGGTCAAGGGTATTGTCAAAGTAAATGAGTCGTTTTGAAGAAAATAAATATAGGTGATGAGAAGAAGTTCTATCCAATAGGTTAGATAAATAGGCTTAGAAGAAAGTTTTCAAGATTTTCGGAGCGATACAATAAATCAGTTCTAATATATGTAAAGAACTTTTACAAGTTAAAGATGTTTAGTAGACATCAATTGTCTAGCGAGTAAGGAAGGATTAGTCGTTTCACCTCTAGTTTTCATTAAAATTTTAATATAGTTTGTAAGAGACGCAATATCCAAAAGTTTTGTCTGTTTTTGGCGAAGTAGTCAATAGCCTAAAAAGAAATACAAGTTCTAGAGCTATGAATGGAAAACGGCAGTACACTAGAATAACGCTCAGAGCACATGGATCATCACAAACAACGTCATGAACAATTCAACCAATGATGTCGCTAAAGCCGGATATCATGTCGTCCTGAATTATAGTATGTAGATTCAAATGGTCGTAAGGAATGGAAAGGCGATGCCTAGTAAGTCGTTCCTAGGGGTTCAAAGGTTCCGACCCTCGGGATCTGTCGCAAGTACGGGATTTGATAAGAAGGTGGATATAAAACGATAGTCGGTGAAGATTTGGCAGGACTATAGACTGTAAGTACGTAATTGGAACAGAAAATATAATAAGACTTATCTTACCAAAAGTAGGACAAGGCATGTCGTGACAAAAGTACTTAGTAACTATAGCTAATCAATTCATAGTGTAACAAAACGAGGCAAGTATGACAGGAACAAACATGCTTAATGCTAAAGATAGATGTCTAACTACACGGTTCAATGCACATTATGTCAAATCAAAGCACTTAAGTTCAAGCTCATATATTGTTCTAAAGGCAAAAAAAGTCTTAGCACACAGAATGTCTAGCAGCATAGCCATAAATGCAGAAAACACGTAATGTAGATGCACACATAGACTAACGCATTCTCAGGTGATCTAAACTCTGACTCCAACCAAACATGATCTAAGGTAACTACCCCCATCATCCCATGATCCCTCCTGAATTAAGCATAGTTGATCAGGCTATGCATAATTTAGGAACAATGATGGAATGCTCGGGCTAGTCGACTTGTACCATGTTTGGGGTTTTATGAAAACTTTAGTCTGGTTATAGTAGAGATTTTTATTTTAGAAAAACCGGCATTCTCTATAACTTTTGGCTTTGATACCAATCAGTAACACCCCCAAAATCAGTCTAGCAGCGGAAGTCGACTGAAGGTGTTACTTCATAGTTCAAAGTTCCAGTTATAGAAAACGACCTTTGATCACCTGAAATGCATGAGAAAAAACGGTGCAACTATGAAAATAGTTGGTGAGTACACACTTTAAATAATATGAAAGTCTTTTTAGAAAAAGAGTTCAGATATATTTTCACAATAGAGTTAAGTCCAAAGTTTTTGAGAATGTTCCCAAGGCAAAGGCTCTGTCAAACCATCCAGTTGCAAATCCCGCTCATACAAGACTTGCAACCTATGTTTTTACAAACCATTGCGTAACAGATAGCATCATTTATGGTCAAGCACACGTGGTCATATCAAATAATAACGCCTCATATATAATAAAGTTATGCGGCAAAGCCCCAAAAATAAATAATATGCATTCCGTAGACAGGGGAAAGAGAGGTTGGCCGACCTCTAATAGCGCTATCCATATTACCTATTGCCCCACACAAGGAGGCCGCACGAACGGTACAGTATAAATTGGAAGTGCGAACGGCAAACCAATCGGGGACTTACAATGCGAATGCACTTGTTTGTACGCGACAGATCCATCATAACAACTATTATATATTATCACATAGTGACCGTTCGAACATGGGAGACTTAACTCGGAATCGCTCGAATAGGGGAGACTTTAAGTCTCCGAACTTGGGAGACTTTACTGCTCGAACATGGGAGACTTTAGGTCAAGGTCTCGCCCTCGAACATGGGAGACTTTACGCCAAGGACGTACAGTCCATTAGATTCAAACAAGTCATAAGTTCATAATTAAGTCCAAGAGTCTAAGTAAAGTTCAAAGGTTCAAGTCAAGTTATAAGGTCAAGGCAAGTCAAACGAGTTCAAAATATGTCAAAATGGTTCAAATAGTTCATAATATAGTGCAAACAATATAGCTTAAATTTAGGTTCATGCATTCCACTCAAAATGCTTAAAATAATTAAAAAGTGGTTCGCGAGCACTCACCTTGACAAGATAGCTTACGAGCACAAAAACGGAAATGAAAAACACATGATCTAGGAACCCAACGAACGCATGTCTCTACCGATGTCCTCTAATCAATACGAGGACAGATCGAGACGGAAATCAAACACGAGTACAAACATCAGCCCAACACAATCCCTACAACCAAACAAAACTCAAACCCAAACATGGACACGAACTCCAGCGAAGTACGACAACGAGGTAGCCCAACTAGGTAGTAAAGTTCTTCACGAGTTAAGTCAATCTCTACCACGAGGTTGCTTGAGTCATTCCGTACAGCGAGGTTGGGAAACATGACAACAAACGAGTGGGTGCTGGAATACATTCGCTTGTTATGGGTTGAATACTTATCGTGTTGGATTTCTTCAAACCATTAAAGACTTTGCTTGGTAATATGGACTTGCATTTTGAGATCTTGCATGGTGTAGTGAATATGATTTTGCAAGTTGGGAAAATGAAAGAAGTTGTAGGACGCATAATTCTTGTGAAAATTTACGAAGGTAATATAGCATGATATGTGAGTTCGTATTATATTACACACTTGGTTTTCATGCAAAACATGTTAGATTAATATATACGCTACATGTTTGTAAATGTTGGCATTTCATATGATATACACGTTCCATGCGGGTTGCCAACTTCGCATGATAAGAAACCACGTGTTGTTTGCATTAATGTGTGAAGTTTATTAGTTAACATGTGTGCTACAATGGGACTTGTGAATTTATTGGACGTGCCATAAGTAGATTTTTGTTAAATATTAGTTATATTAATAGTTTAGGGTATAGAAGCTATTGTTTGATTATGATAATTACTAATGTTAAGCTTTTAAGTCACGAAACTTAAAATTAGATAACATAAAAATATAAAACTTATAAAAATGTTAAAACTTATCAATATACTCCAACTAAGTATATTAAAGATATGATAACTCTAATAGGGTGCATATATGTTATTAAAATCTAATAATGTTGGTTCAAATACACGTAATATGTAAAAAGTACAAGTTTACGTATAAATGATAAAATAGAAATAGTTCATATAGAATATAACTATAAGAAAAATAAAATATATAGAACACCTAGAATGATCGTAGTCTAGTGTTGGTTACGAGTTAAGCTTACGCTGTTGAACTTACGTAATTACTTATAAAAGTAATATTACTTAAAATTTAATCAGTAATAAGTCAAAATAATAGTCAAATTATAGTCTGAAATGTACGAGTTGCTACACAGCGTCACTTCAGCAACTCACTCAAACATCAAAATACCCCGTTCGTCATAACTCAAGCCAAAACACCCCTTTGGAGACCCACCGTACCCAACTAAAACACATCATTAATACAAAATAGCCATTTAAAAAAATCAAAAAATATGAAAATGTGAGACCTAGCGTAAGCCAAATAACTGGCTCAGTAACTCACTCACGGGTAGGGGTGTCCATGGTACTAGAACCGGACCGAACCGGAACCGAAAATAAAGAAAATGTGAAACCGAGAACCGTCCTAAGTTCTTCGGTTCAGTTCCGGTACGGGAAATTTTCAGAAATTCTCGACGAAAACAAAAGTGGTTATCAAATTCATGTTTTTCGTTGTTGATCATTCATAAAGGTCATGTTATATCAATGCAAACACACACAAAATGTCTCAATAATGCAAATCGTTCCAATAATTCCATTTGTCTAAAATAACGTAAATAAAAACACAAAATGTCAAAATATAAATTTATAATTATTCAAAAGTATCAAGAACACTCATTTGTGTTACAAACCTCAAAAAACGCTTAATGCTCCATCACTTGTTTCTCTTTATAACTTTGTACCGCTTATTCCATCTCTTTAACAACCTCGTCATTATTCAAAATATCTTTAATTTCATCTTCATTTATTTTCATTCTCACCTCAATATTATAGTTTATCAATATAAGCGAATTTGTCATATACGAAGGTTTATTTTTTGATCTCATCAAATCGTAACATGGTGACGTTGGTATTTGAAATTTTGAATCTTTGAATGATATTAGTAATGTAAAACACTAAAACCGATAGCTTGGTGTTATTTTGAATGGATTAAAGGTTAGGGTTTTTAGGTTTTAGATTTTTATTGTTACATCTTACAAATAAGATTTTTTTTTGTCATGGAGAACTCCTGGTGCAGCGAGTGAATAATTGATGCAGGATTTCTTGACCAGGTTTTAATATTTATAATTGTCTCGTTTACCTATGGTCTACCTTATGCACTCACGGGCAGTGTACCCGGTCGTGTGTAGTGTAGTAATAGGTAAAACCGATGTCGTCCCAAGAGCTATGTGAGCGGATTCTAAATTAAGTCTATGTGTCACTGGTTTTAACTGATCGAGGTTGAAATGATTAATTAAGCTAAAAGCAAGAAATAAATGCGTAAAATAAATAGAGGTTGTGATCAATGGAGAGAAAGTGTGCTAACCTAATTACTCATCTATCGTGTAATGTCTATGTTTTATTACTTCCAATTGATTCAAGTGAGGGTTTAAGTCGCTAGGACAACATTTGGTCAATTCGTCCTAACCTATCAACAAAGGCTCCTACCCGACGTCAAAGGTTTACCCCCTGGGGAGTCGAGGGTCTAAAGTCACCTAAGCCAAGTCATTAAGTACCCTACATGCAAGATTCGAAATAATGAGTGCCCGGGCGCTAGCATCTTAAACACTCATCCCTAACTTCTTAAGTTCATACGGACGACCGGTGATCATTTGGTCAGTTCGCACAAGAGAGGAAGGGTCGTCAGTTGGTCAATTCTTACCCTTCCAAACTATACCTAACTACTTAGGATCAGTTGGTCAATTCTCTTAAGCAACTAGATACGACCGCATTTCAAAACTACCAAAGCTAGGGTAACTACCAACGAACTATGCATGCATACACTAGAAACAATTATACGGAAGCATGAAAACATAAATAATACATTCAAAGAATCATAACTAGGCTAGCACCAAATGTGCTTAGCCGATCATATTAAAAGAAATAATGAATTCGATATTTAACATAATGAAAGACATGAATTAAAAGTAAAAGATAGAAATGATTTCTAATGCTTATCGATATGAAGTGGATCCTCCTTTAGAGATGGCTCCGTATGCTCCGAATGATCTGCCTTTGGAACCCTCTTCATGTTCTCTGACTTTAAGTTGTGAGTGAATGATGTGAAATGCAGAATTTAGGGCTTTTATTTATAGGCACGATCCTAGTTACGGCGTAACTAGAGTTGAGAGTTACGCCGTAACTTAATTATCCTCCAAATGAAACTCTCGTTAAATAGATTACGGCGTAACATTAGGGAAAGGTTACGCCGTATCTTCAATACATAACTCTTTTAAGTGGACTACGGCGTAATGCTTGTTGAGGAGTTACGGCGTAGTTGATGGAGGCGCGAAATATTTCTTAACCTTGATGATTACGGCGTAACCTTAGTTGGGAGTTACGCCGTAATTTTTGTTGAGTAAGCAATCTGAGACAAAACACTAGCTACAGCGTAATGTGAGAGAATAAGTTACGCCGTAGTTTCTTCATGAGTAGCATACTATCATAAACCGTTAGGAAAATCTCCAAAACCGCTTCTCTTAAGCTCCAATGCTCATAATTTACCTGAAAGTGAAATATAAAGGAATACAAGCGTAAATCCATATAAATGACATAAAATATGAGCATTATCGAGGGAAATTGACACTTAAAAGTCAGGACTATTTGATATTATCAAATATCCCCCCACTGAACTCTACTTGCCCTCAAGTAGACCTTATTAGAAAATTTTCTAAAAAGATATCCACCATTGCCTGGAATATATGAGTTTAAAAATCCCTTATGCTAGAATAAATCAAAGCTGAACACCTCACGAAATGGGAACAAACACTCAAATTCTCTCATCTAGTGTAAGTGTCAATTTTGGGGTGATCACTCAAAGCACAGTCATAGCATGTATTCTATCATAAGCTTGGCGGTTACACAAATCTCCACCACTAGAGTTAAAGACTAAACAATTATTGAAGGAAATAAGGGTGGACACAATATTAGGTTAAGGGTGATATGTCATTACTAACGTGTCATGTCAAAGTAGACAAAATCAATGATACATGACCAAATACATGGCCAAGACACCAAAGATTGCTCGCTTCATCACCTAGACACGCTTCATGACTAAAGGGTAGGATAAGACATGGGAAATAATTGGTGTAAAATAAAAATAATGAAAAAAATAGTCTTAACCTATAACCAAGTTGTCACCGCCTACCGTTCATCCAAATTTCAAGCTTTAAGGTGAAGAAACCGGATCATGATATAACAAGTAGATGTGCCATTAGCGGACGTCATGATGGGCACATTACCTATTCTCCAACTGTTGGCATAATAATTGCCAACTCAATTCTTCAAATGTGACCGAGGTGGTCTCGTCGATGCTTAATACCTTATGAGCTCCTATCATAGTGCTTATAACCTTGTACTTTACAATAAACAATAAACTACTACTTTTTTTTTTTCGAATCATCAATTTTTTTTTTCATAACTACAAACATAACATCCCCCAACTAGAGATTAACATATAATGAGAATATGGGGGGTCTTCAATGATCTTCAAATATAATTCTTTGACGAAAGCGTGATTTCTGAACCTTTCTACTTGAACCTTGAACTTAGGCAAACAATGACTTCCCGATCACAAATTAAGACTCACGGTAAGCTAAGGTGAATGTGTGTAACGAAACAAACATAAAGGGTATGAAATGAAAGGAAATGCTTTGAAGGGTGTATCTAGAGGTATCTTGCACTAAAGGTGAGTGCAACAAAAGGGTTTATCGTGGGGGTCGAAAATTCGAGGTGACTAATCAATAGACACACAAGGAGAGGCTATTTGGGTGATAATCCTAAAAAATATTGCCTTCTCAAACTGATTGTTCCATATATATTAAGCGAACTCAACATACATCGTCTATGGTCTCGAAATGATGCAAATGCCAAGTTCTAAAGTTTACAAGCTACCGGCACACTCATAATTTGGTGGATTTGGGTAAATAAGTGGAAACGGATAAGGCTAATCTCACCATAAAAAATCAAGGGTTATAATGTGCTCGGCTAAGGTCTAATCTAGTTAAGTTAAGAAAAACATGTCAAAATTTTAAAAATGACATAATTTTTCAAAATAAACTAGAAAAACGAGGGCAAATAAGTTCAAGTAATAATTCTACTCCCCCCCTCTTGAGATGTACAAAGTCCCTTTTGCACTAAATGTTAAATAAAGGTGAAGATAAAGTAGAATTAGAGTGAGAACTTCCTTGAAATTTGCTCCTAAAAAGAAAGAAGGCCCACGAAGAAAATCATGCCTTCGCTTAAGCATCCACGAGCAAACTTTAATCCCTGAAATCACAACTAACCAACAAGCATAAAAGAGAAAGAGAAAAAAAATAACCAAAAGAAATCTAACTCACTTTCGTAGGAATCATGGTTGCATTTAGCATATGTAACAAGCCTTTTAAACCACTTGGTGTCCCAAGTGGACGAGTGTAGTCTCGTGAGGGCTTACAGGGAACATACCCACAAAGTTCATTTAAAACTAATACAAGGTTATTGTGTTAATATAGAAAGAATTTATATTGCAAGGTGAATTACTGCGTAACCATAATGAGGAGTTACGCCATAATTGTGGTTAAACCTGGAAATCAGCTACTGAGAAGCTGTTACGGCGTAGCCATGTAATGAGATTACGCCGTAATGGTTGATAACCTAGAGAGAATCGGCATCTGAGGACATGTTACAGCGTAACCATGAGGATGAATTACGCCATAACTTTAGGACAGAACAGGTCCCCATTTTAATCACTATGAATTCGTCTCCAATTCCTGCAAAATGTTAAAAACACATAACCCAAAAAAATAAAAACAAAATAAAAATGAAATGGATAATTCGAGTTGTCCCCCAAAAGAGCACTTTTCTTTATTACCGAGTCTTTAAGTTAGACTCAAAGCCGTGGGGCTTATGGTGGCCTTCGAACTTGGCCAGCCTCGTCCATATCTTTCATTAGGTTGTGTCTGACCCATGCGACATTAGTAGCGGTGCGAATAAACTCCTTCTCAATTTTCCGAACCTTGGAAAATTTTTCATCCGACCCCAAGTGATACTTTGTAATTTCAAATTTTTCAGCTATAATTGGTGGCTGCCTTTTGTATGGAATACCAAGAAGTTTGCATCTCCGTTGTTCGTATGCCTCATCATCTGGGTCAGTGAACCCGTCATGACCTTGTAGTTCAAGGCAATCCATAATTCCTTCAATATCATCATCACCAGACTCTGTTCCTTTAAACCACTCGTCATCTTGCAATTTCCCGATAACCTCACTCTTACACTCTTCTTTTTCATCACCTCATGTATCCTTGTTATCATCATTCATCACCTCACTAGTATCGTTAGGAATATCTTCTTCACTTGGGTCTTCTTCACTCATGCAACCCCTTCCAAATTTTTTCTTTAATGCAAGCCTCCACTTTTCCATACTTGATTTTAACCCAATCATCAAATCCTAACTTATCTAACCAAGGTAGATCCGTTCTCTCATTGTCGTTAGTCGAGGTCCACAAAAACTCGCCATTCCCAACTCTAGCTATGCTACTCCCCCCGTTACAGTCTTCGTCAAACGGGTTACAAGAAGCCCAAAATATTTCACGCAACGGTTTTTACCTTTTCACAACAATGTTTTCGAACCGTCTTGTCGGTTGGTCTTGCTTGAGTCATTATCAACAATTCCATAATCTGAGAGTGACTTGCTTGTTGTTTTATGAACTTTATCAATACTGGGGGTTTCACAGTTAACATTGCGACTAAGATCTGCCCAAATTCTCCTTTTAGCATTATTGTCTATCTCGCCATAAACAATATGTACCCATGCATCGAATGTAATAGTCCCGTCATTAGTTGAAAACCACAGGTACTTATCGTTTTTCACCCTTTCCTTGTCATCTCCACCATCACAAATGTCATCAAAGGGGTTACACGAAGCCTAAAGGTCGTACCATTTGTCATTGTCCACAGGAATAGCTTTGCACCAATGGTATTTCATTTTAGAAGGGTACTTTAGATCCATGTTCTGAATTTCGGGCCAATCATTTTCAGGTTCAGGCTTTTGTACTGAATTAATGTTACGCCGTAACCTTGTAGAGTTGTTACGACGTAACCCGCCACTGTTGCGTTTTTCAGCTTCAGTTTCCTGCATGGTGATTTTTAGTAATGCAGTGCTCGTGTGTGATGGTGCTAGGAACAACTTTTTTCTTCCCTTTTTTGACAACACAAACAACTTCAATAGGGTGGCATTTTCCTACATCATCCATGTTGAGAGTAAGCTTCCTATCATTGATTTTTTTAAAGTTATGACTTTTTAAAAAACATTAATTTTTGCACGTGCGGTAGCCAGAAGAGGTCTACCTAGGATTAGTGGAATGTCGAGATCTTCTTCCATGTCTAATATTACAAAATCAACATGAAGAGTAAAATTATCAATCTTAATTAGCACATTCTCTACAACCCCCCGAGGTATGCTAACTGTCCTATCTGCCATTTCAATGGTCATGCAAAGAGGTTTGATAGGCCCAAGATTAAGTCTTTTGCACTTAGAAAATGGCATGATACTAATACTAGCTCCTAAGTCGGCTAAAGCATTAATATTATGTAAGTTATTAATAGAACAAGGGAGAATAAAACTTCTTGGGGTCCTTTTTCTTTAGAGGTATTTGATTGAGGACAACAGCTGAACATCGGGCATTTACCTTTACTTCATTTCCCACGATCGCACCATGTTCTTCGTTGGTATGTTGGTTAACTTTCCGAGCTTTCACATTGTCATCATCCATTTTTGATTGATTGGAGAAACAAGCAACTTCTTCTTCCAAGTACCTGAAAGGGGTGTAGAGAGGTCTTCCATCATAGGAAAATATGGCTTTGCAGGAACCATCGTCATTTTTTGAGCTGCCTTTATGAATTTCATTTGCCAAAACCTCATGTTTTCTTTCGGTGTTCTTCAAAGCCTCATGGTGAGCTAGGAGATTGGCTTTTGTTTCCACTTGAAAATTTTTGAACAAATTATCCCTATCAGCCTATCGCTTGGCATCTTCTTCCAAATACATATTTATTGATTCTTCAAGTGAAGGTTTCCTTTCTTCGTAAGGAGTTCAGTTTCCCTTATAGCGGAATCTATCATCATATCGTTGGAAGGGTCTTCCAAGTTCCATCTCCATACTTAACCTTTTCGATTTGGGGATTGCCGTTCTCCAAAGTGCAATCTTTGGCTAAGTAGCCCCCTCCACACGTGTCGCATCCTACTCGAATAGCATGCACATTTTCCTGCAGTTTCTTCATATCTCGGTCAAGGTTTTCGATCTTATTAGTAATGGCCACAATGCCATCCAAATCACTTTCCCTTCCTCTATGGCTTCCCCCTTTGTGCCATTTTTGAGAATGGTCGGCCATTTTTTGAATAGCTTCAATGGCTAGTTCAATGGCTAGAGTAGGGGTCATCCTAGGAATTGGCCCCTGCGAATCGAGCATCTGCCTTGAGGAGATGTTTATACCATTGTAGAAGACATTTACCTTTTGCTGGCTATTAAGGTCATGAGTAAGGCATTTGTACAGGAGTTTGTTGTATCTTTCCCAAGCCTGATACAACGTCTCATTACCTTCTTGCTTGAAATTATGGATCTCCTCGAGTTGCTTTGCTATCCTATACGGAGGACAATACTTTTGAATGAAATACGCGTTTAGGAGAGCCCATGTATTAACTGTCCCAGCTGGCAATCTGTCGACCCATGTTTTAGCTGCTCCAGTGAGTGTAATAGGGAACACACGTAACATGACAGCATCAACCCTTAGAAATTTAAATAGGCTGACAATGTATTCCACTTTATTCACATGCTCGTAAGCATCATCAGTAATGCTTCCGGAAAAGGGATTCACGCGAAGCTCCCTCATGAATTGTGGCTTGATTTCGAACTGAGTGTTGTCAGCAATGGTTGGCCTAACAAGTCCCAGCCCTTGTTCATCCCGAGTCATAGCAAGATACTCCTCGAGAGTAAGATTATCAATGTCCATGACTGCCATGGTACCTGAAACTTAAAGAAAATCATGAGAAAACAAAAATTTTAAATGAACAAAAACAAAAATAAAATACTTAACAAAAATCCTAATATAGCTCCCCGGCAGCAGCGCCAAAAACTTGATGCAGGATTTCTGACCAGATTTTAATATTTATAATTATCTCGTTTACCTATGGTCTACCTTATGCACTCACGGGCAGTGTACCCGGTCGTGTGTAGTGTAGTAATCGATAAAACTGAGGTCGTCCCAAGAGCTATGTGATCGGATTCTAAATTAAGTCTATGTGTCACTGGTTTTAACTGATTGAGGTTGAAATGATTAATTAAGCTAAAAGCTAGAAATAAATGCATAAAATAAATAGAGGTTGTGATCAATGGAGAGAAAGTGTGCTAACCTAATTACTCATCCTATCATGTAATGTCTATGTTTTATTACTTCCAATTGATTCAAGTGGGGGTTTAAGTCGCTAGGACAACATTTGGTCAATTCGTCCTAACCTATCAACAAAGGCTCCTACCCGACGTCAAAGGTTTAACCCCTGGGGAGTCGAGGGTCTAAAGTCACCTAAGCCAAGTCATTAAGTACCCTACATGCAAGATTCGAAATAATGAGTGCCGAGGCGCTAGCATCTTAGAAACTCATCCCTAACTTCTTAAGTTCATCCGGACGACCGGTGATCATTTGGTCAGTTCGCACAAGAGAGGAAGGGTTTTCAGTTGGTCAATTCTTACCCTTCCAAACTCTACCTAACTACTTAGGGTCAGTTGGTCAATTCTTCTAAGCAACTAGATACGACCGAATTTCAAAACTACCGAAGCTAGAGTAAGTACCAACGAACTATGTATGCATACACTAGAAACAATTATATGAAAGCATGAAAACATAAACAATACATTCAAGGAATCATAACTAGGCTAGCACCAAAGGTGCTTAGCCGATCATACTAAAAGAAACAACGAATTCGATGTTTAACATAATGAAAGACATGAATTATAAGTAAAAGATAGAAATGATCGCTATTGCTTATCGATATGGAGTGATTCCTCCCTTGGAGATGGCTCTGTATGCTCCGAATGATCCGCCTTTGGAACCTTCTTCACGTTCTCTGACTTTAAGTTGTGAGTGAATGATGTGAAATGCAGAATTTAGGGCTTGTATTTATAGGCACGATCCTAGTTACGGCATAACTAGAGTTGAGAGTTACGCCGTAACTTAATTATCCTCCAAATGAAACTCTCGTTAAATATACTAGGGAAAGGTTACGCCCTATCTTCAATACAGAACTCTTTTAAGTGGACTACGGCGTAATGCTTGTTGAGGAGTTATGGAGTAGTTGATGGACGCAAAATATTTCTTAACCTAGATGATTACGGCGTAACCTTAGTTGGGAGTTACGCCGTAATTGCTGTTGAGTCGGCAATCTGAGATAAAACACTAGCTACGACGTAATGTAAGAGAATAACTTACGTCGTAGCTTCTTCATGAGTAGCATACTATCATAAACAGTTAGGAAAATCTCCAAATCCGCTTCTCTTAAGATCCAATGCTCATAATTTACCTGAAAGTGAAATATAAAGGAATACAAGCGTAAATCCATATAAATGACATAAAATATGAGCATTGTCGGGGGAAATTGACAATTAAAAGTCAGGACTATTTGATGTTATCAATAATCTTTTGTAACAGTGTGTTAGAAGAGGCAGTGAGAACAATGTTATCTACATATAGTAATAGGTAAGCCGTATTTGTCCCCTGCCTGTAGGTAAAAAAAGATGAGTCACATCGGCTATGAGAAAATCCAGTGCGAGTGATGTAAGAGGCAAAACGATGAAACCAAGCTCTAGGCGCCTGTTTGAGGCCATACAGAGCCTTGATAAGAACGTACATAATCGAGTGTCTTGAATCTCACGAATCCCTGAGTGATACATATAAACAGTCTTAGATAAGTCACCATGCAGAAAAGCATTCTTGACATCAAGCTGGTGAATCTGCCAGTGCCGAGAAGCAGCTAAGCTCAAAACAGTCCGAATAGTGCCCGGTTTAGCTACCGGACTAAATGTCTCATCTACGTCAACCCCATCAACCTGGTTAATGCCATTCGCCACAAGGCAAACCTTGTAGAGACTAAGAGTGCCATCAGCCAAAATCTTGTGATGAAAAAGCCACATACAATGGATAATGTTGGTGTCAGCATGTCGAGGTACCAGAGTCCAAGTTCCATTTTTAATAATCGAAGTATATTCGTCACGCATAGCATTTTGCCAATTTTTGTCATTGACGGCGTCACGATATGATTTAGGTAAAGGAGAAATTGAAGAGACAAGCATGTTGGGACGCACAATGGGACGATTAGTCCCGACACGAAATCATGTGACCATGGAATGAGTTGACACAGGGTTTGGGTTGTGGGGAGGGCCAAGGATAATAGTTGGGGATGTGGCGGGGGGAGTTGGTGTGGCATTTGAGGTTGTGTAAGACGGGTCTTGAGGAATAGAAGTTGGTGTGGGTGTGGGTGGATCAGGTGTGTAAGACTGCGCAGGAGTTTGGGTGGGTGGATGTGAGGGAATAAAAGTTGGGTTTATATCAGGGGAATCATCTAAGAAGTTATATTGTGGTGCGGATGTGGGTTTTTATGGTGCCTGTAAGATATTGAATTTCACATATACATCATAACATTAACACTTTAGGCGTATAGATGATTTAAGAGAGAGAGAAAGTGGGATATTCTAGAAAGAGAAACTCATGTAATGTTAGATTACCAAAGAACATCCAACCCTCTACCTTGCAAGGTAGAGGGTATTTAGAGGTTACAATCTAAACGACCTCCTGACGGCCTGTGGATCAGGGATACAATGGGTAAAGACCCGCCCTTCCTCCACGGTGTAGCACTAAACTAAATAATTAACTAAATGACTAGTAAATAACGTAATGTCTATGAGCTAACTTATGCTAGATAATATTTGGGGTGACCGATACTTCACTAAGGAATTTTTCTAATTCCTAACAATCTCCCCCTAAGGGAGGTCACCCCATGTTATACATTTAGATTTCTAGGATTCAAATTTAATCTTCAGTCTTGAGCTCGCACACTTTTCTTCTTCAAAGTACTCAAATTATATGATTCTGTGATGATTCCATCATTGTTCAACTAAGATGTATGTTTCGTGGAGGTTATGATCTGATCCACCATGATGACCCTTTTGAGCATAACTAGAGATCATCGGCAATTATAGATCTCAAGATCACCCATTGTTGTGTTGCCACATATGATGTTGTGATATTTGGACCAACATGCTCACATTCTCGGATCATGATATCTTCTTATCGAGTAGCGGAAGCTTTAGATGATTCATGATATTGGCGGCCGTAGCGGTAGCATGGAGTGAAAATTTTAGAGTCATTGATGCACCAATCATGATTTCTTTAGATATGAATGTGTTGTGTGAGCATGCGGCCGTGGATTGACCGCTCCATTCTGATCAGCTGCAAATGTCGGGGTGTACCTGCATAAGACAGTTAGCAATAAAGCGTACGAAAGTGTCTTTGATCACTTTCATCGAATTGAGGTACACGCCCACGCTTCCGTTGATCAAGTACAAGTCTGCCTGTGATCGAGGAAGGATTCCTAAGAATCTCCTTGGCAGGGTTTCATGCATGTTCTAGCCGTTCTCAAACCGAACGTCTCAAAGAAGACAACACGGAGGTGAGTGAACCAAATGAAATGAGATTCACTCGATTGATGAAAAGAGACTTGAAAATCAATCATGTATTGCTCAATAGAAATTGTTTTTGCAATACAACGAAGGTTTTATTGAAAATCAATTATCAATCATAAACACCTTTTATTTTGAGAAATAGGCACACGGTCGATGTGCTAAAGAAAAGAGTTTTTAAGCACAACAACCGGTTTTTCAAAGGTATCCGCAATCCATAACCGAACCGGATTTATCCAAAAGATTGAATCTCTCCATTGTTTTCGTCCAGTTGTCACATGGTTGATCTATTGGATAGATCTCACATGCCACCTACCGGGAGCTTGTTTGATGTTGGCTCCAGAAGGCTTTCCATCTTCATTGTGAATATTTTTATTATATCACTCGGATATTCTGGCAATACCACAAGGATAATGCGTAGGACTCAAGATATAATCTTTCTTTCCACATTGTGTGAAACAGAGACTTGATTGAAGGTGTCTTAATGAGATTTATAGATGATCTCGTGGCACTAGACTCAATTTGTGCATATTTGGATCTGAATTGGAGACTAGGAGAGGGTATCCTTCTTCAATATCAACAATCTCTAAGAGAAAGTCGATAGATAATGTCGGTTCCCGTGAGAATGAAACAAGTCCTTTTAAGAGGAACTTGAGTGGTTTGGAAAGTTGAAGTGCAAAGGCGTCATTGGGTCCATGACGTCTTGTCTTCAATACCGATGTTACCATCGTAGAGCATATGAATTGAACCGGTTTACGCCACTAAGGTTGAATAAATGGAGGGCTATTTGTTTTCACCCTTTTCTCATTCAATTCTTTTAATTCTTCAACCCCTTCAGTGCTTACCGAGACTTCATAGCTAGAACCTTGTTGGGTTTATTCTAGTACTAGCTCAGACTCAGTCCGCACTCTTCCCATATCTCATTTTTCTTCTTTTATCATCATACCTAAGAACTCTACACTAACTAGTGGATAGTCCATGGGTAGATCCCTCCGGTTCTGGCGGATCATGGGAACAAATACCTAACCTTATCATCCTTATATCACCGTACATAAAGTAAAGTTGGTCGGTCTATTTGGTATTGTTCATCCGCCATTTGGAACCAATTGAAAACCATTTGAAAATCAATCCGGATACTTGTGATATATTATCAAAGCATTTTGTACCTGAATTGTTTTTGATATTTTTGAACAAGAGCTCCCCCTCAACATGTGCATCAAGTGTTTGAAATTGTTTTGCACACGGAGGCAAGAGAAAGAATTAACTTCTTTGATTACCATTTTCTAAAAATATCAACATCACTTCCCTAATCGAATCAAGTAGATAAAGCATTTTTGGGAAGGATGAGGTTTTCATGATTTTGCTCCCCCTCAATATGTGCCTCGAGATTGGAAAAGAGTTTTGCACATACTAGAGGGAAGTTCAATGAAGTACAACCATGATCACCAAACATTAAGAAATCATTAAACACACAATCAAGGTACCTTATGTAATAGCATGAAAAATTTTGTACCTTGAAGGTTTGAATTTGTTTTAAAATGCTCTCCCTTAATATATGCTTCGAGATTTGAAAATTGTTTAGCACATATTAGAGATCAAGATGCACTTAAAATGGTCATCTTTTAACATCTTTCATATTTATATCACATTTTCTTCCCCGATCAAAAATTTCAAATACTTTGAGATTTTGGATCTCAAGTGATTTAAATATGTATGAGACAAAACATTTGTTGGAGAAAAATGTGTCCCATTTTTATATGATCGAGAGTGGACAACAGAAGTTCCCTTTCTTTGACATAAAGGGAAACCACATGACATACCCTACCACTATTACATGCATAATAGTTGTTCATAGTTTGTACATCACAGTTTACATACATAATACAAGACAGAAATGACATCCGGAAAATATCTTTATTCAGTCCTTTGAAGAAGCTTGTAATGACCTGCCCGAAGTCTTCCACCCACAAAGCTTTCAAGGTTTCGATAGATCATTCTGGTCTTCAATCTTCGTTTGATTGCCGCAATGAACTCTTCACATCTCTTCACATCTTCATCGGACCGAATTTCGTTTTGTCCCCCGGCTTCATTTTAATTTTGATGTTCTTTACTCTAGAGTTTAATTCTTCTTCGACCATTTTGAGTGTTCCATCACTGAATTTGTATAACTCACATAATCTCATTAACATCCTTGAACCGTATCCGTCGCCGTGAAGATGACAAGCTCTGGGGGTGTCAATCACTTTATATTCATGATGGAATTCAAGTCCACTGGCTTCCCAATTTGGTCTTGTAAGATTGACTCGAGTCGGTAGCTTATTCCCAATTGAAAGTCTCCAACTCTTAGTCGAATGACCAAGCCTCTGATCCATTGATTGACAGAAGCAGAGAGAGCCTTCTTCTCGGCAGAAGATGGTCAAGGTGTCCTTGGAGGTTCGAAGATAGAGATCTTCAAAATCATTAGGCATCGATGTTTGAAGTCGCTTTCTATGATGTGCTCTTTCAAGTCACTCTTCAAGAACAATCTTCTTCAGGTAGTCATACACATAGATAGGGAAGATCTCTATACCAATAACACTAAGAATACGCAGTCCGGATCGAACGCTTACGCTCTTCTTGGCACTATGCCTTTCGATGTAGAATTCCTTCTTCTTGAACCACCAATGTGAGATCCCATATGAAGCTGCAGTGTCATATTGATTCTCTTTGTTCGCCTGTAATTGATCCGGAACCATCTGTTCGAGACCTTGATCAGTGTAGGTAGCTGCCTTCATCTTTGAAATTGATAGAGCGGGTCTTCTTTGTGAGAGGTGTGTCCACATAGATAGTCCGGATCATGGTTAAAGAAGAATTCGATGAATGGTCATAAATCCCGTGTTCACCGCCAGGGAAGAGGGTTGTATACATCAAACCTATTGATCTGTTCACCAACTTGATCATTCAACATTCTATAGCATTCCTCCATTTGATATTGAAGTTGATTAGCATCCGAGTGGAAGACTTTGACTATTTCATAAGTTGGACCTTCAAGATCTTTAGGGGTGATGGATGTAATTTCCTTCTTCTCACAAAACCACTTTATAAAGCTCCCCATATCTCCTGTAAAGTGAAGAAGAGAGTCTTCACGGAGCTTCATGGTTGGAAATGATAGTTGAAGCCCAATTGTTTGCTGGATTTGTTGACTCTGACTCGGGAATAACCCATGAGGGCTCAGGAGTTTGTGGTCTTTCTTTAGAGAGCCAACTTCGAATGGTGTCCTTTGAAGGTGCAGCTCTGGAAGCGATTCTTCATTAACAACTTGATCTTCAGGGATAGAGGAGACTGTAGATGTGAACCTTGAGTCAACCGTGGACCGTGCTGCGATTTCTTTTGCGTCCTTGATTTTCGATGAACTGGGTTGATTGACAGGCTTTGGTGGTGATGATGGTGGTTGTGGTGGAGGTGTGGAGGTTGTTTTAGAAGATCCACCAACTCAGATGTTCCAAAGACCCCAGCTTGGAGGTGGAGGAGGAAGAGGATCTTTATGACCTTTACGCAATGTTTCCAACACTACGGTTCTCCTTTTCTTCTTAGCTTTTCTTTCTCCAACGTCTATCAAGAACTGTACATGATTATCGTACTTGATTGATTCTTCGAGAGCCTCATAAAGCTTCTTATGGACCTCATGCTTATCTTCCACTTCAAACATCTTATCTCGAAAGTACGCTCTTATATCACGATAGGAAGATCCTTGAATCGTCTAAGTAGAGGAGCCTCCATTGCCCATTCCATAGCATCTTTAACTTCTCCTTCAATGGCGTCTGCCACCCCTTCATCAAAGTTGAGGTGCTCCAGCCTATAGACACGATCCACAAGGGAATCTACGGATTTCGGTAGTTGTCTTTCAAGAGCTTCAATTCTTTTCACCGCTTTGTCAAGCTTGATCTGAGGTAAGAATTTGAGGTGGTGAAGCAGTGGGGTTTCTACATCAGCAATTGTGACCGGCTCAAAGGATAGAGTCTTCTGGCATTCGGGTGAACGTCGCGGTTACTTGATCGTTTGGGAGGTGGAAGTGCAGTTGTGAGTAGAGGTGTTGTCATAGGTGGAACGGATGATGTGTCTTGTTGAATTTTGACATTAAACATGGATTGTGCATCCTCCTTGTCATTATCTTGCTTGGAAGACTCATAATCAATGGGTTTGTCATTTAAGAACTGATCGCCAAAAGTGAATTCAGTATCTAGGTTCTTAAATGATGATAGAGAACTGGTAGAAAGATTTGGTTCTTCCAAGGGCATGGTCTCATCGGATCTTGACTGGATTCTCCCCGAGACTTGATGTAACTTATCTTCAACATTTTGTTCACACAGGATACCACTTGTAGCAGGATTCACTTCGGTGCTAGATGCTTCCTTTTCCAATCTAGATGGTTCATGAACTGATGACGATTCAACACTTCTTTTCTTCAGATCAACTTGAGTGGTAGTTCTTGATGGTGAGGAAGAAAAGGTAAGGAGCGTGTGAGCAGCTTGTTCATCTCCAACAATTCTTTTTCCCTTGTCTTGTGTGATTGGTGTTGTTTGTCGAGGCACTTGATCAGGCTCTCTTAGCACTACTCCACCTACCGGTGCTTTCACATTCAAACTTTCTAGGCTTTGCTGGATTCCTAGTTGCGAGAGCAAAGATCATCTTCATCGCTTAACCTTGTATTATCCCTTGAAACCTTCGTATTTTCACCAATTTCCTTTTCCACTTTCTTCCTTTTTGCTTTCTGCTTCTAGGATGCGGTGTCTGAATGTTGTGACCTTTCACGTCTCTTTTTAGGAAGAGAGGCATAGGATGCTTGTGAAATGAAATGGACTTGGGAGCATTGGGTTGTGGAGGAGTGGGTGTGACATCGCCAGAGGAACCGTAGCTCTTTTCTTGTATTGTTTGAAGTAGTCATTCTTCTTGATATCTTCCGTGAGTAGAGTATCAGGAATTGGCAATCCAAATATTTCATTATCCATACCTCTAGGAACATATTTCAGGTTTCCTAAAACAAATTCATCTTTTGCTTTATGTAGAGTTGATTCAATCCTAGGATTGAAGTTGTGAGTTTGTTGCAAGTCACCGATAACAAGCTTTGAAAATCGATGGGAATCACAAGCTTGTTTTGTTTCTTTCGCCTTGAGCTTTGTTCGGAAATTTGTTCTATCATATATGAATGTGTGCATTGATAAAGAAAATTCTTCCCAAATACGATCTGAGACATGCACATCAACCCTATTGACAATTCCCCATAGGATTTGCAAGATGGGAATTCTCACTTTATCGAACCCGATGTTTTGCGATAAGCACAAGTTGAGAATAGTTGTAATAGCTCTCCGTGGTTGATACATGTGTCCAGTGATGATGTCGGAAGCCCTTAAGATGCTTTGTTCGATAACCCAAACCAATTAGAAAGACAATTAGATCGTCAGCACCGGATGGAGATTCGAACGAAGGTTGGGGCTACATGGGGTGATTCCAAGAGCCTTGCTAAGAATGGCTGAATCAATCGTGAACTCCCTATCATCCAGTTTGCAAGAGTATTGAGCTGTGATTTGTCCCATTGAATGGTGTTCCAGAATTGTTGAATGTAAATGGTGGGAATTGAGCATTGCTTGGTAATGGCACCAAAGAAGTTTGTGTTCTTGAGGATATCAATGGATACTTTGAGTATAGGATTTTGTTGTAGCTTTTGTAGGTCCACATAACAGTTACTCTTTCCAATATCAGCCCATTGACTCCTGGGAAGGATTTCATCGTCTGAGAGAACTTTGGGTGATGCCGAAGGGATAACGTTCTTATCAGGGATTGAACTTGCCATTGATGATCTGAGTATACATACAATCAACAGTAATGATTGGGAACGAGTTAGACAATAAATGATTAGTGAAACAACATTGAATACACCCTTATGTTATGAACATACAACACTTAGAAGCATAGACAGGGTTCCCATAGGCATATAGAGATAGAATGATAGACAAAAGCGAGATATAAAGGATAAAGACACCATTTGATACAGTTTTCACGAGACAAGTTGTTTAGGAATTAAAAGGTTAAAACGCACATTTGCAAAGAAATAATGTCGTGAGCCAAGATACAAGTGAAGAAGTGATATAGCAGATTGAATGAAACAAGATGTAACATTGAATAGCCACAAGGGAGTTCAAGAACAACTTGCCTAAACAAAATGTTATAGTAGGTTACAAAGAGTAAGTTGACAATACAAGTTGTTACAGGAAATCCTGAAACAAGATTGTAAGCATGAGATTATCCTACCAAATTACCTTTAAACCTTTTAATAACCCTAGACCCTGAGAAGAAAAACCCACCAAACAAGTCTCAAGTCACAAATGGTCAAGCTACCAAACTGGACTAATTCGCTACATGAAAGTGAACTATGTCGCTAACTTGTAAAGACAAGTCGTCATCACCAGTACCACAGTCAAGTCGCTACCAGTTTTGCTCTCTAAGTCGCTATATTTGCTAATTCGCTAACTTGTAAAGACAAGTCGCCATGAACAGTAACATAACCAAGTCGCTACAAATTTGTTTACTAAGTCGCTAACGTTGCTAATTCGCTAACTTGTAAAGACAAGTCGCTGATAATAATGATACAACTAAGTCGCTACCCAAGTCGCTAGAAAGTAATTCACTAAATCGCCACAGCAGCTTAGTCGCTAAGTTGAGTACTAACTCGCTACGGTGAACATATAAACTAACTCGCTACCAAGAACAGTGTTAAGTCGCCATCAAGAACAATTTATCGCAGCAGTTAATCAACCCGACCAACACACCTTAGTCGCTATCTTGAGCGGACTTAACAACTCTAACTCGCCATGATGAACAGATAAGCTAAAACGCTATCAAGAACAATTATTATCTCAACAAATAATCGACCCAAACCACCAATCATGGAAACACATTATCAAACACTCAAGATCAATTATACCAAACAATTAATACACTTGCAACATCATTATTACAACAAAACACGATTACATGATAATTCGAACCTAGGTGGGAATCAAATGTCACGATTCACAAGCTCGTAGGGATCGGTTAAAAGGACGAGTTAGAAACCCAACACAAACGCGTATGTGAAAACAATTAATGAGAGATTAGAATCATACCACAGTTAAGTCGCTAAGTCGAATGATTTAGAGGAGAAGGAAGGAAAGAGAGAATAGAAAAGAATAAAAATTTATTTAAGAATTATAACAAAATGCTAAGTCGCTAGGGGTTAAGAGAGGAGATATTCTCAAGAATTCCTATTTGTCACATTCGGTCCCTGTGGTTATGTGAGAGATTAGCAACTAACTCGCTATCCTAGAATCATAATAAGTCGCTAAGACTTTCGAAAGCAAGTCTCTAACCTCAAATTTACCAAACCAAGTTGCTAAGACTTTACAAAGAAAGTTGCTCTCATGTCACATTATGTGTTACAGACTCATTAGTTATATGAACATATCAGATTGCAAACAAGCACAGATAGCATAATAAGATAAGCACACTAGCATAATGGATAAACAATAACAACCCGCCTTTGAACCCAAAAACATAACTAACACTGGCGCAGATACAATCAAGATAACTTGAAAAATTCTCCCCCTCAATCAATGTTACCAAAGACCATTGATTGAATTAACCTCACCCGTTATAAAACAAGAATATATCATTTGTTCGAACTTCATCTATGAACCCGTGCCATTTTTGAATGACATTTCTAGGACCGTAGATGTTATCGATAACAAAGAATGTATTCTTTATTAGTTTGAGGAAAATGACAAAAATATGAATGTAAAAGAATGAAATCTTTTTTAAAAAAAATAAAAAATCTCTTATATATGAAATCTTTTAAAAGAATGAAATTATTATTATTATTTTTTTTTTGAAAGAAAGCTTGATTTGTACACAGATATAAAAGAGCGAGTCCTGATTCAAAATGAATAGGAGTCAAAGTACGATGTACATCAATTCTGGCAAGCTATAGCTCCTGAATGAGCTATATTCATTTCTGATGGGAACCAAGTCATGAAGTTCCTGATTGAGTTGAGCATTGTACCTGAAAAAGACTGAGAGCACATTGTACTAGAAGCACATATAGAATTGCAGTAGGATGGGTTAGTGACATGAATAATTTCACTATTTGATGTAACATTGGTTAATACAGACGTATCAATATTAGAGATCCTTTTAGGCTCAATATACTTGAAGAGTTTTCCTGTGGGCATCCACTTAAGGCAAGATTTAGGAATGTAAGTCCGTTTGGATTCAGAGAACTTAAATAATCGCGGTGGGAATCCATTTGAAGCATTTACTAGTAGATTTGTATGTGTGCACTTCCCTGTTTTGGCTATTGTTCCTTTTGTGTTTCGATGGTTTCTTAAGGGATTGATCAGCCAAATGATGTTTCTTATGAGAACTAGTTGTACTTCTAGTATTTCTAAACTTTGAGCTTTGAACATTTCCCAGGAGTTTGATATTCATCATATCAGAACGAAGCAATGAAGTGACTGGTTTTGACAAAACAATATTCTCATCAATTTGGCGGCAAGCCTAGATTTTGATGATTTAACTCTTTCAGTTCTAAAGGCATTAGGCGCTTAACTATGACGTTTAGAGTGGTTCTGACCAGTTGACTTCCCCAAATTTGATGGTTTTGCAAACTTAGTGTTCATCCTATTTCCAATAGATTTCCTAAGCTCATTTTTAAGGCAACAATGTTGAAGCTCTTATCTTGAATTTGGGCTTTGAGGTCATCAATGTCCTTCAATAAGTTGTTAGATTGATTGATCAACTTGGAATTGGTCTCCTCTAAGTTCTTTCTTAATTATTCATTTTCTCTTAACAGGTTGGACACACAAAGAGCAAGCTCAGCATTTATGGATTCAAGTGTATCACTCATTTCATGACAGTCATACTTCTGCACATCTGAGAGTAGTGATTTCAGATTGCATATGGTTGAGTCTTTGTCCGAATCTGGTTTTAATTGATTAATTTCAAAAAATTCTCGAAATTCTGGAAATTCCTGATTAATGCATGTTTTATTTGCATAAAAGCGTTCATCTTTTTGTTGCATTTCGATTTCCAAAGAAATACAATGTTTTTCAAGAATTGAGTATTTATTTGAAAGTTCATCATATACCCTTTTTCAATCATATCATCAGCTTTAACAGTTTTAGATTCAGGCTCAACCACGATCGATTTCACAGATTAAGATCGAGTTAGAATCGGTTTCTTAACATATGAATTACTATGATTAGTTAAGTGTACCTCATCACATGAAACCTTTTCTGACACTGAGTCATTGGGATCAGTATAGTTGTCTCCATCCTTTTTAATTTCAACTGAACTTCTCATTCGTATCATTCATTGGTTTACACGATCCATTGCATGACCTATTAAAATCTTCCCATAGCATCACTTGACACCCCTTCATTTCATTCAGCTTCTCATTCTCATTAGCAACTTCCTTTATGTATATTTCCACATTACCCATAAGTAGAATAAAGGTGTTTCTGAACTCATGGATTTCCATTCCAGTGTGTTTTTTGAATGAGCTTCCAGTCAAGTCATCATCAAAATCTGAGGAATATTCCCCCTTGATAAGTGGCTGAAATTGACTGAAGATTACTTGAAGAGTTGCATTAGATTTATCAGTTGAGAAGTGTTCATTGGTGATTTGATACCTCAGTTGTTCTAAGTTGAGTAACACAGTTCTGGTCAAAGTGGGAAAGTCCTGACGAAGGATAGCACTGCTTGTTCGATCCATAGTAGTAGATAAGAGTAGTTTGAGATGCTGATGAAGTAGTTGATAGGGCTCAATGTTGTACTCCATTTGCATAGCATCATTGTTCATTAGATGTGGTTTGTTGAGGTTTGACTCAGATGGTGAGGAGTTAAGATCACCCATTGATGAATCAATCAATTTAGGACATTCAGAAATGCAACCAGTTTCATTGTTCTGTGAGGTATCATAGAGTTCAAGTAATTTGGTGATTAGAGGATCAGTGATGTAAGAAATTCTATTTTGACGAGTATCTTCTGCATGAACGACCTCAAAGAACAAGGGAGATGATTGTAGGAGCGTTGGTAGACATGATGACAAGTTGATCAGGATTTTATAACTCTATGATTAAACCGAAAAATTGATTCTTTCATGGGATTTTACTAAATCAAGAGAAAACCGTAAAGAAATCACTCAAGTCGCTAGAAAATTATGCACCAAGTCGCTATCTTCTAATTCGCTATTCTACTAAGTCGCTAAAGTCCCAAGTCGCTAAACAAAAGACAAGTCGCTAAAGAGCAACTCGCTAAGCCTCTAGTCGCTAGCAAAATTTTGGCAGCAATTCGCTAAGATACAAGTCACTAAGGAATCAAGTCGCTAAATAGCAACTCGCTACTTACCAAGTCGCTAACACCAAGTCGCTACCCGTAGTGGAGAGTCCACTACTTGTACTGTTAGTCGCTAGGCCTAAGTCGCTAGCTCCAATAACTGCAACTCGCTACAAAATTGTAAAGCAAGTCGCTACTAAGAAAATAATCCGTAGGTCAAGTCGCTAGCAAGAAAACTTCACAAACATCACATTTCAATCCAAAAACAACCCAACCAAGATGATTCAAGCTTACCAAATGAAAACCTAAACACTTGTGATGATTCTAAACATAAAAGTACAAACAAAATCCAAGCTTTAACACAAGAAATCTACCAAATGATGCACAAACCACAAAACTTTTTCAAACTCAAAAACCACCTAAAAACCACTAGAAATCCAAAGATGTGCAAGATATGATCTAACCATGGCTCTTGATACCAATTGTAAGATATTGAATTTCACATACACATCATAACATTAACACTTTAGGCGTATAAATGATTTAAGAGAGAGAGAAAGTGGGATATTCTAGAAAGAGAAACTCATGTAATGTTAGATTACCAAAGAACATCCAACCCTCTACCTTGCAAGGTAGAGGGTATTTATAGGTTACAATCTAAACGACCTCCTGACGGCCTGTGGATCAGGGATACAATGGGTAAAGACCCGTCCTTCCTCCACGGTGTAGCACTAAACTAAATAATTAACTAAATGACTAGTAAATAACGTAATGTCTATGAGCTAACTTATGCTAGATAATATTTTGGGTGACCGATACTTCACTAAGGAATTTTTCTAATTCCTAACAGTGCCATAGGGAAAGACAGTCTCATCAAATGTGACGTGTCATGAAAGTATAATTTTGTTGGTGTTTAAGTCGAGGCAGCGATAGCCACGGTGAAGTGAGGCTTGTCCCAAGTAGATAGAGGGTGTTGCGCGTGGTTCAAGTTTTTGGTGAGGTTCAAGGAGGGGGTAACATAAGCAGCCAAAGGTGCATAAGAGGATGTAATCTGAATTTTGGCCAAATAATTTGGTATAGGGTATGTCATTGGAGATAGCAGTGGACGGTAATATATTTAGTAAGTGAACAGCCACAGTTAGGGCTTCAACTCAGAAGGTAGGTGGAAGGTTGGCTTGAAATAGCAAAGTCCGAATAAGATTATTGATGGTTCGAATCATTCGTTCGGATTTGCCATTTTGTTGGGATATTTTGGGGCATGAGAAGCGAAACTGAATGCCATTGTCAGCAAATAGTTTATGAAGGGTACGGTTGTCAAGCTTACCGCCATGATCACACTGAAATGACCGAATTTCACATTGAAATTGTATAACAACCCGTAAATTTTCCTACTGATTTTTCGCGGCTAGATTTTTTTTTTCTTTCTTTTCGATCTATAATCGCGACCAGTTACAGTTAAAATATAAAAATAAACTAGCATAGCCGACGTCAGTATTTTTATAACAGATATTCCGAAGACGCCCAAAAATATAATTTTTATATTTTTCGGACACCCGAGAGTACGCTTACGCGAGACCTGACAACACACGCAGTACAAGTTATACTTGTATTAATAATAGGACAAAACAAAAATAAATAAAACACTCCCTCTCACACGTCCCTCTCCTACTCTCTCTACTTCTGCTAGCTTCTCTCTCTTTCATTTTTTCGAAACACAAAAGCAGAGATAGAAAAGATTTGCAAATCCCATCTTCAACCTCTAGCCTTGTAACCCCTAGGTAGGTCGAATCTTCCCAAAGAAGATAACCCAACATAATCATCCAACAAATCCATCTCTCTCATACCAAATTCATAAAAGGTTTACTTCTCCAAATCCTCCTTTGATGCGCCTGTTGCAATTCGTACGAAGCCAAGAAGAATCAAGATAAGATCATCCAAGAGAATCATATCTTCACCTCAATCTATCTTGAGCAAGTCCAAGATTCGCCTAAGGTTTTGGAAGCTAACCAAATTCGGCTTCAAAACAAGACATAAGGAAAGAAAGATGGACAAACTCTTCCCAAACTACTTCTATATCTCTAGTAGAGATGCAAAAGCCCCAAACTCAGTTTCTCATCAAATTTCATCAAAAATTAGGGTTTCAGAAATCAAAGGGGTTTTCGAAATTGATTGAGGGGTTTTGCTTAGGGAAGTATAAGGAAGGTTTCCCAAGTGGTTAATTGCTCCAATTCATCTCGAGTCCCTTCCAATTGAGCTTGTGGCTTCGGTGTTCATACCCATACGACCCACCAGTTTTTTTTTGAGTGTAAGAATCTATGTTTTTCTTTTTTTTTTTACCCATTGAATTTGTAAGCAAATTTTGTTCATTCGACTATATATATTTGTTGTCCATTAATGTTGTTAGGTTGATATTTGTATATGTCTTAGTAGATTAATAAGTAACATTTTTGGTTTCTTGAAGTTACTGAGAATCGACTTACAAGTCAAACAAGAAAATAGTTTTGTGTTTTTGCACTTGTGTGGTACTAATTGGACACTTAAAGCACTAATAAGTAAAACGAAAATAAGCATTAGCTTATTTCTAAGCAAAGCGACTCACGTATATATTTATATGAATTGTTATACATTTTTTTTTCTAAATAAACACAAGTAAATATAGATCTAATAAAAACATAAAGGATTGGCTCTAACTGGGATAAGTGCTTATTTGATTCTCCCTAGCTTATTCTATAGCTTATTATACATATATGTTGACTTAATGGACTAAAATACTTACACTAATGGTCTTAAAAGCCGTTCTCGTTCACTCATTATTAGTCACTCATTCCCATGCTAATGTAGGTAGAGAAAGAATGAGACAAAACAACAGATTCATTCTTGAGTGAAACTCCCATATCGAAAGTTTGATTTAATTTGTTTTGTGCTTGAGTTGTGGTTGTCAAGCCACTGTTCGGGCTCAACCCAACAGTTGGTTGCATTTGGTGTTGCTCATTTGCCCTCAAACTCCTTGTTTATTTTGACTCACAAAATACTTGGTTCAAAAACATAATAACTTGATTGTTCAAATACCAACTTAATGTTTATTTACTAAAATGGGTTGAAATCATATTTGGCTTATTTCGATATAAAAGATGTAAAAAGACTAACCCGCGGCCACTTTGGCTTACATGATATAAATCATATAAAAAGTCTAATATGCGGCTAAAAAATTCAATATGTGGCCTCTTTGACTTATTTTGATATAAAAATCTAATTCGCGGCCTCTTTAGCCTATTTTAGTATAAATTATATAAAAAGTTTAATCCACGGCCTCTTTGGCCTATTTTATATAAATTATGTAAAAAGTATAATTTGCGGCCTCTTTGACTCATTTTGAAACTTATTGATATAACTTATTTAAGTCTTATAAGTTTTGACTTAATCTTGAACTTATTATATTAACTTAATATTTGACATTTTTGTTTAGCTTATTTTTTTTCTTGAACTATTTAAAATGGTTTAAGGGGGAAAATTTGCAACAATTGAGATTTTGGGAAACGAATAAATATAAACGGGTCATGCCCAATTTTTAAAATTCTATACTTAGTTAATTTTCATAAAACCCGACTAAAAGACAAAAATGAAACATTATTTATATAAGCTAACTAATATAAATTATTTTCCACTAACACTTATATGTATATACATATTTTTTTAGTAACAACATACTTGTATATTCCGACAACATCTAATATTTACCTTGTGATTATTTTTCGTATACAATCTTTTGATTACTTTTGAACCGGAGACTCATTCGTCATATATATTTTTACTTATATACTTATGCACATTTCCAAGAGCCATTACCTGCAAATACTTAGAAAACTACTTAAACTTAAATGCTGCCACACAAGCAACAATAACACAAACACTTTAAAACTTTAAAACTTATTTAAGCTTATCGAGTCTTAAACATAAATAAAGACTAAGCTGTCGTACTAATCTAGGTTGCATGTTGGAGCTACTTGTTACTTGATTTCTTTGTGTTCTATTCATCAAACTGCTAAGGTGAGTTTATAGCCCCACTTTTACTTTTATTACTTGCTTTATAAAACTATGGGGTGAGAAACATGCAAAACTCTTTTCGGACCTGAAACTGAAAACACTATTACGTGAAACAACCTTGAATCCCAACTATGCTACCGTTAGTTCCCTTTGGGGAGGCGCGATTTTTATGAATAGATCTATTGGGGATGACACCCCCGTTCGAGTTTGACCGGATAGGCAAACGTCGGGCGTATATCATATCGTATTGATTGAGTGTACTGGAAATACACTTGCTGGGCTTTTATTTATCATGCTTCTAGATGCATGCACACTGTCGTAGTTTCGGTCGCATGAACTTGGTACTAGCGTAATAGCCTTTTTGCATATAGTGTCATTCACGGAGATGCTATATGTGCAACTGTGGTCCAACTTGAAAACTTGATTACTTAAACCTATGAACTCACCAACCTTTGTGTTGACATTTTAGCATGTTTTCTCAGGTTTACTTCTTGGCGTGGGCAATGGCAATGGCATTCATTGAAGACTGGCATCTGAAGTGTTTCCAAACATTCTAATACAAATTTAATGGGACAACATATATTTTTATGGGCTTTACTTCCGCACTTTGAAACAATGGTGTAAAACTATTTCTTAAATTAATCTATATTTTGAAAATGGAATAAAATTTCCATTCTTTATTGCCTTGTGTTGTGTTTATTGATTTAGTAGCACCCCATGACCCGAACGCTTCCGCTGTGAAATTTTGGGGGTGTTACAGATTGGTATTCAGAGCCTAGGTTATAGAGAATTAGGTATTTTTCAAAACCTAAACTATAACCACATTTCCTTAAAAACACTTCAACGCCGCCACAACTGCCAATGTCTGCCATGCCTTGCCTACTGTTACACGATGTAGTCGTGCTATGTGTTACTATTGTATTTTAGGTTCGTATAAACTCTTATTTGAATTAAATTAATTATCTCTCAAAATCATTAAGTTTCTTAATTAACTCACATTTAAACTTTAAGACTGTTCTTGTTTGATTGGGTCGCGAAGTTTAAATGTGTATATGCTTACTCTCATTTAAACTTTAAGGCTGTTCTTGTTTGATTGGGTCGCGAAGTTTAAATGAGAATAATGTTGATGTAACAAACTGAATGAAATTAAGGAATAATTAATTTAAGGATAGTGTAGAGTAGACTACGAATGCTTAGAGTTGTTACCCCTCTTCATGTTAAACTGTGTAACATACCCATTATTACAATATCACACTATGCTATGCCCTTAACTGCTTCTATGCTATTTCTTTATGTAACATACCACTACTTGCTTTATATTATTTTCACACATATATTTAAACCACCTCTGTCACTGGTCACATCCTCTTATTTCACTCATAAGTCCTATCCTTCGTAACGTCATGCGACGTTAATTCTCCTATTCTAAAACTCAAGTATCGTCTTTTCATATATCGTAGAAGATGGCTAGGAGAAAGTCAACCAGAACTACCCGTGGCCGACCCGCCGCTACTCCTACTCCTGCTCCTGCTCCTGCTCCTGCCGGGGCTGCTGCAAACCCGCCTGCTATGGATCAAGCTGTGATCAATCAATTGGTCAATGAGCGGGTGGCAGCAGCGTTAGCTGTGATAAATTCAAACAACTCAACCACCGATGCCGGAACTTCTAGGCTTACTGGTAGCAAACGCGGCTGCACGTACAAGGAATTTCGCAACTGTATGACTGGTGGTTATAATGGAACGGAAGGAGTTGTCGTTTTGACCCGTTGGCTTGAAAAACTGGAAACTGTGTTCAGGATCTGCAACTGCGAAGATGAAGATAGAGTGAAGTTTGCTTCGTTCACTTTTCAAGAGGTTGCCTTAACTTGGTGGAATAATTACCAAGTCTGCAGCATTGATGCGCTTATGCCATGCCTTGGGAAGAATTCAAGGACATGGTGCTTAAGAAGTATTGCCCTCGCAATGAGGTCAAGAAACTGGAGAATGAGTTCAGGAATCTCAAGGTAAAGGGCACTGATATGACATCCTACAACCAACGTTTCCAAGAGTTAGCCTTGCTATGTCCAGAAATGGTACCAACTGAGGCTCGCATGATAGAGCGATACATTGGAGGGCTACCCCCATCCATCAAGGGAAATGTGACTACCTCCAAGGCTGCTGATCTTCACGAGACTATTGAAGTGTCAAACAAACTGATGGATCAAGTGATCGAGGATGCCGCTAAAGCAGCAGATAGCAACAAGCGGAAGTGGAGTGATAACTCCAAAGACAACAACAACAATCACAACAAGAGGCAAGAGGTAGCTAAGGTCCGCTCTGCTGGAAAGGAAGGGAAAAAGGGCTATGAAGGGAAGCACCCTTTGTGTGACCGTTCTAAACTCCACCACAGTGGTCAGTGTACTGTGAAATGTCGCAACTGCCAGAAGATTGGGCACATGACCAAGGACTGCAAGTCAAAAACTCTTGCTGACATAACCTGCTTCGGGTGTGGAGAACGAGGACACTACAAGAATGAGTGTCCCAATCCGAAGGAGCAAAAAGAAAACAACCAGATTGAAGCAGCCAGGGGAAGAGCTTATTTCCTTGGAGAAAAGGAAGAGCGTCAAGACCAACTTCATTACTATCTAGAGTGACGACAACAAAAGAAATTCTCCGCTCTCTTATTTTAATCCTTTAGGTTTCCTATCTATTGTACGCTGTTGTGTAATTGCGATGTACTCTGAATATTCCGCTAAATAAATCTTTTATCTTTTATTTACTTAATGTCTTTTGTCACTAAATCTTTTTGGAACGACTAGCCCTTTTCCACGTCACATTTTAAGAGTATAAATGCTCACATCTCTTCACTGTATCGACCTCGACGATTCTCGCACCTCAAACCACGAGGACGTGGTTCCTTTTAAGGGGTGGGTACTATAACAACCCGTAAATTTTCCTACTGATTTTTCGCGGCTAGATTTTTTTTTCTTTCTTTTCGATCTATAATCGCGACCAGTTACAGTTAAAATATAAAAATAAACTAGCATAGCCGACGTCAGTATTTTTATAACAGTATTCCGAAGACGCTTCCAAAAATATAATTTTTATATTTTTCGGACACCCGGAGAGTACGTTTACGCGGAGACCCGACAACACACGCAGTACAAGTTATACTGTATTAATAATAGGACAAAAACAAAATAAATAAAAACACTCCCTCTCACACGTCCCTCTCCTACTCTCTCCTACTTCTGCTTAGCCTGCTTCTCTCTCTTTCATTTTTTCGAAACACAAAAGCAGAGATAGAAAAGATTTGCAAATCCCATCTTCAACCTCTAGCCTTGTAACCCCTAGGTAGGTCGAATCTTCCCAAAGAAGATAACCCAACATAATCATCCAACAAATCCATCTCTCTCATACCAAATTCATAAAAGGTTTACTTCTCCAAATCCTCCTTTGATGCGCCTGTTGCAATTCGTACGAAGCCAAGAAGAATCAAGATAAGATCATCCAAGAGAATCATATCTTCACCTCAATCTATCTTGAGCAAGTCCAAGATTCGCCTAAGGTTTTGGAAGCTAACCAAATTCGGCTTCAAAACAAGACATAAGGAAAGAAAGATGGACAAACTCTTCCCAAACTACTTCTATATCTCTAGTAGAGATGCAAAAGCCCCAAACTCAGTTTCTCATCAAATTTCATCAAAAATTAGGGTTTCAGAAATCAAAGGGGTTTTCGAAATTGATTGAGGGGTTTTGCTTAGGGAAGTATAAGGAAGGTTTCCCAAGTGGTTAATTGCTCCAATTCATCTCGAGTCCCTTCCAATTGAGCTTGTGGCTTCGGTGTTCATACCCATACGACCCACCAGTTTTTTTTTTGAGTGTAAGAATCTATGTATTTCTTTTTTTTTTACCCATTGAATTTGTAAGCAAATTTTGTTCATTCGACTATATATATTTGTTGTCCATTAATGTTGTTAGGTTGATATTTGTATATGTCTTAGTAGATTAATAAGTAACATTTTTGGTTTCTTGAAGTTACTGAGAATCGACTTACAAGTCAAACAAGAAAATAGTTTTGTGTTTTTGCACTTGTGTGGTACTAATTGGACACTTAAAGCACTAATAAGTAAAACGAAAATAAGCATTAGCTTATTTCTAAGCAAAGCGACTCACGTATATATTTATATGAATTGTTATACATTTTTTTTTCTAAATAAACACAAGTAAATATAGATCTAATAAAAACATAAAGGATTGGCTCTAACTGGGATAAGTGCTTATTTGATTCTCCCTAGCTTATTCTATAGCTTATTATACATATATGTTGACTTAATGGACTAAAATACTTACACTAATGGTCTTAAAAGAAAGTTTGATTTAATTTGTTTTGTGCTTGAGTTGTGGTTGTCAAGCCACTGTTCGGGCTCAACCTAACATTGGTTGCATTTGGTGTTGCTCATTTGCCCTCAAACTCCTTGTTTATTTTGACTCACAAAATACTTGGTTCAAAAACATAATAACTTGATTGTTCAAATACCAACCTAATGTTTATTTACTAAAATGGGTTGAAATCATATTTGGCTTATTTCGATATAAAAGATGTAAAAAGACTAACCCGCGGCCACTTTGGCTTACATGATATAAAACATATAAAAAGTCTAATATGCGGCTAAAAAATTCAATATGTGGCCTCTTTGACTTATTTTGATATAAAAATCTGATTCGCGGCCTCTTTAGCCTATTTTAGTATAAATTATATAAAAAGTTTAATCCACTGCCTCTTTGGCCTATTTTATATAAATTATGTAAAAAGTATAATTTGCGGCCTCTTTGACTCATTTTGAAACTTATTGATATAACTTATTTAAGTCTTATGAGTTTTGACTTAATCTTGAACTTATTATATTAACTTAATATTTGACATTTTTGTTTAGCTTATTTTTTTTCTTGAACTATTTAAAATGGTTTAAGGGGGAAAATTTGCAACAATTGAGATTTTGGGAAACGAATAAATATAAACGGGTCATGCCCAATTTTTAAAATTCTATACTTAGTTAATTTTCACAAAACCCGACTAAAAGACAAAAATGAAACATTATTTATATAAGCTAACTAATATAAATTATTTTCCACTAACACTTATATGTATATACATATTTTTTTAGTAACAACATACTTGTATATTCGGACAACATCTAATATTTACCTTGTGATTATTTTTCGTATACAATCTTTTGATTACTTTTGAACCGGAGACTCATTCGTCATATATATTTTTACTTATATATTTATGCACATTTCCAAGAGCCATTACCTGCAAATACTTAGAAAACTACTTAAACTTAAATGCTGCCACACAAGCAACAATAACACAAACACTTTAAAACTTTAAAACTTATTTAAGCTTATCGAGTCTTAAACATAAATAAAGACTAAGCTGTCGTACTAATCTAGGTTGCATGTTGGAGCTACTTGTTACTTGATTTCTTTGTGTTCTATTCATCAAACTGCTAAGGTGAGTTTATAGCCCCACTTTTACTTTTATTACTTGCTTTATAAAACTATGGGGTGAGAAACATGCAAAACTCTTTTCGGACCAGAAACTGAAAACACTATTACGTGAAACAACCTTGAATCCCAACTATGCTACCGTTAGTTCCCTTTGGGAGGCGATTTTTATGAATAGATCTATTGGGGATGACATCCCCGTTCGAGTTTGACCGGATAGGCAAACGTCGAACGTATATCATATCGTATTGATTGAGTGTACTGGAAATACACTTGCTCGGCTTTTATTTATCATGCTTCTAGATGCATGCACACTGTCGTAGTTTCGATCGCATGAACTTGGTACTAGCGTAATAGCCTTTTGCATATAGTGTCATTCACGGAGATGCTATATGTGCAACTGTGGTCCAACTTGAAAACTTGATTACTTAAACCTATGAACTCACCAACTTTTGTGTTGACATTTTAGCATGTTTTTCTCAGGTTTACTTCTTGGCGTGGGCAATGGCAATGGCATTCATTGAAGACTGGCATCCGAAGTGTTTCCAAACATTCTAATACAAATTTAATGGGACAACATATATTTTTATGGGCTTTACTTCCGCACTTTGAAACAATGGTGTAAAACTATTTCTTAAATTAATCTATATTTTGAAAATGGAATAAAATTTCCATTCTTTATTGCCTTGTGTTGTGTTTATTGATTTAGTAGCACCCCATGACCCGAACGCTTCCGCTGTGAAATTTTGGGGGTATTACAAATTGAGTGTGAACATAATTACGAAATAGCATAAATTTAGACAACACATCAGATTTGTTAATCATTGGATAAAACCAAACAAAGTGAGAATAATGATCCAAAAATAAAACATAATATTTGAACCCTGAAAGACTCAAAACTGGGAAGTCCACACATCCGAGTGAATAATGTCAAAACAAGCATTAACCACAGTATTTGAACTAGCAAATGGAAGTCTAACGTGTTTGCCAAGCTGACAAGTATGGCAAAGCAAGGGAGGCTTGTCCTTATTACATGAGATAAAATTATTTGAAATAAGACGGCGTAGCACTTCGCTTCCTGGATATCCAAGACGTTGATGCCACGTGTGTTGACTGACAAGGAAAGCTTGAGGAACAGGAGACGGAGCTGTGATAGGATAAAGGTCCCTAGTGCTATCACATAGGAGAAGAACCCGCCGCGTCATGAAATCCTTAACAGAAAAACCAAAGGGATCAAATTCAACAGTGCATTTATTATCGCGAACAAATTGACGAACAAATATTAAATTTTTGACAATATGGGGAGTAATAAGAACATTATTTAAGTGGAGAGGTCGATTAGGAGTTGGCAAAATGCTATGATCGGTATTGGTGACGGGAATGGAATGCCCGTCATCAACCGAGACGAACGGATACATACACATATTAAAAACATTGCTAAGACAATTAACGGATGAGTTAAGATGTAAACTCGCACCTGTATCCATATTCCATCCACCGTTATTCGGGTCTTGGAGAGTTCCGGTGGTGAAAGCATGAGGTAAGAGTGTCGCGTGTCCCGAGGTACTAGAAACATCCTAAGGAACAGTAAATGGGGGTGTGGATGGGCTGTTTTGTGGTGTGAGGGCCTGTGGTAGTGTGTGGGCTGATGGAGGTGCGTGGCCTGGTGGAGTTGGATGAGGCAGAAGTGGTAGTGGGTAAGCATAAGGTCGGGTCGGGTATATATGTTGGGCAGTGGCCTGAAGTGGACCGAATCCAGGGGCGGTTGTAAGGTTGGATTGGGGCTAAGGTAATAAGGAGTTGGAACAATGTTTTGAAAGGCTCAAGGCGCACTAAGGCGCGAAGGGGACCAAAGAGCCTCAAGGCGAGGCGCATACCAAGGCGTGAGATTCACGAATACGAGGCGCACTAAATACATTAAGATATATGTGACCATTTATGTAGCTTAAATAACATAAAATAACATTAAATACTTAATACATGACACATATAGCCATTATAAACATTAAAATGGATCATTTGTCACTTCTCAAACCGATCAACTCTTTGGCTCGATGAACTACATATAGATTAAAATCCATATCAGACTAAGTATGCTTGTGTCCTACACTTGCAGACTTAACAAAGCTCACAATTTAACCCAAAATATCAAGCAAGCAACATATTAATATTCAAGACACAATGCCACATTTTCATTATAATATGTCATAAAGAAAATACTTAACGAAACAAAATAACTTGTTAAAAAATAACAATCAATAAAATAAACATAAATCAGTTCAATATTACAAATAATACAAATACTGACCCTATGATGTGATGCTTGAAGATAAAATAAACTTATGACGTTATTTACAAATCAATAAAATAAACAATCAATAAAAATCAGTTCAAGATATAAACTTATAACGTGAGAGAGATTACATATTTGTAAAATGATCAGAATCTATAGTTACCCGCTTGATTGTATGTTTTAGTTCTTTAGGGTTATTAGATATAATTTACAAGGCTCATGCATATAACTTATAAGGCCCATGTATCTTATCTTAATATTTAGAAAAAAGCCCCAAAACCTGTTACATCTCCGAGGCGTAAAAATCCCCAAGGCGCAAAGGCGCGAAAAGCCCTAAGGCGCTGCGCTTTTTATGGGATTCATGCATGTCGTGAGCCTCGATCCGAAAAAATCCCTAGAGCTTGAGCCTTGAGCCGAGGCTTAAAACTATGAGTTGGAGTGTGAGTGGTAACATAGGCTGAGGGCCCAACGGGACAGGGTTTAAGGGTTGTGGTTGTACCAGTGGTTGAAGGGGTTATTCCTAATCTGTTCAAAACTCGAACAATTGTTTCCTCAGTATATGCATGGTCCCTAGTTTCACCCGCCTCGCAAAGGTTTATAATTAGAGTTTGAACAAACTTGCATCCCGCACCATAACGACATGACCATCTAGCATAGTTTATACATGGATTTCTAGACTTTAGTTGCGGATTAGAGGGATGTCGATTGTTACCTTTGTCCGTCAAAAGCATTACGGGAGATAAAGACGACGAGTCCACGGGTAGGGCACTTGCTTTGGATTTTAACCGCATCTCCTCGGTGACAAGCATAGAGCGTGCCGACTTGAAGTCTAGAAAAGTGTCTTTATAGTGCATATACCTACAAACTTGGTTATATGTATCCGGAAGGCCGTCAAGGGCATAGTGAACCGCATCTTCATCCAAAACAGGGGAGTCGAGGCTAGTAAGTATGGTTATGATAGACTCGATTTTTTGAAAGTATGCCTCCATGGTTAACGATCCAAGCTTTATAGACCGTAGTTCCGTCTTCAAAGCCGAGGTTCACGACCTCTTGTTGTCCTTAACGAGATTTTTAATAAAGTCCCAAGCCTCCTTTGCGGATTTTGGTCGTGCATTAACCGATCTCTTTTGAAGAGGATCGGAGAGGGTCGAAAAGATCCATGAAGTGATTAATTTATCAACCTTCTGTTCTTCGGGTGTAAAAGGCGCGGGTGTGCTAGTGGTTGTGCCATGGATGAACTTGGTTACATTATAAGTGTCACATAACTGCTCAAAGAAGTATTGACAGGATGCATAGTTCCAATCGTCAAACTCAAGTTTGACGGGAACCCGTGTGTGAAGGTGATGGTGAGTCACTTGAGAGAGTTTTTCGGATAGAGGTACGACTGCAGTTTCGGATCCAGTCATTGTGTGGTTTGGGCAGTAAGGTATAGAGTTAGGTGTTTTAGGGTTTGTATGTGTTTATGAAGGATGGTACGCATAGGATAGGTTGGACAGGCAACAAAACAAAGTAGCAAGACTTGTGACTGAACACAAGTAACAAAGCAACAGTGTGGATTTGTGACTAAACACGAATCACCAACACTGATAATACAAATCGATTAGGGTTTGAGGAGAAAAAGAAAAAAAAAAGTTACAGATGGAGAGGAGCGGGGTAAAGGGATTAGGAAAGAAGCGTGGTAATTTTAGGAATGTGTAATGGCTCGTGATACCATGTTGATTGTAAACTGATTGATTGCTTTCCATTGATACGTGATACAAATATATACCACAACAATGAATATTCTAGAATCGGGCTTGGCCCGTTACATACGTATACTACAAACATATGGGCTAACAAAAAGTGTACTCGAGTAGCTCAAACTCGAGCTCAACTCGTTTATATCAAGTAGATTTCGAGTAGTTTACAAGTCGATCTTAAATATACATATGTGTTTATTTAAACTTACATAAACTGTCATGACATGCTCAACAGAATATTTATACGGACGTCCTTTAGTAACATTTTAAAGTGAAAAGAACTAGTTACAGTGTGACAGTGAGTGGTCTAATGAGCTTAAAGATTGTCTGGCCCAGTAAAACCAGCATGGGCTTTTTACGATCTTTAAAAGTGATCCAATAAGTACATCATTATGACATTAATCATCAGCCCAATTTTTAAATTGGTTTATCATTTTCATTTTATCATTTTCAAGTCAAAAGAACTTGTGTAAACAACTATTTATAAAGTATAAACTATAAACAACTAGTGTGACAGCATTTCTAACATGGTCGTCGCAAAAGTGTGTGAGACGTCAAGTTTAGGACCTCAAAGACTACCTCCGATGCTAGTGTATCCACACAAAAGAAAAAAGGAAAAAAAAAATCTATATGTTTACCGTCTGATATTAATCGCTAATTTTCCTTTGCATAACCTATCATGTTTACCATAATCCATTTTTATTTACGTGTGATTTCAATACTCAAACCATTAGACGTATACTAAGTCCAAAGTTTTAAGAATTAACTAAAAATGTGGCATTAAACCGGAATAATATATAGTAAAAAAGTAATTCAAGTCAACCTAATCATTAATTCATGGAACCAAGCTTGATCTTCATGTCACTCAACTTGTGAACATCGTATGTAAAACGTTATGTAGTCACTTAATTTTTCACCGTATAAAAAGCAAAAGCAAAGCTCCCACGTGAGTTGCCGCCAAGTCACGTGACTGAGATAACACACATGCTTTCACGTTCTTCATAAAGAAAAATAAAAATAAAAATAAAAACGTAACAAAGAAAAAATATCTATGACCAAAAATAAAGATGATATGAAATTAATAAAAAAATGAAATGACCCAATGGATGTGCACCACGTGGCATCATCCCACCGTCAGCTTTGGCTTTAAACACTCACATGCCACCTGACACACTCCTTATCCCACTCTCACGTGCTTTTTGGTCCTACAATAAAATTTTCAGAATTGATTCTACAACAAAAAATATATATATATAGAAATTTTAATCTTCTAAATTTTTATGTTTGAAACTTATTAATTTGATTACTTGTAGTTGTTTGATAAAGGTAATAGCAGTTCTTACATTTTTCCAAATTTTAACAAAATATTGATAGTCATGTTTCGCTCATAATTTTACATATCTTATAAGACAATATGTGAAAGACAATGTTTACGAGAGTTTCTGCTCAATTTGAGATACATGACTATTTTATTGTGTAGTTCTCTACTCCAAAAACTCTTCAGTTACGCGCTTAGCAAATGACCTCAAACTTGATATACATTAGGTCTGAACATGAGTTTCTATCGACATCCAAAGCTTCCGCTACAAAACTACATATCTAGGTTTTGCTTTGCAGAAAACTCTGCAACATATTTGTGAATGGAATATACTTGTATGGAAAAGTAATGCTTAAGTAGATACCAATCTTAATAGTGACACAAACAAAAATGTAGTAACAGAGATCAGAGCTTTATCAAGGAATCAAACTTCATTTTTTTTTGGATTATTTTATCAATTAATAATTCTTTAAAATATAAATATATCACTGAGAGAGTGTAAGTAGCAAATTAGCATCAGTAATTATAGGAATCTTTAGCCCATGCCAGTGAATAATTTTTATTAAACTATTATATTAGAAGAACCTAGTAAATGTATTAATTTGTTGGTTTAATAATTATTTTAACCAAAATTAATAGTTTTGAAAATGGAAGGTGATTTGTACACTTTAATAAATGATTGGTACACTCCAAATTATTATGTTTGGACATTTATACCCTTTCATAAGTGAAAGTGTAAGGATAACTGTGAGGGTATAAATGTTCAAATATAATAATTTTGAGTGTAACAATCATTTGTTAAAGTGTACAAATCATCTCTCTTTTAAAATAGTAGGAATTGGAAATAAATTAAGTCAAATATGCAGGGAGCAAGTACAGGGTACGATTAGCAATGAGGATTCCATTCCTTGGGATTGGTTCATCCATCAGTTGGACCCACTTTATGACGCTACTTGCAATTATTTTTCTGAAACATTATTCAACATATTTCTGATTTGACTAATGATTTGTACACTCATTTTTTTTATTTGCACACTCCACTTTATGCTATATAAAGTTGTACAGTTGTTATATGCTGCATCTCCAGTTTGTACACTGAAGTGTACGAATCAAAAAAATAAGCGTACGAATCAACACTCTTATGTTTTTATGAAACTGAAAACTTTGAATCGTATGTTCAATGTTATTTTAATGTTTCAGGTAAAATAAATAGGAACATAATTGTGCTATATAGCTTTAAGAACTACGGTAGATAATTATATCGTTTATAGTTCTGCAAAATGTGGATAAACGGTAATGTTAACCACCCATACATCTAGTTCTAAAAAAAATAATACGTGAAAGTTGGTGTTCAAGTTAACTTATCGGCGCGCTTACTCTGGAGAGTGTCCGACTGTTTTGGAGATCATAACCATTTACTTGAATAGATTGGTGTCAAAATCCGATAAGGCCATATGTGAAGTTTGATTGTGGTGTTTTAGTTTCTTAGATGTAATATGTTATGGGAGGAATTGCATATATATCCACTAAAACTTAAAAATTTGTATATTTTCTCATAACACAAGTTTTTAATGCATGATGTACAATACAATTTAAGCATGTTTTAGGTATATATACAAATATGCAAGTTTTATTGGGTATATATGCAATTGCCCCTCTGTTATATGTTGCTTTATTTATAACTTGTAGAGTTGTAGTTAGATAATACACCAACGAAACTTAACACAGATTAGTATAATTTTATAATTTTACATAAACAAGACATTGGTAGATAAGCATATATACACACTAACGTATGTATATTTGATGCTCGAATCATTACGTATATTTTTTTGTATTTTTGTTGGATTATATTTTAGGGATGCATTTAAAAATGGTGCATGCTTTAACGTGCCCACAAGGCCACCATACCCATCTTAAAGCGCAAATAAATTCTCCCATAAATCACTTCACTCCTTAGTCCTTACACAACCCTTTCTCTAACTAAATAGCATCTTCAACAATTTACCATGGAATTCCTTCAAGAATCTTCACCTTACTACAATGCTAATAACCAACAATTCACACCCGAAAAACGCCACAACGACTCCAAAGCCGATCATTTCATAGTTGACGATCTTCTTGATTTCCCTGTCGACCTGGTGGAGGAGGACGTGGACATCATTGAAGCCACGTCCACAGATTCCTCCACCGTTGTCGACAGCTGCAACTCGTCCTCACTAGGCTCTGGTGGCCCGGAGCCTAGCTTCGTCGATACTCAACTCTCTAATCTCTTTGTCCCGGTAATTCTTTAACTATTAATTAATTGTTATTTGCATAATTATCATGTGTCATAGACTTGAATCTCTTACTTGTGCACCTGCATAACACATTATAATGTTCAAAAACATACTTGTGTGCTTGCCTTAGCAATAAAAACTAGTTGCAATAAAAAGAATTGAAATAAAATCTGGTGTTACTAAAGTTCATGTTCAGTCAATCACTTAAAGTTCACGTCATTCTTACTAGCTTCTAGTAAAAGAAAAGTTGAGTATCTTTTTTCTGAAGTTTAGCAGAAAGAGTAAAAAAGGAAATCAAAGAAATTACTATTTTTATGTTTATAGACCTTCTTTTAAGATTTTGTTGAAAATATAAAGTGTGACTTTAAAATTTCTAAATTTCTATCCTATCTAGTTATATGTTACATATGATTTATATGACTAGCTAGATAAGGAAACTAATTTGCATAATTTGTTTGATAGTATGATGATTTAGCCGAGTTCGAGTGGCTATCGAATTCTGTGGAGGAATCATTCTCTAGCGAAGATTTGCAAAAGTTTCAACTAATATCTGGGATCAAAGCTCGATCCAAATATGCATCCGACATACAACAATTTCAAACTATGGCTATCAATAGGACCAACAATCCGATATTCAACATTGATATGACGGTCCCAAGTAAGGCTCGTACTAAACGCTCTCGTGCATCTTCGTGCAATTGGGCCTCTCAAGTTTGCGCTATGTCTTCTGCTACTACCATGGCATCCAACTGTGAGTCCAATATCACATCAAGCACAATTGCGAAGAGTGCAATGACTACAATGAAAAAGGATACTAACAATAACTCCTCCAGGAACGATGATGGACGAAAATGTCTCCATTGTGCCACTGATAAGACCCCTCAATGGCGTACTGGGCCCATGGGCCCAAGAACGCTATGTAATGCTTGCGGGGTCCGCTACAAGTCAGGTCGGCTAGTACCCGAGTATCGACCTGTTGCAAGTCCTACCTTCGTTCTCACCAAACACTCTAATTCTCATCGTAAGGTGCTCGAGCTAAGAAGGAAAAAGGAGATGAAAAATTCACAACATCATCACCAGCATTTTCTCAATGACCAGAACATTATGTCACACATGCCGAATAGAGATACCTATTTGATCCATCAACGTATAGACCCTTATTACCAGTAACTCATATGATACGTGCCTCATAGTTCCAAATTTAAATTAGATTGTGTTAGTAAAATTTTATCAACATTTCAGGAGGACTATAATTTGTTTATTGTTGGAATTTTGTAGCTTTTTCAATGATGAAATTGTTTTCTGTATTCCATTACTATATCACCTACTTGTTATATTTTGGTTTGGACTCAAAAACCCCTACTAGAGTATTTCTTTTTTTAGCCATTGCAAACGTTTTGTGTAATGATCACCCGGCCATTATAATCTCAAAGCCACATCAACTTTTCAACAAACTAACTTACCATCATTTAGTCAAACACATAAAAATACTCCGTTTAATTCAAACATATATGACAATATACCACACACATTAAAAAATAAAATAACCTCACAATATAATTCACACGCAGGGGCGGAGGGACAGTGTAAGTGGGGGGGGGGGGATTTTATATAGTGCAAAATTTTGGTTTTAGTTGACTTTTATGTTTGAGAGAATTTCATATATATCCCTCATTCGGTTCAAAATTTTATATATATCCAACCTAACTTGAAAATTTCTTATACTGTATATCCAATCTAAAACTTAAAATTTTCATATATGTTCAAATACCCAATTTATATTTAATTAAAATTTTAAAATACATATTTATTATTTTAATGTTAAAGGACCATTAAATCCTTCGCGTTTTTTTTTTTTTTTTTTTTTAATTCACGTGTATATTTCTTATTTCCATATAAACAATCTCTCAAATCACTAGTGGGGGAGGGGGGGGGGGGGCAAATTGGCGCAATAAAATTTTATATAGTGCAAAATTTTGGTTTTTGTTTACTTTTATGTTTGAGAGAATTTCATATATATCCCTCATCTGGTTCAAAATTTCATATATATCCAACCTAACTTGAAAATTTCATATACTGTATATCCAATCTAAAACTTAAAATTTTCATATATGTCCAAATACCCAATTTATATTTAATTAAAATTTTAAAATACATATTTATTATTTTAATGTTAAAGGACCATTAAACCTTTCGTTTTTTTTTCTTTTTTTTTTAATTCACGTGTATATTTCTTATTTCCATATAAACAATCTCTCAAATCACTATATTAGTACACATGAGTTACGAATATTATTATGATCCGTAATAAACAATTTCAGTACACAAAACATATGTATACTTCATTGCTCCAAATATAATATATAAATCATAAAAGCATGTTTATATATTGTATTTGGAGCAATGAAGTACACATATGTTTTGTGTACTGAAATTGTTTATTACGGATCATAATAATATTCGTAACCCATGTGTACTAATACTTAGTTTAAGATTTTAATTATATATAAATTGGGTATTTGGACATATATGAAAATTTTAAGTTTTAGATTGGATATATATGAATATTTCAAGTTAGGTTGGATATATATGAATTTTTTGAACCAAATGAGGGATATATATGAAATTTTGAAGTTAGGTTGGATATATATGAAATTTTGAACCAAATGAGGGATATATATGAAATTCTCCCTTTATGTTTCATGCCCTCAGCCCAAAACTTAACTTGCCCTCGACAAAATTGAGCCCAACATGTAATCTTTTTCTTTTGTAAAATTCACATATCAGTATATCACGTAGACCTTAGATAAGAAAACGAATGATCAGTTCCTGAACAAAGAGGAGGGAAAACGAATCAGTTGCCCTAAACCAATGAACCATCATCATTCAATCATTCATCAACAACAATAAATTCGTTTTTTGTTTCTCCATCTTCAACCTTAATTAAAACTTGGTAAGCGAAACTGAAAACCCTAACTTCTCTTTTACTTTTATAAACTAAATTTGCCTAAAGATATTTAAAATTGTTATTGATTAATTGTTACTTTCTATTAGCCTATTAAGATATAATACTTAGCCACTTAGGTAAGTAGATTTTGTGATTTGTGATTGTGACTTATAAGTTATAACTGTTTAAAGTATTGTTTAGCAGTAGCTTTGATAGGAGAATTGTCTATTACTTTTTGTGACATATTAGATATTGTGATTTAAACTATACAGTAGCTTTTGTATTGTTTATGTAATATAATTTTGCTAACTTTTGTCTAGAAACATGGAAAAGTGCTTTAAAAGAAAAACAACATCTTCATCAACACTTAATATACACTATTTTTTGCACTTGGCTGTTTTTGGTCTTTGAATTGCTGCTGAAATTTGGTGCTGAAGGCTATTTTTTGTGCTGAAATTTGGTGTTGTTTTTTCTGCTGTCAATGCTGAATTTTAGAGTTGTTTTTGCTGTTTCTTTTGTGTTGTTTGGTTCTGCTGTTAGGCTGTTTGGCGGCTGCATTTAGGGTGTTTGGATGCTGATTTTTTGGTTGTTGTGAGGTTGTTCTTTGGCTACCGTTTTCACGCTACATAAGGTGTGTTTTGTTGTTATTATAGCACTATAAGTTCTTTTATGCAATATTAAGTCGGTTAAGTTCACTATTGTTTCTTCGTTAAAAAAAAATCGTCAATATTTTTTTTGCCCCCCATATTTCAATATTCTGGCTCCGCCACTGTTCACACGTACTAATAAAAATGGTTCCCTTCATTAGGTCGTCTCACCACCAAACCAAGCCTAAAAATGTCTCACCACATGTAGTGGATGCGCCCTCGCCAGAAGGTTGGCACGCGGTGGAAGTCCTCCACGGATGGTGAACAAAAGCGGAGCAACATGAAGACTAGGAAGGGCTATGGCCCCTTTAGGATTTGTTATACTTACATTATATAATCTTGTACTTTTGAATATTATCCTATATATTTAAAAGTCAGGAACGCTATATGAGGATGAACAGTGTGTCGGTGGTGGTTTTGACGGTAAAGATGCACACAATCTGTGATTTGGACGGTCCGTATTTGTTGGTGGCACTGTTCATCCAACTGTAGAATGAACAGTGCTCCCCCCCTTTTGCTCTATATCTGTGATATAATAACCATCTCCACACACTTCTACACACTTCTTCCGACTTCTCCTTCCTCCTCTCCCACACGTTCTTAAGCAAGAAAACACACACGCATCTCTTTCCCAATCTTCTACACACACTCTTCACACTCATCATCTAAAGCAAGATCGACCATTTAGTTTCAATATCATTAATGGATCTAAAGGAAGATCGATAGTTGGAAAAATCACGGGGCAACCAAATACATTCAGTTTCAATATCATTAATGGTTAGTTAATTTCTAATTTTTTTACATCACCATATTGAATTTGGGGTTTTATGGTTTTTGAAAATTTAGTTAAATTGAATCTGGTAATCAATCAATCGGACGCACTTAACAAGATAACCAAGTTTTTTTAACTTTAATTGTACATAAAATTTTTGCATAGTTAGCTAGGGCATGAGTATTTAGTTTGGGATTTTTGTGTTTATAATTTGTTTCGTTTGCTTTTCGCAGGTCATCTTATTATATTTGAAAATAACAAGCGCTGATGGTACTACTACATTTGTATGTTTGTTACTGATCGTATTGGGTGAAAGTGACCCGTATCTTGGCGGGGCAGCACCACGCGCGTGGTGTTTGCAGCCATGGCGGGTCCGATGCCCTTTAATCTGGTTACACATCATGATGATATTACTACATTTGTGCGGTTGATATTGATCAAATTGGGTCAAAGTAACCCGTATCTTGGCAGGGCAACACCAATGATCAAGTCGATGCTCATATAACTGCATTTTGATACTCTCACTTTTCCCTTACTTCAACCTTACATATGTTGATGAGGCGAGTTTACCATGACCTGTTATATTACTTATAATGTTCGGATTTTGGCTTTGCAATATGCCTATTAGAATCTTAATTGGCTTTACGCGATGAAAACTATGTTGTCCGTAGCAGGTCACTACACTTGCATCCATGGCAGACTTATCCTTTTTTCAGCCCCTTACGTGCCTAAGCCTCGCTTTGCTCATGCTTTGATGATCTGATTTGACTGTATGTATTTGTGTAAATGTTTGGGAAGATTTTGGTATCTGTGTTGTGTGTCAAAGAATTAGTATAGAAAACATATTAAGGAGGCAGTGATGAGTTACCATGAGATCGGTTGAAGCTCGGATCGTCCGGATCTTGGCGGGGCAACCTATTAGGTTTGCAGCCATGTCGGATATATCCACCCTCGACCCAAAGGTAGTAACTTGAATTTTTGGGTGCAGTGACTTTAATCTTCTAGATAATCCTTTAAAAAGTCATTAACTATGTTTTTTTCACTTAGAAACACTGCCTTTTTTTGTTTTCTTTATTTGGGTTTCTAATTTTCTATTAGCGATTTTCTATTTTATTTTATGTTCACCACCTCATTTATTCTAGAATTTCTTCACCTTCATTTTACCAGTTGTTACTCACCGTCCATTATTGTGTTTTAGGTATCATGTTTACCTTATTATTGTATTAATTGTCTGCAAATATGGCTATAAAACACTATATTGAACAACCATTGTGTTTAATTTATGCATGGTGTGTAAACATTCGTGTATCACATGTCACCGCAAGAGGGAAACGTTGACAGTTCTATACATGATATGTGTACAACGGAAGTCATTGTTCATAGTTCATACGACTGTAGGTAGTATATTCGGAATGAACGCGTCATCCAACAATGTTTGAGAAACTTTGCCAATAACTGATGCGCGGTATGATTCTGTTACTTTTGCCAATCAAATTACCAAAAATATACATGTAAGCACACATATGCTTACGTACCCAGTTTTTTTTATATACATTAATAGGATTTAATTCTTAAAAGCCTTTTTATAATACAGCTACTGGCTGGGATACACAAACAAGGATAAATTTTAAGCTGGCTGGCGACAATGGAATGTCAAAGGATTACCGACACGTGTTTTCCTTACTGGTGCAATGGAAAATGTTGCGGTGAACCAAAGTTTATCTGAACAAAAAAGTGATAGGGTTAATATCATTGAACCTGGAAATGAATGTCGCATGTCCTGTCACCGAAAATGTAACAGGTTACTTGCTTTATAACACATGTGCATATCTTCAGTAAATTATTACTTATACTATAAGGTTTACTTGATGTTAGGAAAAAAGAGTGTTGTTCTGGCTTGCTCTGAATCTTTATTGCATTTTGTTACAGATATTAACAGGGAGCTATAGAAAGTTGCAGCCTCCCGGGGTACAAGAAACGCAGACAACCGCTAGGCTGTTCAACGTAAGTCTGCGAGTCAGTTGTTACTTTCTTTACTTGCTGCAGACAATACATAATCAATGCTTTTGATCACATTCGATGTTTCTTAACTGTTACTTTTGCAGATATTTACGTGTCGAATAAAGTGCCGCTGATTTATATGTTAAAATGGATGTACGCACGAAAGGCCCCAAGGTAGATATACCTATTGTAGTCCATTCAAAAAGACAGTTGTATAATAGTCGGTATGCCAGTTTAGTTAATTTTTATTTTTATTATTTATTTATTTATTTATTTATTTATTTATTTTTTTTTTTAATTTACTCCTACATTGTTCGTGATTATGCAGAAACGCCATTAGAATATGTGCATATGGCGAAATGAAACCAGGTTTGTCATAGTTATGGTTCGTTGTTTTGGAATGGAGAATAACACCACCACCCGAACAACAAACCAGTGTAGCAGAAAAAGATGCTGACGAAGAAATGAAACCAGGTTTGTCGTAGTTATGGTTCAGTCATATTTTACTGTGAGTTTATCATGTTGTGCTGATTTTTTGCTTACGAAGAAACAGTTCGACTATGTGCAATGTCTTGACTTAACGATATTAGCTGTAAGATAGTTATACGTTTACGGTATCTTATATTCATATTCTTATTTGATTAAACGATTTTAATATCGAGTTACGTATGTTTCATGCCAATCGTAATTAGTCATATACCAATAGGATAGGCACAAGACTTTATAGGCTATGTTCAAACATTAACTTTGTTCAAAAGAGCATATTTAAGCACTGCAAGTTACATTTTTCAATTGAAAGAAGATGGGATTGTAGGCACAACAAGTGTTGTTAGAGATGAATCAGGTAAACTGGTCTTGAAATATACAAGTAAGGCAATGATGAGATTTGTCAGTATTCGCCATTTTGATAAGTGTAGTTTGCCAAAACCTGTATGTTGGCAAGGCGACCACATGCTTGCAGCCATGGTGGGTTTTTGGGTACCACTTCCATGATCGCTGACCTGAGCCTTATGTATAGAAATTACTATTGTTGAAAAATCAATTTCAGTATTAAGTGTATTGTTGACGATGCCCTTAGTCAGGTTGTCGTAGGAAATGGTAACAGAAAATCAGTGTGTCTTAGTATTTTGCATTTATAAGCTGACTGCCCCTTCTACACACTTATAAGCTGAGTGCACCTCTAACCATCACGAGTTTTCTTTATTGCAGGTTGTTATAAAACGTTTTGTGGCAAACACCTAATGTCCAAGTGGTGTTTTGAATCAGTCCTGCAGCAATTGATATGCAATCCGAGGTACTCACTTTACGTTTTAGATATGTCATAAACTACTTATAAGCATTATTGCAATATAGAGCTCTAATTAGTGTAGCCTTTCAACTCTGCGTGTTAGGATATTCATCAAGAAATTAGTAGCTTACAACGTCAACTACATATGCCCAAGGAACAACATCATATGCCACTGTCTCAGGTTGCTTCGATTTAAGGTGTGTTATTTTTAACAAACTTGATTTTTACAGTGTTTTTTAGATTTTGTGACGGTGGTGGTGGATTTTTCTTCATAAGAATCCATCAGACTTTCATGTTTGTTTACTTATATCTTATTATGTTCCATATTAGGCCACACACACTTTAAAAAAGTAGCTAAAATGGAACGGGTGAAATGTGCTCAAAATCACCCAAACGGCATTATTATCTTAATTAATTTGTGGTTGTAGTGCAGGAAAGGGGATTTGGGAGTGAAAAGAGAGGTCATGACGTGAAAATTGTTTATTGGCATGATAAAGATTGGAACTGACGTGCTCCAAACACTTTGTAAACTAATGGTGTTTGTGAAACTGCATGATACAAAGAAAAATGGTGATGGAAACACCCTGATACAAAAGGACCATAGATGTTCAAAAGCCCAGTGGTGAACACCACTTTTTTCACAACAGCTCATCCATGATTAAGTCGACTATTTTGCGAAGAGACTACTAAGCTTTATATTAGTTGTAATTGTATTTAGCACTTTACAATATTTTGTTATATACAATGATAGCCCGGCATTTTGAATTATGGAATGTAGGAGTTTCTTTTTACCAAACTTATAACAATCACAATTAAGGAAATGGAAGCACTATCGACAAGGCAATCCCGCGGCAACGCGCGGGCTACCACGCTCGTTTATGTTATAAACTTTAAACTTTTCTATATAAATTATGGTTTGGCCCTCTGAAGTTTCATGAATTACCCTTGGGCCTTCTAGAAAAATTGACCAAGCTCCACTACTAGTGGTAAAGTAACACCATGACACCCGGTCTAATACATAAACAAAGGTTAAACGTGATATAAGAATTGCATGATCTAAAAGACTACATTAATAGAACGAAAATTGATAATATAAGTACTCATAGAAAGATTTTATCTTTTATAAAGAATCAAACCATGGGGCTAATCGAGTCCAGTCAGTACATGTGCATTTGTTCGTTTTGGCAAAGAGAAAATATTAGATAAAAACAAATCCAAAGATATTTAATTGAAAGGAATTCATGTGATCATGTGCCTGCATCAACTTCAAGATGAACTCTGATTAATATATCAATGCTACTACCATTTATTTAGTGAAAACAATTAAGTTCTTGTCTTTGAGAGTTGAGAGCTAACACAATCTTTTTACAGACCTACTTGCGACTTGTGTGCACGTAAAAGTGTATATAAATCAAATGTTAATCATAGGTAACAACTAAAATGAAAAAAATATATCCGATCATATACATTTACAGCTTACATAAGAAGAAATTTCTATGTAGCCTTATCATCATTTTTCTAGTCCAACTCGATACATCCACAATAGATGATGATGCTGTACACAGTCACATACGCGCATCGAATTTGCTTATCTTTTAAGAATTTCACAATATATAGCCATGCGCCTATCATAAAGAACACGAACGGTGTTTCAATCAAGTGATGTTTTGACATTGTTTAGACTTTTGACCCACTGGTATTGATTTACTAAGGGGGTGTTTGTGCTAGCTTATTAACTAGGCTTATAAGCTTAGGTAAATTTGGAAAAGCTCATAAACTACGGGTTATGGCTTATTAAGATATCAAGTTGAGCTTATGGCTTTAAATAAGCCAAGCTCAAACTAGTAAGCTCATGAACCGAAAAAGTAGGCTTTTGAGCTTTTCAAAACTTACATAAGCTCATAAGCCCGGTAAATAAAGCTAAAACAAGCGTCCCCAAGAATAGTTTCAATTGGTAGATGAATTAGGAAAACTCAACACTACTGGCAATATAACTTTGCAATTCTAACAATACGCACCCATGTGAAATAAATGAAGATTGAAGCTTGTAATAGTCTATATGAACATTTAGAAACCAAGTCAATAAAAGCTCAGAACATCAGCCAACAAATCCAACTTGAAGTGAGCAGACTTGTAGGATATATTAGCCATGAAAGTGAAAATGTGATAAACCTGTTGGACGTAATGTTGTATAATCCAAATAAAGGATAATGGGTACTCTTCAGGAAGCAACTCTACGAAGAGACCGTAGTAAACTTACAGGAATACAATTATACAGGTCCAATAAAACAAAATGGGGTAATCGACTTTTAGCAAGAAAATCAACAAGAATCAGGCTAGAAACAAGACAATATTATTCAGGGATGTCTTTTTAGGACAACTGAGTGTGAATAATTTATGGAAGTCAAGTGTAGCAACTTGCAAAGCTATGCTTCCATTATACAAAACTGTTGTTAAAATCTTTCACCAAACATAAGAAAAGGACTTTACTCTGTTAAGTGTTAACCGTCTTGTGAATCAAAATGGCACCGTTTATATTCTTGAGGTGTTGCCTCCTTTATCGCGGCACACTGAGACCCATTTCTAGAGAATTAAAATTGTCAAAATGAAGTGCATCAGTTAAGATTAGACATGCTAATTTGAGACAAAATAAAAGTATATTTATTTGTTACATGAAAGAAAAACAGAGAACAAAATGATGCAAGATAAAAAGATCATTAACTTAAGACCAGCAAATTTAACCATGCACATCATTATACAAAATTTATGACAATAAATACAAATGTGATACTTAAAAAGCTGGTATACGTGTAACAATTACCAGGCAAACAGGTAAACTTGAAAAGTATATATACAAAATTGCAAATGTATTGGACAAACTTAAAGACTGTCACATTTGTTTAAACTTTTTGTCCACACGAGTGGATATTGTCCACACGACCATGCCAACATTTTCTTGGCAAAAACTTTTTGCTAAAATAGACGTCCAACATTCAGCTTTTAGAAAGTATCAACTTGTATAAACTCAATATACAGAAACCAATTAACAACAACTGAACAAAGTAAAAATCGAGTTCATATTAAGGGTTTATTGGTTAAAACCATTCAACTTAACTATCACAAACAAATTCTAGATAGGGGATAAACAAGAGAAGATTATTTGATGGAACTGAGACCATCTGTAATTCCAGATTGCAAAAGGGACTTCTGTCAAGTCCCGATACGAGCACAATCCTGGTACGAACATAAAACCTCCGTGATACACTTAGTTTACCCCCATAACAATTTACCCCCAATACTAGTGTTTCGCTACAGATATGACACACCCTTTGGACATACACCAAAAACCGACACTGACTTCTGTTATGGTGACAGTTTAAATCGATTGGTTAAAACACATTATATTAGTTAGTATGGCTTTCAAATAGCTAATCCATGATGATAGTCACGTCAAACCCTATAATCTTGCGGAGAAGTTTCTCTTCTCTATGAAAATCATGCATTCACCAAACACTTCTTGCTCGTCTCTGTTGAGTTGTGAAAACTTGTTGCTGGAAAAACCTAATCAAACCCTAGTTTAGAAGCACGGCACAGCACAGCACTTATGAAAATTTGGCCCAAAATCGCAGTCTTAAAAAGCAAGTTAGCTTGTTCAACAAGTTGCTCCCTTTCAATCATATAAATACATAGCCTATGTAACTGGAAACATGAACAAAAGCTCCTGAATAATAAAAACTATCTAGATCCTCAATCATCCTGATCTACTTACATGCACTTATAACTAAAGTTGCTATTGTCCTTATGTATTTGCTTGGATCTGAGTTCCTAATAATCCACTATAAAAGTCTCCACTAGCTCAGTAGTAGGCAAATAAAATTGCTTGAGAAAAGTAGTACACATAAAGGATCAATTTGTACCTGAATCAAACAGTACATCAAATGTAAAGGGGCAATAATAGAGTTTTACTATAACGTTTCTATTAGAACATAAGATCTCTCTTCGTCTTATTAGTCGTAATCTCAAAAGGGTGGCGCTTATTTTTTGACAGGTCTACCTTATTTGGCGTTGAACTTATCCTGGCATTGTCACCTATTCGAGTACTCAAATTCGAGCATGTGGTCCCTAAGATCCATGCCCCACATCGTTGTAAGATGGCATCGTCTCCTACTCGAATACTCTTCATTCGCCAAAACGAGTCTTGACACTTTGCACACAATACACTCCTACAAAATTTAATACGGAATCTACCACATAGCTGACAGGTTTCGCTTTCATCTTCTAGAAATCTCAAGTCTTAACTACATCACCATCCAAAACATGAAAAAGTATATAATAACTTGATTGCAATTGTATTAGGTTTGTAATACCGACACAGTTGCTAATAACAAGTCAAAGGTTATATGTTGATAGAAAAGTGAAAGACTAATTGAACACTTAATGTCAGAATTGGCGAAAGTCAACGCTGGGTATAAGAGAGACATCAATACATAAAGGAAAGACATTGTTCTGTGCATGATTATGCTACATTAATAGTAAAACAAACCAAGAAGAAATCAAACTGTGCCTTACTTGAGTGAATTAATCGAGAGACGGCGTGTAAGTTACACCCCATCTCTAGAAATCGCATCTCACAAGTCTAACACCTCCAACGCACAAAAGAAAAGGTGTAGAAGATCTAATAAGAGGAGTAACACTGAATATACGAAGCTTTGTCAATCAGACACAGATGAGTTACAAGCGAATCGAGTCAGATGCAGTCAATTAGTAACTCGCAAGTCAATCTAAGAGTCAGGTCTAGAAACGAGTTGCACTACAGGTTACCTCGTTTTAGGTGTAATTTGAGTCGACTCGTGGCTCGAAAGAGCAAAATATCTATACTAATAGGGGCGGAATCACGAAAGGAAGCCAATTGGGATGGAGGGTTAGATTCAGCCAAGTAGCATCGCTTTCTGTGTAAGGATCTAAGCCACTAAAGATAACTTGAGTTAAATAACTATAACTTAACATCATAAGATAAAACATCAGGGGAAAACAAAGATGTGAATGAAACTCAACTTGTCTTAAGTATAGAAAAAAATCTCTAATGATTGCATCTCAAACGTAATCCAACATCCAACATGAACTTCATTCCCCTTAAAACGGTTGAGGTTTGTCACAATGTCACCCATGTCGAGGTCAAGTTTAAAGTCAGCCTTATTACAGATTTCAAGAGCAGTTATAGCAAACGGTGTTCACAGCTCCTTTTTTGGGACGTAGTGAGGCTAATAAGATTATTTCATTATTCACATTCGGTCCTCTCATTCAATACATCTATTCTTTAACTCATTTATAGGTACTCTACACTCTAATTCAACTTTATCTTCTATTTGTTATACATTAGGCTTCTAGCCAGGCATGGTTAAGCAAGGAGGAAACTGAAGAGAATGTAAATGAGAAAATAACCATATCAATGAGTTCATACAAGCCTCAGAAAAGGAGCTACAAGAAACCCGTTAATCTCCACACAAATAAAAACTTGAAAAAAGTTAAATTTAAGGTAGGTATGAATGAACATGGTGACATTTTGATAAACTTCAACATACTCAAACGAAAAGAGTAAAGTTTTAGGGTTGATTATATTCATTACCCACCTTTAACTAACCTGCTGAGACCCAAAAAGATATGAATCAAACCTCCCTCTTTTGAGTAACCTTTATCCAAAATCTCATCCCTATTCTCTCATCAGTTATGTATGTCTAAAGGATACGAGAATACGAAAATGTGAAGCCTAATTCTCTGCCTTTTAAATTGTGTTGAAAGTAAATTTTTTTTTTCTTTTCACAATTGACATAACTTGTTTGTCGGAACTTTAGTTTGGTTCTAGGTTTGTAGACGCAATTTAGATAAATGAGGTGTAACTTGTATCAATCTCGCAAATAAAACTACGCCACTAAGGTACTCCCCTAGTCCCCTATCACACTTTAGTTAAAGTTAACAGTAATTAGTTTTTACGAGAGAAACCCCACCCGTACTCCCCAAACCACCCGCTAAAGTGCAAGACCCATGGAGCATGGTAAATCACTAGCTCCACGATTATGGATTATATGGCCACTCACGAAGTTTACAACTATGGGATTCGAACTTAAGAAGTGAGTATTAGTTTAGCATAAGTTGTGTATTGCAACTTATGAGTATGCTTACTCCCTAAAAACCATTTAAGCCAACATTGTAATCACGATAAAAACACAAACTCCACACACCACGTCGCAAAACCCATGAAGCCTGGTAAATCACTAGCCCTTCACGATTATGAAATTATACGGCTACCTAAGGAATGTTCAACTAATAGGATTCGAACGAAGTTGATATTAAATTAGCATAACTTGCGCATTTCATCCTAACCACGAAAACACGGGACAAACAAACAAACCAAAAAACAAAACAAATTAGTAATATGTAACGTATGCTTACAACAGATGAAAATATATATCAAACTCCCGGGTGGGCACGCATACCCTGAGACAAAGATCTCGACAGTTTGGAATCAATCCCAAGACACGAAGTCAACCTAGCCGAAGACACCGCAGAATGTAATGGCAATAAAGATTGCACACAACCCGTTCGACCAAATGCCCTGCCAATTTTTTATTTTATTTTTTTTTGTCAGAATTGATTTAAAATATAAAGAGTAAAAAATAGTGAAATGAAGTTTACCTAGGGAGAGAAGATGGGGGGGAACGAGGTGAGAGTGATGGGATTGAAGTGGGTTTTGGTGATGGAGTTGAGAATGATTTGAAGAGTGGTCTACAAAATGAACGATATCGAGACGCCATTGTTAAGTTGAGGTTTAGGGTTTACCAACAAAATGAGAAATGAGGGCAGAGGGAAATGTACAATGGAGCGAATCGAACCAGCCTGAACCGGTCCGACCACCAGACCGGATATATATATTGGTTTGGTTTTCGGTCCACATTAGTGAAAGAAGGACCAACGACGATCCTATCCTAAAGGAGAAGAAGGAGTAGGAGGAGTCAGTTTTCTTTGAAGATCGAGGAATCAATCTCCCAATTATGCCATTCGTTATACCTAGTTTTCGGTCTGATCGGGCTCGGACGAATCTTACAAAAACCGGCGAATGTGCCTTGCTAGACTGGACAGTACCGAAGAACCAGACGGAGCATATCTCGGTCTGGTTTTTATCAGCCCAGTTCACTTTTTGAACCGTCATCAGCCCTACATGTTAATTATTGCAATTTTAAAAGTGTAGGTAACTAGGTACAATCTATATGAGGAAAGTTGATGTGTAATTACCATTTTTCAAAGACCAAATCTACTATCTCAATTTTCTTTTTTCTTTTTTTTAAGGTAACTAACTATCTCATAATATTTACATCATAATTTTTATTTTATTTTTCTTTCCTTCTGAAAGCCTGAATATGTATTAGAAATCTCATTAAAAACCAAAACCAATTACAAATAGAAACACTCACCCAAAACCCATAAGTCACATATCTGAGGAGCCCAAACTAGTGGCCAAAAAGGCACAAACCATCATGGCTTAAATAAAATAAAAGTAAGAATGCTAATGCAAAAAGTTTAGTTGATCAACAAACCGCATCTAAGACTAAGCCAATACAGAATACCAGATGAACTAAAGCACGAGAACAACCCGAAACATGGACATAAATTTGGATCCAAGATGCAGGCCCATTTCACCAATCGACCCAACTATACTGGAAACTGTTGCACCTGAGCGAAACCCAAAAGAAAGATGTAAGTTGAATCTCGAACATCAAATCGGTAGCCGACATCTGTTTAGCCTGGAAAACTTTATTATTTTGAGCTTTCCATATGAGATAAAGCAAAGTCCATGTCACAACTTGCAATGCAAACGTAAATACGATGACCCAAGCGCAACCAAATTTAAGACATCATTTACAAAAAAAGCAACAAAAGAACCTACATCCACCAAGCACAAATACTTGATCGACCCATGGAAACAAACTTGCACCGAACCATAATGTGTATGTTGTCTCGATAGCTTCCTCACAATGAGGACATAACGTAGATTGGAGATGCATACCAATATGATCAAGAAGAGTCCTAACCGGAATCCAACCATATTTAAGCCTCCACATAAAAACATTTACTTTCGAGGAACAATCCTGCACCACTTTGTTTCTTCTACTTGAGATCGCAGACTGAGAACCTTCTCATCCACATCTCTTTATGTCACTTCAATGGAAAGCCTCTATCCCTTTCCAGCAGCCATTGCCACGAATCAATACCATCTCGAGTCCCTCACTAAGCTAACACAATCCTCCAACTTACCCATTGATCTCCCTCTAAGATTTTCGACCCAATCTCAACACCAGTTCCACCTAGTATGATCTACTTCCTTATTTCTCTCCAACCTAAACAATCTAGGAAACCGATCACATAACTTATAATTCTCAATCCATTTATCTAACCAAAAACATATACTTTATGTTGTTTTTTGATTAAGTTATATGTTATAAGTTAAAGAGGAAAAGCTGACGTGACATTTTGCTACAATACGAGGCTATAACACCTCACCTCACCTTGTGCTCTTAACATGATGAGAATCATGTTTGTTATATTTATGTGGAAAACTGAAAGGGGGGTTGAATAGTTTACCGATTAAAAACTTTGTTTTGAAACTTATTGAAGGATCAATTGATATTGATCTTAGATATTGATGAGTCAATTGTTATATAAAAATATCAAATACAAAATAAACGCGAGAGAATTGCAAATCAACCGTTTTAGGAAAAAGATCGACACGCAAAACCCGCGAATACTCGATAAGTGATACCGGGCAAATGATTACCCGGGTCGTTTCCTAACGAGGTGTGAATTGACGGTGACGTTTGAGGTTTGGGATTGGATGCTTGAATACAAAGAATTTTAAAATTTGGAATTTTAAACTAAATGACGGGAATTTAAATAAAGCAAGTAAACTAAGCTAAAGCTACTACGGGAAATTAAAAACTAATCTAAGGCAACAATAAACGTAAAGGGAAACTTAAAATTAAGTTAAGTGCAATAAAACGTAAAACGGGAATTTAAAGGAAAGCAATAAAACTACACTAAGGAAATCTACGGGAGTCCTAAAATTAATCTAAAATACTAAGGGAAACTTAAAGCTAATTAAAAACGTAATTAACCTAAAATCAGGCACGTGCGGACATTCTAAACGACTAAAAATAATTTTAGAAAAAAGCCGGGTGTTTTTTTCTACTTTTATTTTATTTATTACGAATTAATTACTAATTTGAAAGAAATTAATTATTTGAAAATATCTACACTAAATGAAAAATTACAAGAATTTGCAGAAAAATATCTTGAAAAAATAAGAACTTTGTAAAAGCAGTTTTAGAAAAAGGCAACTAATAAGTAAATACCCAATTAAGCTTAAAACTAAAAAAAAATGCATACAAGGAATTGAAAGGGAGTAATGGTACGCAACACCTTAAGGAGCTCAGATGGTAATGTGTTGTGAATGTGGGGCTTGGGAGGTGCACTGAACTGCAGGTCCAGTGTTCGAATCCTGCTTCTATCGCTTTTTTTTTTCCCACTTATTTTTCTTTTTGATTTTTTTCTTTTGAAGCAACTGAATAAGAGATCTAAATAAAAAAAAATTTCAAAAACTAAAATTACAACACTTAAAACTAAGCTGTTAGAAGCCTAAAAACAGGAACAGAAGCTAAAAAATAAAAAATAAAAAAAATAAAAAATAAAAAATCCTAAGGGCTGTTTGGATGGGCAGCAAAAGGACACTAAGAAGCTGCTAAAAAAACTATCAATAAGCTAACTGCTCCTAAGTGCATTCTAAGTAAACTGAAATGGAAAATGTCAAAACTAAAAACAAGCTAAACCAATTTAATAAGCAGTTGAGCACAAAGCTAAACTAAATGAGCTTTAGTGCTAAAAAGAAAATGGAAACAAGCATAAATTAAACTATAAATAAGCTATGACTAAACAAACTTAATCTACAATAGCTAGTTAGGCGAGAAGAAAACTAATTAAGCAAAGGGAGATGGGAAATAAGCTAATGGAAAATCTGATAAAGCACAAATCAAGCTAAGCGCTGCTGCTGCATAACTGTCCTGAAAACAGCCTCATAAGGTGCTTTTTGAGCTTAAAATTAAGCTTTAAAATAAGCACTAAAGGACCTACAAATAAAAAAAATGAAATACAATTGTAAAGATCCTACAAACTAAAAATTGGCTTTAAAGGAGCTTATAAGGAGCTGAGAAAGAGTGCGGCAGAAAGCAGATTAAGTAGCTGTACTAATAAGCTAAATCCAACAGTCCTAAAGCTATCTATAAGCTAAGTTAACTAGAGACTAACCTAGGTAAACTAAGGAGAATCCTAAATAGCACTATGGGGACTAAATAAGGCTAACTTACACTAATCCTAACCTATTTTGATGATTATGCAATGCTAAAAAAAACCAAATGTGATAACAGACATGAATTTTAAAAGGAAATTTGACTTTTTTGTGAAATAACTTTGAATTTTATGACTAACCTATCCTATACTAACCTAATAGAGAATGACTAAACCAAATTTAACTCATAAAATTAGCTTTAACACAGAAAACACATATAAACCAAACACTCCTTTAACTAGTGATTGTTTTGAGAATTGCTTACTTGAGACTGATAGGCAAAAAAAAAAAAAAAAACTTTGGGGTCATTAATCAAAACTCAAACTGAGTTTAAAAACACTTGAGCAAACTCTTAAGAAACACAAATGATAGAATTCAAAACATCAAGACTGCATAAACATACAAACTGCTAAAGGAAATGGAAATTAAAAACTGAAACTGAAATTTAAATTTCTTTGAAAATTAAAGGGTACAAGGAAAGTAAATGACAATAAAAGTAAAGTGGTACTAGAACTTGAAATTCTAGACAAGTTGTTACAAGTTCACTACGGTTCTATTTATACTAAAACTAAAAGTATCTTCAGTCCTTGTCTTCATCTGTTGTGTTTCTTGTGTGAGACAAATGAGAGGAATGAGCCATCTTGTGATTTCTTGAGTATAATCTCAACCATTCATTCATTTTGGAGCCCAAGGATACAATCTTAGCCGTCCTTTTGTATTGTCCAATGGGGAAGTTTGGGATTGCCAAAGTGGCACTGAGCCCATATGGGTTGTGGGGGAGGGAAGTGAGTGTGGGAATCAGTGGTTGAGAGGGATGTGTGAGGAAGAAGACAAGAGGTTTGTGGGGGTGTAGTTTTGGCGGGTAAAGTATTGGTGAGCAGGGGATTTGGGTTTGTTTTGCTGTTTTGGGTAAAGAGTAGAGAAGAGGTCCAAAAATGGGAGGGGGTCATGTGGTTAAAGTGAAGGGTTCAATTTGGTTAAAAGGTTTTATTTGAGGTTTTGGTTTTTTTTTAAAGAGTAAACTCCAAAATACATCCCTGTGGTTTACCTCGTTTCGCACCATACATCCCTCTCGCAAAAGTTTCAACAGATACATCCCTCCGATAGTAAAGTTGGCACAAATACATCCCTCTGTTAGTAAAATCAGTTAATGAGGACTAACGGTGCAAATATATCTCAGTTATCTCACATTTGTTAAGAGATATTTACGTAAATTGTCCTTGTGGCAAGGAACAAATTGCAACCAAAGTCCTTAAATTTATTTACAAATTCGTCCATGTGGTTAGACCGGTCAACGTTTGGTCAACGCCACGTGTCACCACATGAGTGGTGCCACGTGTCATCGGGTCGGGTCGGGTCGGTATATGGGTCGGGTCGGGTTGCCACGTGGACCAATGAGGTGGTGCCACGTGGCATTGGTAAAATATATTACCACTTTGTTACCCCCTGGATTCGAACCTAGGACATTTGGGTGGGAAGCAATGCTTTGCCCAACTGGGCTAAGCATAGCTTCAAGTATATATCCCTAAATTTAATACATAACCCTTTCTAAAAGTTAAAAGCCCAATACATTATTATTAAAAGGTTCAATTTAGTTATTGGCTTATCAATTTACGGAGTTTTATGGACTGTAAAAAAATAAATAAATATACCGTCGGACTCTTTTTTCGTGCTCTTTCCAATGGTATGCTCGGGGAATTTTTTCGACTTCAAACGAACCTCGAAAAATGCGAAAATCATCGTTTTTTCTTTGTTTTCGCATTTTTTGAGGTTCGTTTGAAATCAAAAAAATTCCCCGAGCATACCATTGGAAAGAGCATGAAAAAACGAGTCTGACGGTATGCTCGGGGAATTTTTTCGACTTGGTTTGGACCTCGAAAAATGCAAAAACAAAAGAAAAAATGGTGATTTTCGCATTTTTCGAGGTTCAAACTAAGTCGAAAAAATTCCCCGAGCATACCATTGGAAAGAGCACGAAAAAACGAGTCCGACGGTATATTTATTTATTTTTTTACAATCCATAAAACTCCGTAAATTGATAGGCCAAAAACTAAATTGAACCTTTTAGTGTTATTGAATTGGACCTTTAAATTTTAGGAAGGGTTATGTATTAAATTTAGGGAAATATACTTGAAGCTATGCCTAGCCCAGTTGGGCAAAGCATTGCTTCCCAATCAAACGTCCCGGGTTCGAATCCAGGGGGAGCCAAAATGGTGGTATATTTTACCAATGCCACGTGGCACCACCTCATTGGTCCACGTGGCAACCCGACCCGACCCATTCCCCGACCTGACCCGACCCGATGACACGTGGCACCACTCTGGTGGTGACACGTGGCGTTGACCAACGTTGACCGGTCTAACCACAGGGACGAATTTGTAAATAAATTTAAGGACTTTGGTTGCAATTTATTCCTTGCCACAAGGACGATTTACGTAAATATCACTTCACAAATGTTAAATAACGGAGATATATTTGCACCGTTAGTCCTCATTAACTGATTTTACTAACAGAGGGATGTATTTGTGTCAACTTTACTAACGGAGGGATGTATCTGTTGAAACTTTTGCTAGAGGGATGTATGGTGCGAAACGAGGTAAACCACATGGATGTATTTTGGAGTTTACTCTTTTTTTAAATAAAACTTTGTATTTTCTGATTTTTGATTTAAAATTTTTTTTTTTTTTTTTTTTTAGAGAAAACAATTTTAATAAAAATTAGTTTTTGAAAAATAATTGGTTTTAAATAAAATTCAGGATTTAGAAAGAAAGAGTATTTTAGGATTTTTGTGAAAAAGGGTAAAATGGTAATTTTGGGTTCGGGTAGAAGGGTAAAATGGTGATTTTAGGTTTAGGTTAGGTTTTTGAGTCTGATTCCCAAGCTCACTCCCAAATGTGTATCCCGGGCTCTGAAAATGTAGAAATTCATCTTCCGGTTCCGTCTTCAAAGCACGTTTTCCAATCCGAGCTCATTTATGTCCGCTTTTGCCCTGTTTTCGATCCTTTGTACATGAAATACATAAAAACACATTCCAAGGATATCTGCAGTATAAATGGTCATATTTCAGTGTTTTTAGACGTTTTAGTGGTCTTAGATGGGTAAAAATGATGAGTGAATAAGCACTCATCAAATCCCCCACACTATCAATTGCTAGTCCCTAGCAATCCGATCATATAAAGTAATGAAAGGATCAAAAATACCAATAATACCCCGTTTCGACTTTTTTATTCACTACGAGAAATTTAAACAAGACGATAATAAATAAAATGCTTGATTTTCAAAACATGGCATCACGGAACGGGATTCACACAAAATGGGTGTCTCCGGGGAATTGTAATCGTCATCCTCTCTTTTATACTCTCAAACCAAGCTTAAACTTACTGTGCAAACGTTTTTGTAAAATGCTAACACTACTTATATCAATAATCTATGTAAGTCGAGACTTAACTTTTTACTCCCGCAATTTATAAAATTTAAGTGAGTGTGCTCATTTTCAAAAAGTTTGACCATTAAAATTGACATTTGTTATGGTTGTTATCCACTTAACCAAAGTACTAACCCACCGGAAACGATGAAAGTCTAAGGATCGAAAGGGCCTCTTCCATGTAGCGGCTTTCTTCTCGGCACATCCCAGAACATTAGTTTTAAGTGACCGGGCTTTTGACACCTCATAGAGAATAGTACCGGAATTAGCGGGAATTCGATTCCAAAGATTTACGAAGCTACCGTTAAGTTAAAACTAAACCTAAATGGATTACAACCGACGATGATTTAGAAATTCAAGATTCAAAGGTGAGATCACTCCATGTAGCGACTTTCTTCTCAGCTTGTCCTTTTGAGGAGGCTAGGTTTTCACCCTCGAGAATAGTATCGGAGCTTTCGGGATCTTTGAAAACAAGGATTTCCAAATTGCCGTCAAAATTTTAGACAACTTTGACGAATACGAGTTCAACTTCCGATTTAAATTTAAGAAAAAGCAAGTTTCGCACATTTATTCATAAGCAACATAATGCTTTTATTCACGCAACTCATATTTTTTTCATTTTTCATTTTTCAACTTTTTTCACTTTTTTTTTTTTTTTTTTTTCACATTCATTTTGACTTTAACTTTTAAACTTGCAACTTTTGCATCATTCAAGCACATTTACGATATTTTCATTTTGCAACATTATTCAGATTTTAAGAAAGTATGCTTTCTCGGAAATTTAAATAAAAAGTTGAACTCGGACTCTAAATCAATTTTGCTTAAAAACTTTTTATTGTAACAAGACGATTTTGAATGTTCAAAAGTTTGACAACGAGCACGTATTTAGGTCCAATTAGTTAGCTTATGGGAGAAAAAGCCATAGATTACTTATATAAGCTCCAAAGAGAACCAACTACTCCACGCTTAACATTTTCATTTGCACAACGCGTAAAACCTTAGCCTAAATGTTAAGAGAGCAGCTAGATCAACACTCTAGCAGAGTCGGGATTCCCCTTGTTCTAGCCTAATCAAGACTAAACTACCATTAACACCGAAGCATTAACGCATTATTTTTGTGCAAAGCACTTCTTGTAAATGTAAATACTTGACTTAAAACGATAAAAAAAATTTAAATTTTTGGTCAAAATGGGGGTACTAGGGTACTAGAAGGTACACATGTGATCAAAATTCGCTTAGAATTCCCCCCCACACTTAGAATTGAATATTGCCCTCAATATTCAAAGTACCGGCCGTTGCCGAAACTATAGAACGGAAAAAGGTAATACTACTAGCCAAGTGTGGGAACGAAATCTTTTTTCACAAAAAGGATTTATAAAGATATCCCTAGATAAACGTTAGCAAAAAGGTCGGATATTGAGCGGCTGGATTGAAAACAGGCGCATCAATCATCACGATCTACGGGAATCCTGAAAACAGAGAGCAAACACACAACAAGCAAACATCAGTGGGGGTTTCCCCCCACACTTAGTGTTAGAAAAGAGAAAGAAGTCAGAAACATGGGTGGATACCCATGAAATGCTACTGTTTTTGTTAACCGAGTCGCTAGCTTGACTCGACCCTGAATTCATTTGTCCTTGGGGAAGAAAATGGTAGAGATACCAGGGTCAAAAACGGTGTCTTCATTCCCGAAGGAATGAAACTGGGTGGGTTGGGAGGGGAAGAAAATGTCGGGCTTCAACACATAAAGGTTAAATCCTCCCAAACTTACAAAAGGTTTATCAAGAAAGAGTGATCCATCATCCGGTGGTTTTGCGGGTGGACGAAGGGATGAAGGATCAAAATGACAAAACTCCAAAGAAGAAAGGAGCTCATGGTAAAGGATAAGAGGTGTAGGCTCAATACTGAAGGCATCCAACGGAGGATCCTTATCACATAAAACATTTTCAACGAAGAACTCGTCAATGCATATCCCGGGTTTAAGGATTTTGTCTTCACATGTCGGCTCAACGGGATACGTGATGGTCTACTCATCAGAGAGAGTAGAGTCAAGAAAACCATCAAGAACAACCATATCCCCCTCGGGGTCATTCACAACATCCTCAATACCCGGTGGTATTGGGTCATCAGCCGGAGTATCGAAAATCTCATTCAAAACTTTACTCTTATCAACATCATCGAAGTAGAATCGCTCAAGAATCGGAGGATAAACATCTGCGATAGTGGGATTGCCACTAATCTCTTCATCAAATCGGAAAGTCTCAAGCTCGGGAGAGAAATCACTATCTTTAACGGAGATAGAGGCGAAATTGAATTATCGTTTAAGGCTTCGATCTTAGAAATGAGAAGATGAACATTCAACAATGTTTCACGTAATGCTTCATCCTCGATCCAATATCATCGGCTCAATCTCTTCATCTTCTGGCACAAAATCATTTACTTCTTCTATGTGAACGGGCTCAGAAGGTAAATCGTCGACGAAATCGATGTCTCCATAAGAATCATTATCGGAATCGGAGAACATCTCAACATGATTATTTGAATTATCAAGAGAAGGCTCATCACAAATATCATCAACAACCTCGGACTCTCTTGGGCTTGGGAAAAGGACCTCAACATTAGACAATTCCGTATCCGGAATAGTACTAAGATGCTCATCCCCCATTATGAGAGAGTCAACGGGTTCAACGATTATCGAAGAAATAGAATCATCGACCTCTTCCAAAAGAATGTCACTTCTCTCAACCGGCGTGAGAGAAGGGAAAGAGTCGAAAATGATAGGGTCGGAGATGGGAGTGGGATTGCCACTCGAAGAATCGTCATCGATCTTTTAGTTCTCTTCTTCAAACGGTTCAGCAACATCACTCTCGTCAGAATCTGAATAGTAAAAAGCGGGTGGATGACTCGGTCTTTGTTGATAATGGTGACTGATATATCTTTCTTGCTTGCCAAAGACTTCAATTTGAGCACTCACGGAAATTTTCTCGGAATAATGATCACTCAACATAGTGGTAGAATCGTAAGGAACGTCAGCATCCCACTGAAAATGATGTTGTGTCAAATTCTCGATCAAATCGTAAGCTTCTTGAGGAGTCTTTCGCATGAGATTTCCACCAGCTGCCAACATAATTTTGTCTCGATCAATCGTAGTGATGCCATGATAAAAGGTTAGGATTTGATCAAGAAGCAAAATTCGATGATCGGGACATTTCTGCAATAACATTTTGAATCTTTCCCAAGCTTCAAATACGGATTCCTTGGGTAATTGCAGGAAATTAAGAATTTCTTTCCTCAACTGCATCATTTTCGAATATGGAAAGTATTTTGAAAGAAACTTGCGAAACATCTCTTCCCAAGTATGAATTGAATGTTTTTCAAGGGTATAAAACCAAGTTTCAGCTTTGTGGGTTAAAGATAAGGGGAAGAGATTCAATCGGATATCATCTTGAGAAATGCCACGTTGCTTCATGGTTTGAGTGATAGACAAGAACTTGTTCAAGTGCTCATTTGCATTTTCATCGTTAAGTCCATGAAAATGGCAATGTTGTCGAAGAAGACGAACCATACGATTTTTCAATCTAAACTTGGTTCCCGGAACGATCGGTCCTCCTCGACCGATAAGCGATGGGCGATAGAAATCCTCCATGGTCCGAGGATCATGGGGATCGAAGGGTGAGAAATCGAGCATTGTGGAGAATTAAACAATTTAGAGGGTCAAGAGAGCAGAATTAAACATTCAAGAGGATAACGAAGAGTAGAATTAAACGGTAAAAGAGGGTAAGAGAAATAGAATTATACGGATAAGAGGAATCAGAAGAATATTTTTGGGTTTTAAAATGAAAACGAGTGTACATGCACAAAAACCAATCAATCAAAAGGATACCGAAGCAAAAACACAAAGAACTTAAACCAATAATCACAAGCGTATTCACGCAAGTGACACAAAGGAAAGTTTTGAATCTTTTGTTTGGGAACTTATTATGATAACATTCAAGTTGAGAATGTTATTTGATTGATGTCTTTTATCTTTATTAAACTTAAAAACAAAATCTATTTGGGTTTTTAACTTCTATATATATACAAAAAGAAAAGAAAAATATTTTTGTGTTTTAGGGTTTTTGGAAAGCTAATAACTTCACGAGGAAGGATCTTCAAGTCACTAATCGTCAAACCTTAACGATATTGTCGCAACACAACCTCCCCCGCAGCGGCGCCAAATTGATGAGTCAATTGTTATATAAAAATATCAAATACAAAATAAACGCGAGAGAATTGCAAATCAACCGTTTTAGGAAAAAGATCGACACGCAAAACCCGCGAATACTCGATAAGTGATACCGGGCAAGTGATTACCCGGGTCGTTTCCCAACGAGGTGTGAATTGACGGTGACGTTTGAGGTTTGGGATTGGATGCTTGAATACAAAGAATTTTAAATTTTGGAATTTTAAACTAAATGACGGGATTTTAAATAAAGCAAGTAAACTAAGCTAAAGCTACTACGGGAAATTAAAAACTAATCTAAGGCAACAATAAACGTAAAGGGAAACTTAAAATTAAGTTAAGTGCAATAAAACGTAAAACGGGAATTTAAAGGAAAGCAATAAAACTACACTAAGGAAATCTACGGGAGTCCTAAAATTAATCTAAAATACTAAGGGAAACTACGGGAAACTTAAAGCTAATTAAAAACGTAATTAACCTAAAATCGGGCACGTGCGGACATTCTAAACGACTAAAAAAAATTTTAGAAAAAAGTCGGGTATTTTTTTCGACTTATATTTTATTTATTACGAATTAATTACTAATTTGAAAGAAATTAATTATTTGAAAATATCTACACTAAATGAAAAATTACAAGAATTTGCAGAAAAATATCTTGAAAAAAATAAGAACTTTGTAAAACCAGTTTTAGAAAAAGGCAACCAATAAGTAAATACCCAATTAAGCTTAAACTAAAAAAAAAAATGCATAAAAGGAATTGAAAGGGAGTAATGGTACGCAACACCTTAAGGAGCTCAGATGGTAATGTGTTGTGACTTGTGAATGTGGGGCTTGGGAGGTGCACTGAACTGCAGGTCCAGTGTTCGAATCCTGCTTCTATATCTTTTTTTTTTCCACTTATTTTTCTTTTTGATTTTTTTCTTTTGAAGCAACTGAATAAGAGATCTAAATAAAAAAAATTTTCAAAAACTAAAATTACAACACTTAAAACTAAGCTGTTAGAAGCCTAAAAACAGGAACAGAAGCTAAAAAATAAAAAATAAAAAAAATAAAAAATAAAAAATCCTAAGGGCTGTTTGGATGGGCAGCAAAAGGACACTAAGAAGCTGCTAAAAAAACTATCAATAAGCTAACTGCTCCTAAGTGCATTCTAAGTAAACTGAAATGGAAAATGTCAAAACTAAAAACAAGCTAAACCAATTTAATAAGCAGTTGAGCACAAAGCTAAACTAAATGAGCTTTAGTGCTAAAAAGAAAATGGAAACAAGCATAAATTAAACTATAAATAAGCTATGACTAAACAAACTTAATCTACAATAGCTAGTTAGGCGAGAAGAAAACTAATTAAGCAAAGGGAGATGGGAAATAAGCTAATGGAAAATCTGATAAAGCACAAATCAAGCTAAGCGCTGCTGCTGCATAACTGTCCTGAAAACAGCCTCATAAGGTGCTTTTTGAGCTTAAAATTAAGCTTTAAAATAAGCACTAAAGGACCTACAAATAAAAAAAAATGAAATACAATTGTAAAGATCCTACAAACTAAAAATTGGCTTTAAAGGAGCTTATAAGGAGCTGAGAAAGAGTGCGGCAGAAAGCAGATTAAGTAGCTGTACTAATAAGCTAAATCCAACAGTCCTAAAGCTATCTATAAGCTAAGTTAACTAGAGACTAACCTAGGTAAACTAAGGAGAATCCTAAATAGCACTATGGGGACTAAATAAGGCTAACTTACACTAATCCTAACCTATTTTGATGATTATGCAATGCTAAAAAAAACCAAATGTGATAACAGACATGAATTTTAAAAGGAAATTTGACTTTTTTGTGAAATAACTTTGAATTTTATGACTAACCTATCCTATACTAACCTAATAGAGAATGACTAAACCAAATTTAACTCATAAAATTAGCTTTAACACATAAAACACATATAAACCAAACATTCCTTTAACTAGTGATTGTTTTGAGAATTGCTTACTTGAGACTGATAGGCAAAAAAAAAAAAACTTTGGGGTCATTAATCAAAACTCAAACTGAGTTTAAAAACACTTGAGCAAACTCTTAAGAAACACAAATGATAGAATTCAAAACATCAAGACTGCATAAACATACAAACTGCTAAAGGAAATGGAAATTAAAAACTGAAACTGAAATTTAAATTTCTTTGAAAATTAAAGGGTACAAGGAAAGTAAATGACAATAAAAGTAAAGTGGTACTAGAACTTGAAATTCTAGACAAGTTGTTACAAGTTCACTACGGTTCTATTTATACTAAAACTAAAAGTATCTTCAGTCCTTGTCTTCATCTGTTGTGTTTCTTGTGTGAGACAAATGAGAGGAATGAGCCATCTTGTGCTTTCTTGAGTATAATCTCAACCATTCATTCATCTTGGAGCCCAAGGATACAATCTTAGCCGTCCTTTTGTATTGTCCAATGGGGAAGTTTGGGATTGCCAAAGTGGCACTGAGCCCATGTGGGTTGTGGGGAAGGGAAGTGAGTGTGGGAATCAGTGGTTGAGAGGGATGTGTGAGGAAGAAGACAAGAGGTTTGTGGGGGTGTAGTTTTGGCGGGTAAAGTATGGGTGAGCAGGGGATTTGGGTTTGTTTTTTGTTTTGGGTAAAGAGTAGAGAAGAGGTCCAAAAATGGGAGGGGGTCATGTGGTTAAAGTGAAGGGTTCAATTTGGTTAAAAGGTTTTATTTGAGGTTTTGGTTTTTTTTTAAAAATAAAACTTTGTATTTTCTTATTTTTGATTTAAAACTTTTTTTTTTTTTTTTAGAGAAAATAATTTTAATAAAAATTAGTTTTTGAAAAATAATTGGTTTTAAATAAAATTCAGGATTTAGAAAGAAAGAGTATTTTAGGATTTTTGTGAAAAAGGGTAAAATGGTAATTTTGGGTTCGGGTAGAAGGGTAAAATGGTGATTTTAGGTTTAGGTTAGGTTTTTGAGTCTGATTCCCAAGCTCACTCCCAAATGTGTATCTCGGGCTCTGAAAATGTAGAAATTCATCTTCCGGTTCCGTCTTCAAAGCACGTTTTCCAATCCGAGCTCATTTCTGTCCTCTTTTGCCCTGTTTTCGATCCTTTGTACCTGAAATACATAAAAACACATTCCAAGGATATCTGCAGTATAAATGGTCATATTTCAGTGTTTTTAGACGTTTTTGTGGTCTTAGATGGGCAAAAACGTAAAAAATCGGGCGATAACTATTATTAACGGAGGGACTAATTGGGAAAAACTACATTTAAAAAAATAAGGACTAACGGTGCAAAACACTTAACGAACTGCACTAACGAAGGACTAACAACGTAAAACACTTAACGAACATTTTTGGACGAGGGACAAAATCCGTAAGATTTGTAAACCACAGGGACGAAACGCACTGAAAAAAAAGTATAGGGTCAAAATCCGTTATTTTGACCAAACCACAAGGACGATTTATGTAATTCACTCTTATTTTTATTTTAAGAGGGGTTCCACTAGTTGTGTCTCAAAAGCCGAACTGAACCCGAACATGGCTTTTTGGATCGGTTAGTTGGGTCTAAAATTATCTTCAGGTCAACCCGAATTGACTCGAGTTCAAAACAAGGTCAGGTTCGAGTATAATATATGTCTCTTACTTGGGGTTCGGATCAACCCGAGTTTCATTTTTTTTTCCTAAAATGTATGTAAACACCAAATTGTATAATTTTTATATGACGTAGACCCGGACACGAGTTAACCACGCCCGAAGTGACGCGACCAGAATTGACCCGACCCGAGTGACTCGAGTTCTAAACAAGGTCAGGGAGTTCGGTTATATATTTTTTTAGCCTTGACCCAATTGAGCCGAACTTGACCGGATCAACCCGAGTACCACCCCGGTGCCACCAATGCCTAAAGTGCACCCTTAAAAAATTTAGGCGGGCTTATTTTATGGAACTCCCTCCGTGCCTCAATCTAGATCTAATTAAAATACCTAAGACTATGTTTATCAAGAGGGTTGCCAACCCAACCTCAATGGTATAAGTACGGATTTTTTTTTTTTTTTTTAATGAAGTCATCCAATCTTCCTACCCAACCAAGATCATATGGCAACCCAAGTTGGCAATCTTCAATCTGCCACATGTCAGCTCACAAATGGTTAGTTGTTTTTTTTTCTTTTTTTCTTTTTCTTTTTCATTTTTAATACTTATTATTTTATGTTATTAGGTTGGGTTGTTGATAAATGGTAAAAAATATAGATTGGTTGTATGTATTGGTTGTGTAGGTAGATGAAAGAGAAAATAATATTTTATTAAGAAATTGGGTTGTTGATAAAGATAGTATAATAGTCTATTATGCCGGCACACCTCATATTCCTCTTTGTCGATCCTCCAATGGCTCCATCTGCTAATTTTTGTTGCGGTAATAAGTTCTCATTCATCATTTTCATGTCATTGTTTTTAGATTGGTTCAATATTATAATAATAATTAGTTGAAATATATAGATTCAATTCATATGTTGATCTTGTTTAAGATCACTAATTAGGTATTCTTTGTTTATGGTTAAGATTGTTGTTGATTTGATTGTAACTTTAGTTAGGGTTTCTAGCATATGAAGTTTTTAGGTTCGTTATGAATCTAAATAAATTTATATTTTTGTTATGATTATGGATTTTCAGTGACACATGAAAAGGTATAGACGATTACTCAAATACTGTAAGAGATAAAGGTTGATGCTTTCAGAAGAATGTGTTACCATTATATCTTAAGTCGGTAAGTCCTCGTCAATCATTGACTTTGTTTATATTTGTATAATTGTATCCAACTAAACCTGACCCAAATGGAGTTATGTTTTTACTTGGTTATGTATTTGATTAAGGTCTTGAACATGAGTTTATCAAGTATCAAGTACTTTTAACACTTTTCACATTGGACGTTACGCCTCATAAAGATGTGGATTCTCACTTGTACATTAGTTATCGGGTACTTTAAGAATTTAATATGCACTTAGTGTGGCAGATATAAATTTTAGTCTTTGTAAGAATGTGCTTTGCATTATATCATTATACTATTTTTTCCAATAATGTTGTAGGAAGGAGCCAATGAACAAAGTTTCTATGCTATATAAGGAACGAACTAAATTGACCCGTGTTCAGGTAATATGCTAAACTACTATTTGTAAGTACCATATTCATGTGTTTTATGTGTTACAATAGGTGCCGATTCTCGTTATACTTGTTCCTTTGCTTGTGTTTCCACTTTCTAATGTTGCGGTCTTTTAGAGTCTTAGGTCTTTTATGCTAGTTGAGGATTTAGACTTATTATCTTTTATTGAATATGTCTTACATGGATTTGAGGTAACTTTTTTTTTCAAGTATTGATTCATATCCACTAGAATAACTCTCATAATAATGATCCTTTATTTGACTCTTCTAAAACTAGTTTGATATTTTTGCTTACTGATATGAAATTCTACTCAGGTACCCTCAAAAAATCATGCTTGAACTTCTCATTTAAAGGTAAGATTTAGTTCAATGCACTTTTGTCACACTTAGTCTAACTTATATTAGAAAAATGCTTTTGAATCTTTAGCTTATGACTATAGTATTAAAGAGCTATGGTGACAATGAAGCTCTTATGTCATATTTTAACTTGTAATTTTTTCTTGTTATGTACAGATGTGGTGCATTTGGAGCAACCAACAAGTTTGTTTACCAATGGATAAAATAGATGGGCATTTGTAGTTTTAGTCTTCCATTTTTATAATTAGTTATAGATTTGGAATCGTTTGTATCTTTATGTACCAAATAATACTATTGGTCGCTTATGTTATTTAGTTACGTGGTGGAAAGCGTTGTTCAAGTATAATTTGATTAATGAAATTGTCTTTACCATCTCTTGTGGTCGATATTGGTTTTGTTACAATTTGATTTAGAATAAATAATGTTAATGTGAAACAAATTATATGGTGATTCGTTCTTTTGCTCAAAATATAGTATTCCACTAAAACCAATAGATGATATTGCCATTGCATGAAGTAAATAATGGCATACATTATCTGACACAATATCTCTGCACTTATTTTGTAACATAATACAAAAGTGCCACGGAAACCCAAAAGGGTTGCTGCAACACAACTGAAAGTGCCACTAAAACCCTTTAGTGGCAGCGTCGTTAGTGACACTTTTATTTTCTGCCCACCGATTCCCATCCTAGCCTTTAGTGGCACTTATTTAATCTTTCGTGGCACTTTTTGTGTGCCACTAAATGGCAATTTTTTTGTAGTCCAACACTAAGCTAGATATCGAGTTCTTTTCAAGGGTACAACCACTCCCACACACAATGTATTTTAAGGACTAAAATACTAACCACTCACACTCACAAGATTATGATGGTTTGTTACAACAATGATGTATGAATCAACACAAGATCATACAACAACAAACAAACAATACTTCCAACAACTTGTTGAAGCTTGAATTTGCCTTGATCTTCTTTGCTACAAAAGAGATCACTAATATGATATGAAACTGAGTTAGAAATGTTAGAGAGAAGGAATGTATGTGAATATGATAGAAAGGGATGAAAAACAACTTGGTTTGGCTTTGCTATTTATAGCCAAAATATACATCAGGTACCACGGACCACGGATCCCTCAAAAGGGTTCCGTCCGTGTTAAGTTTTGGTGTCATCGGGGTCTGACAGCAAGATCACCAAAATATTACCAAAGTCAACCATATCTATCCAAGATTGTGTAAGATATGTAGAGTCTAAATCTTCACAAAGTATCTAGTGAAATCTTCTAAGGATTTCAATGATGCACTACATGATGTCATGTGTTTGTTTTTCTATTTTTAGAAATATGTTAAAATGTAAATACATATGTAATGTTTTGTTTTAAGAACCAAAACATTCTTGATCTAAAAATACTAACATACATTATGGTTTAGAGTCATATCAAAATATGATTAATCAAAATGTAAATGCTTGAGTGATGAAATTATTATTTGAAAAGCCTATTAAACTTGACAAGCTTTAAGCTTTATAAAAATTAAATTTACTTTTGTCGTTAACAAAACTTAAGTAAAGATCATAAAATATAAATAACGTTTAATGACGATATTTGTATTAACAATTTAAATATACCAATTTAAGACTCATTGATTAAACATGAGTCTAGTTCGATAAATATATATTAAAGGATAAGTTTAGTTGAGTCTCCCTAACTATTATAGATAAGTGTAATTGGTTAGTTGATAAAAAAAAATGCCATGATATAACAATTAACAAACAGTCTAGACGGGTAAAAAAAAAATATTTATTTCACTTTTTTCATCTTTTACTAAAAAAACAAAAAATTGAAAATATGTATATCAACCCGACCAAAACTCATCTAGACCTGCACCAATTTAGACCAAACTCATTTAGACCCGTGACCCAACCCGACTCACTTATTTTGCCACCTATAGTTATATTGGTTCTAACCGGCTAATAACCAACTTATTTATCAAAATACAAAGAAAAAAATGGATAACATCAACGAAGCACATGCATGTCACATTCCACAACATTAAGTTAGTAGACGAATGGCTATGGAGTAGTTATGGCGAAGGCAGTGAAGTGATCAGGCCGATGGTGGATGACCAGATGATGTCTTTTAGTGATGTCGATTAAAGAAGAGCAAATCAACTTAAGACAAGATCGTAACATAAGGCAAAATTACAATTTTACGAAAACAAAATAGTTTATGAGGAGAGTTATTTTAAATACCAAACTTTTCTCACATATCAAGGGACTCATCTCCACCATCCATTTAAAAAGAAATCAATGGTTGAGATTAAAAGCATTTTATTATTTCACCTATTTTTTATAATTTAAATATCTCTTAAACCGTTAATCGTTAAGCGAAAATATTTACACCGTCGCGACGAGCATTTAATTATTTTTCTATAGACGGGCACTTTGATATACTTTCGAAAAAAGAAAAAAAATCGTTTTTTTCACGTTTTTTTCGTTTTTTTTACGTTACTGAAATTTGCATGAAAAAAATCATATATGATAAAACACTAAGTTGATTATCACATGTGATAGTAGTGTAATATCATATATGATATGTAATACCATATGTGATATTATCACATGTGATATTACATATCATATATGATATTACACTAATATCACATGTGATATTCAAATTAGTGTTTTATCATATATGATTTTTAATGCAAATTTCAGTAACATAAAAAAAAGAAAAAACTTAAAAAAAAAACGTGAAAAATAAGAAATTTTTTTTTTGTCGAAAGTATATCAAAGTGCCTATCTATAGAAAGATAATTAAATGTTCGTCGCGATGATATATTTTTTTTCGCTTAACGATTAACGGTTTGAAAGATATTAATATTTGAAAAAAAAGAATGAATGTGGGTTTTTTAAATTGTTGGGATTAATCTCATTCATTAGATCAAATAAAAATGAAGGGTGGAGATTGATCTCTTGGTATGTAAACAATCTTTTGTCCTCAAATGATCTTAAATCATAGTTTATATAAGTTTATAGAATTAATGAATTTCATATTATAAAACCAAATGCTCATATGAGGAGTTAAGGACACCGTGGTGACCTAGGTCGACTCTGCCACATCAGTTTTCTCTCTCCGACGACCTGACGACGACCTAGTTGCCACAGTGATGACCTGGGATGATTATTATTATTATTATTATTATTATTATTATTATTATTATTATTATTATTATTATTATATTTTTAAAAACAAAATTAAACTTTATTAATAAAAATACTTAAACATTACAACAATAATTAAAAACCTAAACTAATAAGGTCGACCGATGAATATTGATGAGAAGTTGTTTGAATTATATTTGAAATTGTGTTTGAGGTTGATATTAATAATTTTGTAAAAGTGGTAAAGTCTTATATATATATATATTTATATATATATATATATATATATATATATATATATATATATATATATTGCCAAACGGCACAAAATGGTGCTTTCCAAATCGGTTGCTCAAGCAACCTAGTTCGTCCCTTGACCGACCAAGACAACCCACCCACAATGGGGCAACCGATGCTCAACCCAAGGCAACCCACAAGATCGACCGACCCACTGTAGGCAACCTTAGGAACGAGGTTGTGGTTGGCTGGTCGCCATTGCCACTTTTAATTGTTTCATGGGATTTGCTAAACAATGTATACTGGACAATGTTTAAGATAATAATTAATATGAATATAAAATAAAACTTGAATTTTGTTAAATAAAAAATGATATATATTTAAGTTATTTTTTTATGTTAATTTATTATGCATTAAATGCATAACTAATTTAAATATGAAAAAAACATATTATTTATTTTGTTTCAAGAAATTGCCCAGTAAACATTTGTTGAGAAATTTTCTTTTGCTTACTCTTATTTTGGTATTCACCAAAGAGACAAATTCTTATCATCCATCTAACTTGATCTAATGGTGTGAGTAACCTAAGGTTTAATATGTCAACCGAAGTCCATGTCTTTTTTTTGCATTTTTCTTGTTTTTCTGTCTTTCTTAGAGCAAGGGGTGTCATGGCTTCACCACTTCTCTTCACTTGGGCCCCACGTGTGCCACATCACTCCAACACACTAACAAATAAATACCCCACCAATCACAACATACTCATTTCTCTTCACTTGGGCCCCACCCAATAACAATCACAACACAATCACAACACGTTAACTATATAATAGTGGATTGCAACGGATATGTGTTTTGTCCTTTTCTTCGTTGTTCCCCCGACGAAATGCAAACTGGCGAGGCCATGTGGTATTGTGGCGATGGACAAAAAATTGTGGCGAGTTGCCACGTTGGAAGTGGCGAAAACCGACTTCCCCCATACCCCTTGCTCTTATTTATTCACATTTATTTTGTCTTTTTTTTAATTCACGTTATTTTTTTCACTTTCATAAGTTTTCGTCTGTTTTCAGACATTTGTATATGTTTTCATACATTTTCTTCCGTTTTCATACTTTATTACGTTTTCGTCCATTTTCTTACGTTTTCGTTTGTTTTCGTATGTTTTCTTTCGTTTTCGTCCTTTTTCATACGTTTTCGTCCGTTTTCCGACGAGTTTTTACGCTTTCATACGTTTTCGTCCGTTTTAATATGTATTCGTTCATTTTCCTACGTTTTCATCCGTTTTTATATGTTTTTTGAATATCACAAGTGATATTATGTGATATTCAGAATATCACTTGTGATATTATGAATATCACTTGTGTTTTTTTGAATATCACTTGTGATATTGTGAATATCACTTGTGATTTTTTATGTTACAAAACATTAGTTGAAAATCAGTTGTGATATTCAGAATATTACAAAATATTACTTGTAATATTCTGAATATCACAGAATATCACTTGTGATATTCTGAATATCACTTGTGATATTCAAAAACGTATGAAAACAGCTGAAAGCATTTAAAAATGGACAAAAACTTATGAAAACGGATGAAAACATAAGAAAACAGACAAATATGTATGAAATGGACGAACACGTAGGAAGACGTAAAAACACGTATGAAAACCGATGAAAACGGATGAAAACGTATGAAAAGCGGACGAAACCGTATGAGAAATGGGAGAAAATGTAAGAAAACGGACGAAAACGTATGAAAACGGACGAAAACAGATGAAAACGTATGAAAACAAACGAAAACGTATGAAAGCGAAAAAAAACATGAATTTAAAAAAACGTGAATTTAAAAAAAAAACGTGAATTAAAGAAAAAAAATGTGAATAACTAAGAAAGACAAAAATACAAGAAAAAGATATGGACTTAAGTTGACATATTAAATTTTAGGTTAATCTCACAATTAAATCAAACTAGATAGATAATAAGGGTGCGTTTAGTTGGGGGAAAACACCCTTGTTTTCCACAAAATGTTTTGTGGAAAACAAGGAAAATAGAGATCGCGTTCAAATTATCATTTTTCAACAAAATGTTTTGCAAAACACCAAATCCCTATTCCTAATCTAACAAGGAAAATTAGAAAACAAATTTTAGTTGTTTTCCTTGTTTTCCTTTGTAACCCTCAACCCTCCTTCCCTTTCTTCAAAATAGAAAATACAAATATCAACTAAACGCATTTTCTATATTTTCAAGTGTTTTGTGGAGATAAATTTCTCATCCAAATTTTTACAAAACTATAAATAGAAAACAAAGGAATTTTTTCTCCAACTAAACGCACCCTAAGGATTTGTTTTTTATAAACACAAAAATAAAAATATGCAAAATAATAGTCTCATTTATTTATTTATTTATTTTTTTTAGCAAAACCTTTATTTTATTTGGACGGGGTGGAATATTTATCCATTTTAAACGCAAAATCCAAAAAACAAATTTACTTTTTCATAACATAACTTTTTTAACAGAAATTTCCTAACTTCTCGCTCACTAATTTAGTTATTTAACTCACTTTCAAATCCATTATTTTTATTTTTAAATATATAGCAGTCAGATTACATTGAATTTAAATCAAAATGACACCAATTCGAAAAGTTGAATAATCTTTTATAAACAATATATTTTATATGGAGCAAGATCCTCTCAACTTGTGTTATACAACTTGAGTCAAGTTGTGTGATTATGAGTATTGGATTTGATCAAATGACTCAAATCAAAACAACATTTTTGATTTAAACCATTAAATCAAATCTAATGACTTACAATGACTTAACTTGACTCAAGTTGTATCGACAACTTGAAAAAGATCTTAATCCATTTTATATCACAACCTACTGTTTGCGTATATCTTATCCCATTCTTGATTCACAAGCCTTTGACAACTACAACTAACTTAAAAAGGTACACTTGACTTGCCTTATTGACAATCTCAAATCCATTTTCATAAAGAAAACAACCCTATAATTAATTCCCCTTCAAAATTCCTTCCCTCCAAACACAACCACAAGATTCATCAAATATATACTTGTCCGATTCCACCAAATAAATTATGCTTGAATTTAGGACAACACTTCTGGCAACCTTACAATCCTATCAAGTCAAATTCCATAGTTTTAGCAAGTCATTTAAATATGCATTCAAACTCATTAATGAATTGTTCCTTTCGTATGGATATAACATAACTGATAACCAAAAATATAACTTTTATTCATACACAACAAAATGCAACCCTCCACCTCCTCCCCAGAGTCGTGGCTCCTCCATCGCTCCAACAACGAGTTCTTCATCCTCGACACCACCACGGGCAACGTCTACTCGGTCATACTAACCATCACCCCTTCATGCACGTGCCCAAACCCTACCACCCCATGCAAGCACATTCTCTTTCTTTACATCCATGTGTTCTCCCTCCCCCTTAACGACTCATGTCTACGTCGTATCAGCCTACGTCCATGTCAACTTACTCGCCTGCTCTCGACTCAAGTGAGTTGGGTGTCACTAGCGAGTGAGAATATTAGACGGAGGTTTTTGGAAATGTATAGGAATGGTAAGAAGGTGATCAAGGTGGTTGTTGAAAAGGGGTCCACTTGTCCAATTTGTTTGGAGGAAATGGAGTCGGGTGGTCGGAAAGTGGTGGCGTGTGCTACGTGTAAGAATCCAATTCATGAAATGTGTTTGATGATGTGGAAGAAGAGGAGGTCTAGGACATGTGTTTTTTGTAGAACAAGATGGAAAGGTATTGGTGATAAAGATAAGTATATTAACCTTTCGGCTTATGTTGCTGAAGATGAAAATAATTATGGGGTTAATGTTAATTAATTATATGTAGTCTTTAGCTTTTGCTATTTCAAATCTGTAATGTATTTCTTCATTGCTTAGTTTTTATATGATTTCAAGGTAAGAAAAGTTTTGTTTTAAGATCTTAATTAAATTCATCCTAGATCATGCACCCTGGTTAAAGTTTTTAGCTTTCGATATATTAAGGACAAATTGCATAAAAAGGTACTCATTTTATGTCCAATTTCAATTAGATGTACTGCTCTTTTTTTTTCTCAATTTAAGGTACCCGACATTTTTTTGGGGTCGATTTAGGTTTTTTTCTAATTTCCGTTAACTATTTCGTTAGTAAATTACATGTTTGGTCCTTAAGTTTGTATAGGCATTTCATGTTTGGTCTATTTTCGTCCGTTTTCATACGCTTGCATACGTTTTTACACGTTTTTGTTCGTTTATACACGTTTTCGTTCGTTTTTGCAGGTTTTCGTCTGTTTTTGCACGTTTTCGTCCGATTTTACACGTTTTCGTCCGTTTTTGCACGTTTCTGTCTGTTTTTACACGTTTTAAATCAGTTTTTGCACGTTTTCTTCCGTTTTACACGTTTTCGTTTGTTTTTGCACGTTTTCGTCTGTTTTTACACGTTTTCGTTTGTTTTTACATGTTTTCGTCCGTTTTTGCATGTTTTTGCCCGTTTTTACACGTGAAAAAATGGACGCAAATGTGCAAAAACGAACAAAAACGTGCAAAAACAGACGAAAACGTGTAAAAACAAACATAAATGTGTAAAAACGGCCGAAAACATGTAAAAACAGACAGAAACGTGCAAGAACCTACGGAAACGTGTAAAAATGGACGAAAACGTGCAAAAACGGATGAAAACGTGTAAAAATACATGAAATCGTGTAAAAACGGACAGAAACGTGCAAAAACGGATGAAAACGTGTAAAATGGACGGAAACGTGTAAAAACGGACGAAAACGTGCAAAAACGGACCGAAACGTGCAAAAACAGACGAAGACGTGTAAAAACGAAAGAAAACATGCAAAAAAGGACGAAAACATGTAAAACAGACGGAAACGTGTAAAAATTGACGAAAATGTGTAAAAACAGACATAAACGTGCAAAAAGAGACGGAAACGTGCAAAAACCGACGGAAACGTGTAAAAACGGACGAAAACGTGTAAAAAATGACAAAAACGTGTAAAAACGGACAAAAAGTATAAAAATGGACGAAAACGTATGCAAGCGTATGAAAACGGACAAAAATAGACCAAACATGAAATGCCTATACAAACTCAAGGACCAAACATGTAATTTACTAACGAAATAGTTAACGGAAGTTAGAAAAAAAACCTAAATCGGCCTAAAAAAATTCGGGTACCTTAAATTGAGGGGAAAAAAAGAGTAGTACCTTTTACCCTGTTTTGGTCAAATCGCAGCTTAGAGCACCTCAAATCGCAGTCTAGAAACCTAAAACACAATCAAGAAATACCAAACCACAACCAAGAACAAAGTTCAAAAACCTTCGAATATCACCAAAACAATCCAAACAACTTATGAAATACACTAACCAAACACTAAACAAAGCTCATACAACAACCCTAAACATGAAAGTACAACCTTGTACCGAATCTAACCACAAACAAGATCAAACCATGATGTTTCTTGCTTATATTTTTGACCCAAAACACAAACCACTATAACCAATCTACAAATCCGAGCATAAACGACCTAGATGATCAAACCATGGCTCTTGATACCAATTGAAGGATATTGGAAATCATAACACACACTTGGATTTTGAGATTTGGTCGAACTTTTTAGAGAGAGATGGGAGTTCTAGATAGAGAAAGTGAAAGAGAAGTAAATGTTATATTAGAAGCTACAACCATCTCCCTTGATAGAAGATGGTATATATAGTACTTACATAAACGCCCCATACGGGCTATGGAACGGGCATACAGTGGGTAGAGACCCAACCCGACTCCATGGTGTTACGATAACTAAAAGTTTACTAATAAGACTACGGCCTAACTAATGCTAGATGATACTCGGCGTGACTGAATCTTTAATATGGATTTCGTAATCCTAACAAATCGTCTTTAACCAAAAGGGCTAACATGTAAATGATAACGGAATTCACTTAACACGAGTTAAGAAATGGACCATAAGTGCTATTTTTTGCAGAGATATGAACTGTTCATGCAACTTTAAACTTTTAGCGACTGTGGTTGAAACTTTGACAAACCACCGGGATTGTCCATGTAATTTACTCTATTTATAATGTTACTAAATGAATAAGCAAGAAAACAAGCTAAATTTCAATTAATAACTTTTATTTGACATTTTTTTCCTTCTACAAAAGCAATCCATTAAAAAGATCTTGCTATTGTCGAAAAATATAATCACACGAGTACATGTCATCGTGACGTGCGGTACCCGACTAGTGTAATTATGATACTTGATTATAACATCAAGAAGCTTGCGTATAGAGAATATTAATAGAGATGTTGTTCAAAGATGGATCACTAGGAAAAGTCTACGGAATTTTTGAAATGATAAGAAGCAACGAGATTCCTAGCTAGTCAAATAACTAATCATGTAATTAGCGTATCAATGGAGTCAGTCAATTAACTAATGCTTAAGTTAATGCTACGTGGTCGAGTTCAACTTGAGTTTTACGTTTCATAATCAACTTGAACAATCATTTTCCATTGAAAGTTTCATTTTCAAAATTTTACCCTCACACAACCAACCAGCTTTTTGTATCATTTCATTTCTGATATGACACATAAGGACAAAATTATATAATTAAGTTTGTTTTTTCACATAGAATATAACCAATGTTACGTGCATGTCTTTCTTTTCTTTTTCTTTTGAAAGATTTGGACGGCGTTAAGCGTTTGACAATGACTTATAAATATAGTACTAGTCCTAAAAAGAGCATGTATATTCCATTTGAATTCATTGGTGGTTGCAAATTACATCAAGTGTTCAAATCATATAAATTAAAACTTATGGTACAACAACTTAGTCCTATGTTATATTTGTCATTCCATCATATATTTTTTGTTACAAAAAACACAAGTCGTCTTCTAGCTAGTACTGTTCATGGCAGAAATAGGAACATCTGTTGATTCAGGAAATATATCTCGAAAAGTAGTATCAGTTGCTGCTGGAGAAGCTCACACACTCGTGCTCACTGGTAATGTGATAAATATGTTACTACATAAGTTAATGTATGGATTTTGGTATTGATTTTAAGTTTATGTGTGAAGGTGATGGAAGTGTGTATTCATGGGGTAGAGGGACTTTCGGCCGGCTTGGTACAGGTTCAGAGCATGATCGGCTTTTTCCGATTAAAGTTGGATTTGGTTCGGGCGCTGATAGGGTTAAGATCGTTGGAGTTGCAGCCGGCGCTTATCACAGTCTTGCTTTGTCTGGTAAGTTTTACCTTATTTACTTACTTTAAATATAGAAACGCGAAAAAACTGGTTAGTGGGATGACAAAGGTACCTTTGGTATCACTAGGCTACAGGCCCGTTGGGCGATGGTAATAAGTAATTACCAAGTGTTGTTAGTGACAGGAATAGACGATTATACGACAAGATGAGAGATTAATGGGAGAAAGCAAACACCTATTGATACACGACTCACTAGCTGATCAAGCTGTTATGTCACAAAATATATACATGTCGATCAAGTCTTGTTTCATACTCCGTATAACTGAAAATTTATAAGATATTAATCTTTAAAAAGTTGAAATCAAATCATTTGGACACAATATTATCCAAAATAACATATTTTGACAGGGGAGACTTTCACTTTACTATCTTTTTCTTGCTCTAACTTTTTATTCTTGTTTCAGATGATGGTTCAGTTTGGAGCTGGGGTCACAATACTTGTATCCTTTTCATGCTTATTCACATACATATATTATTCTTTCAGAACGAATTACCATAGTAGATTGTATGACTATTAAGGTTCCAATAAAGCAACAAACACGGGCAACTTCTTTTAGCAGTAACAGTATCGTAAAAATTGCTATTTGAACTGTAACATAATGTAAACATACCCAAAATAAAGGTTCTATGGTATAAACATAATATTTGGCATCCTTGAGACCTTGACACTAACAATAGATGGTCAACTCGGGGTAAATGGAGAGAATTCCTTGGTTCCATCTTTGGTGGAGGGGTTTCATGGGCTAAGCTCTCCTGATGGATCAATAAAAAAGAGCGAAGCAGGACTTAAGGTGTCAAACTTTACCCTTATCAATTATCATTATAGTTCTCAAATTTTCAAAAAATGTAACACTAATTAACTAATCCCTCCAGATTACATCTGTGAAAGCCGGAGGTATGATGTCACTTGCAATAGATGATCTCGGATCTTTATGGATATGGGGAAACTGTCCTCCAGAAGATATCCCAAACGAAGGTGAATTCTCGCTTGTCACCACATACAATCCAACACCCGTATGGGATTTCCATGGTCACACTGTGGTCAAAGTGGCGTGTGGAAGTGAGCATATTGTAGCATTAGTTAGTGCAGGAGAAACACACAAAGACGGTAATCTTGTATGCTATGCGTGGGGCAACAACAATCATGGGCAGCTAGGCTTAGGAGATACAGACTTTCGGGCAACCCCTCAAATAATTGAAACATTCAATATTGAATCTTCTTGGACAGCATATGAATTAGCATGTGGTGCATTCCATACTTGTATACTCGCGTATAAAAAAGAAGAATATAGTGATTCATCAAAAAGTGTATGCTGGACTTTTGGACTTGGAGATAATGGACAACTCGGTCATGGAACGACCAAAAAGGGGTTACTTCCTGAAATAGTCAAAGGACTGCGTGTTAACATGTGGTTAATATCTGTTGACTGTGGTTTATTTCACACAAGTGTAGTCTCATCAAATGGGGACGTTTGGTCATGGGGAATGGAAAATGGGCTCGGCCTTTGCCCTGAAGCGAGCGAAGATGGAGATGCTCTTGCTCCACGTTTAATCACGTCTAATGGTCAACATGGGTCAAATTTCCCAGAGCCTGTACAAGTAGCTTGTGGTGCAGCCCATACTGTTCTTGTTGCAGACAACGGGTATACGCTTTGGTCATGGGGGAGAGGAAGAAGTGGTGTTCTTGGAAATGGTCAAGTAAATGACTTTTTTGACCCGAATCTTGTGTTATGGCCACCATTACAAGAAGACTTTAATGTAAATGAGCCAGAAACTATTAGTATCAAGAAAAGTGACAAAACAAACGGCGAAAAGAGTGCCGTTGATATCACAGAACTTGAAAAGAAACTTGTTATAATGGAACGTTATGCTAGTATTCTTCATGGTTCCATTTTTGGAAAGCCTTTTGAAGAAGAGAAAGATATACCAGACGGTTTAAAGAAGGTGGGTTCATTTGATGTTGGTAAAGAGTGGGAGAATATGTTGGAATCTTGTGATTATGATAAGCTCAAACGGTTAGAAATGTTTTATCATAATGCGCTTCAAGGTGTTAAAGATAAGATGATAAAGCAAAGGATTAAGGAGATGATCAAGGAGAGTCATGAATCTTCAACAAGTATGCCTTAGTGCATTACTAATGTAACACAGTTTATACGGAGTACGAATATTTTCAAGGTTAGCAAGTGTTTGGTGTTTGGTGTTTGGTGTTTGTAAATCCCTAAGTAGCAATGTAAAGATTGGGTTGATTATTCTTCACTAGTAGTCTTGAAGAAATTAGCTTTGTAAAATAATGCATTTTGTATGTTTAAGTTATATGTATCCAGTATGTGCATAATACTAGTAGCATGAATTTATAAAAGTGAAATATCTGTTGTACCAAAGATCTGATGTTTTGCATTTATCATGAGCTAATTATTGTTAGCGGATATTGTTATGGGCCTAAGTATTATCATTAGGACTCAACCCATTTATTATATGTAGCTTGTGTATATATATTACGTGATTGATTGTTGGGTTAATATACAAAAATGTTACTAAACTTTCAAAAAAATTTGTCCTAAGTCACTAATGTTTGTATTCTGTCATCTAGGTCACTATACTTCACGGGTTTTTCACATATGTTACTAAACCTTTTTATAAGTGTCACCCTAGTCACTCGAAGGATTGGTAACCGGCTTTGGCACATACATTACTAAACCTATACAAACAAGTCACTAAACTTTGCGAAAAATTTGTCTTAAGTCACTAATGTTTCATTCCTGTCATCTAAGGTACTAAACTTTGCTTAAAATTTGTCCTAAGTCACTAATAAAAAATTTGTCCTAAGTCACGAGTTGTGGCACATGTTACTGAACCTTTAAAATTTTACGTTTTATACGATTTTATACACCTTTTATACGTTTTAATTCATTTTTATTCGTTTTTATACGTTTTTGTTTGTTTTTTTACGCTTTTGTCCGTTTTTATATGGTTTTGTACATTTTTTATACGTTTTTATTCTTTTTCATCCGTTTTTATAGGTTTTAGTCTGTTTTTTACGTTTTCGTCCATTTTTTTTATGTTTTTGCCCGTTTTTCTATGTTTCATTCGTTTTCGTCCCTTTTTTATGTTTGAAAACATAAGAAAATAGGCGAAAACGTAAGAAAAACAGACGAAAACGTATAAAAACGGATGAAAACGAATAAAAACGGATGAAAACGAAAAAAAACGTATAAATAATGTATAAAACCATATAAAACGGACAAAAACGTATAAAAACGGATGAAAACATAAAAACATATAAAAACGGACGTAAAAAATGGGACAAAAACTGACGAAAACGTATAAAAACAGACAAAAACGTAAAAAAACAAACAAAAACGTATAAAAACGAATGAAAATGAATAAAAACGATATAAAGGTGTATAAAATTGTATAAACGTATAATTTTAAAGGTTCAGTAACATGTGCCACAACTCGTGACTTAGGACAAATTTTTCATTAGTGCCTTAGGACAAATTTTTCGCAAAGTTTAGTACCTTAGATGACAGGAATGAAACATTAGTGACTTATGACAAATTTTTCGCAAAGTTTAGTACCTTAGATGACAGGAATGAAACATCGGTGTGTATACACGTCGTCATTTAACGGCAACAGTAGGTCGTCTCACTATTGGTATCCAAGATAACCGGTTACGTAAAGTATAGTGACCTAGATGACAGAAGACAAACATTAGTGACTTAGGACAAATATTTTTGAAAGTTTAGTAACTTTTTTGTATATTAACCCTTGATTGTTTATTAAACAAGTGGGAATAATAATATCTTACATGGTATCATTAACCAGGCATTAACCCTAATCGCCCCACCCCTACCGCTTCTGCAAAAGTATTGTTCCTCACACCCTCAACATGCTAACGACTCACCACCCATCCCTTCCAAGTATGCAAAGGTACTTGCCGTCATCAATTTTAAACTACCTATAAAGTTGGATCCCGATAAACTCAATTACTCGAACTGGAGTGATTTGTTTCTCATCCAAATTCGGGTTGTCAAGCCCTTGAATTCATTAAACCACTCGCATCGAATAGCACCTCCCAATCGTCCCCTTCCCCACCCACGGATGAATGGCTTACCATGGACGCCATCATTCACTCTAGGATCTATAGCACCATATCGTGTGTTAAAAGTTAAACCAAAAACTGCACGCGAGGCCTGGGAGTTTTTGGAAAAGATCTTCAAAGACAACAAACGCTCGAAAACTGTGGAGCTTGTTGGTGAATTGCGCACTTTAGATATTGGAGACCTCGCGGTTGATGCTTACTTTCGGAAGATAGACTCCATTGCCTCTCGACTCGATAATCTCGGCCTATGCCATCCATGGACTTAGCGATAAGTACGACCAGGTTGCCCATGTTATCCTCAATCGAGAACCCTTTCCCGATCTGGAGACTGTTCGCTCCATGTTGTCCTTGTCCGAGTCACGCTTGAACCGAAAGTCCACAGCCACCACATCCAACCGCATCACAAGCTCATCTCCTACGGTCCTGCTTGCATCCTCATCCCGTTCGTCAGGTACAAATACTAGAAGTAATTTCTCACCATCCATTTTTCGTAACTTTTCAAAAGGGTCATGTTGGTATGGGGAGAGATGCAAGTTTTTACATAATATTGGACGTGGTACTTCATCTGGTGATACTCGTACAAATACAAACCGTGCCCCATCTTCCTCTATTCAGTCCATGAGCCCCCAACAGGTTTTACAAGCATATAATCAATTGTTTCAAGCCCATAAAGCTTTGTTGGCCCAAACAGCTAAGACTTGCACTAACCAAAGGAATTCTCTGAGACCAGTAAGTGTGAACAAGCCTGTTAATGGGCCGTCTAACTCACTTGGACAGCAAGTTCAGGCCCATGTCTCACAATTTGATACTTTGGGACAACATCATGTAACACCCCCAAAGATCAACATAACAGCGGAAGGTTAATTGGGCTGTTGCCTTGGGCGGATCACAGTCAATAATCATATAAAACGACTCAAAAAGAGACGTTTTAAAAAAAGTTGTTATCATTCAAGAAAAACTCATAGTTTGTTACAAAATACTTCCAAGTTTTTTTAGATGATACACAAAAGATTGATCATGAGTTTGTGAGAAATGCTAACGTTAAGTTTACACCACAAATAAAGGGTCTTGCATTGCCCGCTCCGTGCCATAGATATGATCTTCAATGATTACCTGAGGTAACATGCTTAAAAAGGTCAACAACAATGTTGAGTGAATTCATAGGTTTATAGTTAATCAGTTTGAACACAAGAACATGAACATGATAATTGTAAACTAACAACTTATCATAAAGAAAATCACAGATTATTATGCGCTAAGCTCATGCAACCAATAATCAACTGCATACACCGAATTACTGGTGTACGTAATAGTTTGCCCCCAAGGAGGTAATAGCTAATTACCTAATGCAATTCAGATATGGTGTGCCCCGGTTATTTCCGATAACCAAGACGGGGTCGTTACTCCCCATAGTACTATTCACGATAATTGCGTTCACTCGCAAGTGACTAATAGTTTATGATGCAGGGGTCTTTCGGCTAATAACTTAGGCAATACCAATAATCAAGTAGCGAACTGTTGTAAAAACCTTGTGTTCTAGTTTAGAGCATGTATCTCCCTCGCGGGGTTTGTAAATATAAGTAAAAGCGAGGCTATGAACTCACCTTAGCGAAAATGAACAAGCACAAAGAGATCAAGTACGATATAGCTGAGGCTCCAACCCGGAACCTAAGAACGAGATGGAAAGTCTCAGAATAATGATAAACCTTTGGTTCACGACCAAATGATAGAGCACTGAATATACAATTCAATAGAGCATTGAATATACAATTCAATAGAGCGGTATAAACGTTGATTTTACTTGTGTGGGTAGTGCTTAATGTTTTAAGTTCAAAAGATGTGCTATATAGACTTAGTTGGTTATTCTTCAAAAGTTCACACTTATATATAAGTGACATGTTCCCCGTTGTCGATTTATGAAAATAACGATGTTGCCAAGAGTTTTAGTTATTTACTTTCAAGGTGTGTCGATATCGGATATCGATTTCATATAATTATATACTTATAATTAGAGCAAAATACACCGTTGGTCCCTAATCTTGTACACAAGCATCACGTTGAACCAAAACTAGACATTTTCATCGCCAGTAGTCCAAAACAATGTTTTTATAGTCTAAACAAGTCCCTTGACCAGGATTGCCAAAGTCAACATAACTTTTCTGTTGTACATCGAGGGTATAATAGACCATTCACAATTATAATATGCCTTAGTTAAATCTAACCCAACCATCAACCCAGGGACCAAATGGGATTATGGCTATGCAACTAGCCATTTCTTCCCTGATACGCAAGCATTTATTTTCGCGCGAACCAATAAACCCACCCAACAAACAACTTTACTAATCATAATAACACCCTTATCCAGAAACGATCAACTGAAAATTAAAATCCGAATCTAAATCCTCATTTCCAGAACTCAAAAGACTAACCCAACTTTCAACAATACCATGTCGATCGGAGCTAATGTTATCACTAATATGACAGATTGTATTAGCAACATGCCATATATAGTGATCAGTAACATTTTTAATCGGTTGCCTTTGTTAGAAGCAGTGAGAACCTCTAGTTTAGCGAGAAACTGGAGGTTTAAGTGGACTTTGCTCACCGATGTAATAGTTGATGAGGATTTATTTTATTATTTAACAAATAATTTTGATGGGAGGCATGTTACTAGACTCTTAAATCAGCTTATGGGTCCCATAAGAAAGTTTGTCTTCTCTGTAGAGCCCAAAACAATGTTTGGAATAGAAGACTAGAATTATGAAGAGATTCGTGATTGGCTTTTGTTTTTGGCTCGGCATGGAATTGAGGAGCTGACAATTAGAAACTAGTATGGTCAACCAGTTACGTTGTCAACCCAACTTTACTCTCGTATGGAGTTGAAACATCTAGAACCTCATTGTTGTGCTATGGCTACTTTGGAATATTTTCATAGATTTCCAAATCTATTGAGCTTAGAATTGATTTATGTCAATTTTTTAACCGGTACAGTTTAGGAGTTTATTGCTGGTTGTCCCTTACTTGAGTCTCTTAAAATGAATTTTGCTACTACAAACGAGATGAGACTATGGGATATTGCAAAACTTAGGAATTTGAAGAAGTTAGATTTGTCATTTGGTATTTTGAATGTTGTGACAACAATCACAACATCCAATATCTTTCACCTGACAAGTCTTTCAACTCTTGAGACCCTTACATTGGATTTTCAGGATTGCACGGTAAGAACAATTTGAGTTTTAAACTTCTAATTTTACAATGTTAAAGAAATGTCTAACAGTAATGAAATTTAATCTTTAAAACTTTTTGTAGTTGATACGGGAAGCTAATTCTAGGATGAATGTCTCTGTGCCCTTTGTATCCCTGATTAATCTTAAGCTGACCGGAGTCGATTTTGGGAATAATGTTATGGTATCGCTCATCAATGAAATGATTCGTAGATCTTCAAATTTGAAAATGCTAGATACCATAGTAAGTGTAATATTGTAATGCATATGTATCAAATAAACATTCATAAATTGCCATGTTTGTGTATCTTAATACTATTTGATTTTTCAGGCTGCAGACGCGCTTAGTGTTCTATCTTTGGAAAAAAAATTGAATGTTGTAGACAGAAACACAATCAGGCATGGGCAGCTACAGACTGTGGTGTTTCGAGCTTTTCCTAGATCAGACCATGAATTAACTTTAATAAAGTTTATACTTGCGTGTTCCTGCTCGCTAAAGACAATCTATATGTAAAACCCTAAAAATACGAAAAATGTTAAAAGACAAATTTACCCTTTAAAATAGTCAAGATTATAAAATACGTAAAATATAATTAACGCTCATCGATTTAAAATTTAAAACCTAACTTATATATTTAAGTGATCGACATCTTACGACGAAAATAAAAGTCACGTGTATAAAACATCTTGGGCCTTTTCTTTCGCGAGCCGATCCAACTTAAATGTTTGGGCCTCGATTTCTTGTACAAGCCGGGTCTTATACTTGAGCCATGGGCTCCGGTTTGGTTGCAAGCCGATCCACACCCAAAAGGGCACATAAACCGATTGGATATAGGTATAAATACAAACACAAACATCAAATTTGAAAACCCTAGTTTGCAAAGGATCACGGCACCAAAAAGGTTTCGGCCTTCCTTGTTTTTTCTGTCCGATCATTGCAGCCACAAAGCGTGGTGGTGTTGGTGTCCTTGTTCCAATCGGCTGCTACTCTTGGTGTTCATGTGTGCTTGATCCGAGCGGTATCAAGGTATAACAACGCTTCCTTCGTCTCAATTATTACTTACATGCAAACGTTTAAAACATTGAAGCATGTTAACGGAACACATGAGTAAACCGAGCCATATGAATGAAACATAAGTCGTGTGTAAAACTATAAACAACCATGGTACTTTAATATAAGCCCTAGTATCAAAATTAAGACACATCAATTTGGGTCGCCTATAATGAGAAACCCTAAGTCGTTATTTTATGGATGTTTATAATTTATGTGAGGTATCGGTTGTTTGGTTCATTAAATATTATAATGGGTGTGTGTGAAAGTTGAAGGCGGGGAATATGAAAGGTTAGGATGCTATTAAAACAGGTCATATGGCTTTCATGGGTCATGGGTGCGTTTGGGTAGGTTAAACATGTGCTTATATTGGTTTTAATAAACCCTAAAACTGGACAGCATCATATGTCGAACTTGTGTGTGTCATAGATCGAATTTTACAAGTGCAATAATCTGGGTTTTTGTTGGAAAAGTTTATTTTATGTCTTAGTTAAGTTTTCCAAGTGGTTTGGTCGAATTTGGAGTTGTCTAAGTCGTATTTTTGAATTTTACAAGATCAAGTGTCAAAGCTGGGAAAACGGGTCTGAAATTTAGGTTGGATTCATCTAGGTGTTATCTGATGATACTTGCATGTTTTTGAGTGATTCTTGAGCCTAAATTGTAGTACTTTGAAATATATTTCTGGAAAAATAAGTCTTGTATCATTTGCAAATGTGGAAGTATGATTTTTATATTTTTGGAGTTAGGGTGTCTGAATCTGAATTGCTGAGTTGAAATTTATGATGTAGTAAATGATTTTTAGTATTTAATCTATGAGGTTCTGGAACTTTTCCTTTGGTGGATATGATATTTATATATGGTGTGACACCTGTAGCTTTTGGTTTGATGTGTTGAGTAGGGTGAGTGTGTTTGTTGGGGCCATACTTTTGGTGTGTGTAAATCTGGGTGAGTTCTGGACCGGTCTGGACTTATGATTTTCCGTAGGCCATTTAGCATGGAAATAGAACCCACCAATTCTTGGAGAGTCTTTTAAATCATATGGGAACCCCTGGGATTTTGCTTGATTTCATTTGAGCTAAGTAAGTATTTTATAAAAATCGCTAAAGTCTGGTCCGAATATGAGTTTAAGAAACTGAAAGATAAAATATGATATCAATAGATAACACACTTACAAATGCATAAGAAGCTTATAAAATGAGGATATACTTATAACTCTAAGAATGTTAATGCGATTAATCCGTTATAGCTTTAATGATGCTAATAAGTATTAAACAAATCCTAATTCGTGTAGATTCGTTGAAGGAGACGCGACGTTGTATCTTCGTGTTCATTCATTCGTTTTCTTTTCTCTCATTTGCGTTAAGGTACAGATATTCTGACCTTTTCAGTAAAGGTTTCTCATGATTTCCTTTCTTCGTCATTTCTCTTATGCTTATTAGGATTTCCTATGCCATTGCTATGATTCCCTTCTGTTTATGTGAATCTCTGTTTGTCTGAATCTCATGTTTGTTGAACTTGCTATGTTTGATTATGAACTTCTGATTATGAACATTTGATTTTGATCTTCTGATTATGAATATTTGATTATGAACTTCGATTATGAACATCCGATTATGAACCTCTGATTATGAGCGTATGATATGTGACTGTGATATGAACCTTTGATTTCTGAACATTTGATATGAACCCTTCGATTTGTTTGATCGTTGCTTATCTGAAATCTCTATTTATTGAACCATGAAACATCTGATTTGAACTTATGATATGAAAACTCCGATTTGTAAATCTGTTTGACCTTTATGATGAATTATGATTTGTGTCATTTATGACAATCTGTTTGACCTAAGTTAGTTTGACACCCGAGCCAATATTTCACTAGTCATGGGGTTCCATGTCCGTGTCGATGATGCACCTCTGACATGACTCTAGGGCGAGAGTGATGTTCGCCACGTCCCTTTCGTTATCCGATTATGAGCTCGCTATATATTGTATGGCCACTATTTGTCTGCAGGGGCGTATGGATGCATCCTAGATCCGATCTGTTATCTCGATATGTTTCGGTGAATGATGTCGGTAATGCAATACGCGTCTTCACAAAATTCAGGAGCTAGCTACTCCAATTAGTTTATGAGGTTACCTGCTGAATAAGAAAGATATTTCTGATATGATATGTTCTGGGCTCGTGGTAGTTAACTAAATCTTTATCTGTTATTTCTGTATTAAGTATTCTGATTTTGATTTGGTATGTTCAAGTGTTTGTAATTATGTGCTAGGCTTATTATATGTTATTATATGTGATTATGCTTTTGTATGTTTAAGTGACTACCGTCTACTATGCTAGTTTATGATTAATATGTTTTCAATATGATTCGCAGGCTGTCATCTGATATTATGTTAGTTTATCGTTATGTGAATTAGTTGATCTGTAAGATGAATGTGCTAGTGTGAAAGTGAGTATCCTAAAAGTTTATTAAGTATGATTGTTAGATTAATCTGGTGAACTTTTCCTATCCGTTAGGGTATCTATCTGCTTATGTTTGATCTGCTATGTTTAGACTTTGCTTATATTAAGTTTTGGTTTGGAAAATGGTTTAATTATGATATCTGTTTTAATAATTTGCTAATTGCTATGCTATGTCTTTTGCTTATTATAGTTTTCCTACTATGTTTCTAATTGCATGTGTATTGCCATGATTTGATTTGCTATTTCATTTCTTTGCAATATTGGATTAAGTGTGTTAAATGAAGATTAATTGATTTGTATGAATGCCATGTTTACTTTCTAGAAATTGTTTCCGTTAGCCGTTTGATATTTCGTTTGGCTCATATGTACTCGAATTTCCTGCTTTAGTTAATGTTTGGTTATCTTGATGCGTTTGCGTTGGTGCCATCAATATGCTATGTGTTTGTTCTTGATCGTTATTTGTTCTTCCGGATTTCTGTATGATTGCGTTTCCGCAGAATCCTCAATGATTCATTGATCTCATTCCGTGGTGACTTTGTTATTCGTTTCTTTGTTTTATTTTGTAAATTCTATTTTGTTTAGTTTCCGTTTCTGTTATATCTGTTCATTGGGATTTGTAAGCTCAGCCGCATTTTCTTTTCCTGCGGCAGGTTTTAAGCATTCAAGATGAGCTTATGGGATAGCTGATCTAGGTTGAGAGTAGAGATGAGAGCAAGATTTGAAAATAGGGATCTTAGATTTATTTTGATTATTAAGTTATTTTATATTTTCTTTTGTAAGTTTGTAAAGGCTTCCGCTATTGTATTGTACTTAAAGTTCTGATTTAAAACCGTATTTGTGATATCTTTACCCTTGTCGGGTTGGGGTGTTACAATTTATGGTATCAGAGCTCTAGGTTTTAGGACCCTTAGAGCTTAGGCTATGATCTGTGAGGATTGGGTAGACATTAGGTTTCCGTCTGTTCAGATATCTTTCGATTCCTTTTGATGGTCGTTCAGATTTGACTTCGATATCCTTTTGCCTTTACTGAATTGGCCCTCCTCTGTTCGCATCGAACTTTGTTATTTTGTTTTCGCTCGTCCGTTTGTCGATCGTTAGATGGAGACTACCCGTGGAGCCGAAGAAGATAGTGCCGACCACTGCGTTCTTTGCGCACAGTCCTTGTGTTGGAGAGGTTCGTGAAGCGAAGCCACACTCGACTGCCGTGCGGAGACATCGGGATGCTCCGGAGGGAGCCGGACGAATCAACCAAAGACGCAACGACGAAGATATGATTCAAGGGTGGGCTGGGAAGGTTCATCTACTTCATATGATTTGGGCGACTTATGTTACTCTGATTCGTTTGTCACGCGTTTTGAGGCGGTTTGATACCTTGCTACGTGATTTTGATCGGCATTACTTTTCTTTGATTCGTTCAGAACTCGGTTCGAGTCGTGAAGTTTTATCGTTTAGCATTCTGGTATATCTCAGCTTTTCTTTCGGATCGCCGTAATGAGTCATGAGGAGCCGTTTTATGCATGTTGGTGGCCTCGTTTGTTTGGTAATATGGTAAGTTGTCTGATGTGTTATATGCTGCATGAATGTGTATACAGTGGTCTGTTTTGGTATGTTACTTGTTACCTATATGTTATTCGTTTTGTTCTGATATTAGTTATGTGGTTTTGTCATGACCGAGACGAATATGATGATAATGAGGACTTGTTATGTGATGCAAGTATTATGCCTGATCAACGTGATAATACCGAGATCATATAATTTGAACTTATTGAAATCATATGACGTCTGGGGAAATGCCTGTGGTTGATACGTGAAAAGAATATGACTTGTATCCGTTATTTGGCACTCCTCATGTTCGTTTGAAATTATGTACCTAATTGTGAGATTTTCGATCGATATTGTTCATTATAAGTTTTGTACGATTGGAATCCGAAATTGTTATGATTTGTGTGAACTATGGATTGCTATGTTTGCTCTAAATGTGTACGTCTCCGTGTACCCTTATTGTGGTCATAGGATATTTCAGGAAGTTTTGAGGGACATTAGATCCTTTTAGTTTGGTTATCTGCGACTAGTAAGACCGTTAGGATTCGTTCTGTCTATATATATGTTTGTTCTCATCATTAGATATCTGAATAAGTTAGAGCGTGTTGTTTGACTTTCTGCATCTCATCTGTTTTCTGCCATTACTTTGATAAGTATATGATTGTCTCATTATCGTATTTGATTATTGATTTGATTTCGAAAAGTATGAGTTTGAAGATTCGATAAGAACCCGTTTGTTCGAGATAAGATTCGCGTTTGCTTTATTTTCCTTGAAATTCACGAATCCGATTTGTTTTCTTTTCTGTTCCGTCTTGTTCAATTTCGAGGACGAAATTTTCTTTTTAGAAGGGAAGAGTTGTAAAACCCTAAAAATACGAAAAATGTTAAAAGACTAATTTACCCTTTAAAATAGTCAAGATTATAAAATACGTAAAATATAATTAACGCTCATCGATTTAAAATTTAAAACCTAACTTATATATTTAAGTGATCGACATCTTACGACGAAAATAAAAGTCACGTGTATAAAACATCTTGGGCCTTTTCTTTCATGAGCGATCCAACTTAAATGTTTGGGCCTCGATTTCTTGTACAAGCCGGGTTTTATACTTGAGCCATGGGCTCCGGTTTGGTTGCAAGCCGATCCACACCCAAAAGGGCCCATAAACCGATCGGATATAGGTATAAATACAAACACAAACATCAAATTTGAAAACCCTAGTTTGCAAAGGATCACGGCACCAAAAAGGTTTCGGCCTTCCTTGTTTCTGTCCGATCGACTGTAGCCACAAAGCGTGGTGGTGTTGGTGTCCTTGTTCCAATCGGCTGCTACTCTTGGTGTTCATGTGTGCTTGATCCGAGCGGTATCAAGGTATAACAACGCTTCCTTCGTCTCAATTATTACTTACATGCAAACGTTTAAAACATTGAAGCATGTTAATGGAACACATGAGTAAACTGAGCCATATGAATGAAACATAAGTCATGTGTAAAACTATAAACAACCATGGTACTTTAATATAATCCCTAGTATCAAAATTAAGACACATCAATTTGGGTCGCCTATAATGAGAAACCCTAAGTCGTTATTTTATGGATGTTTATAATTTATGTGAGGTATCGGTTGTTTGGTTCATTAAATATTATAATGGGTGTGTGGAAAGTTGAAAGGCGGGGAATATGAAAGGTTAGGATGCTATTAAAACAGGTCATATGGCTTTCATGGGTCATGGGTGCGTTTGGGTAGGTTAAACATGTGCTTATATTGGTTTTAATAAACCCTAAAACTGGACAGCATCATATGTCGAACTTGTGTGTGTCATAGATCGAATTTTACAAGTGCAATAATCTGGGTTTTTGTTGGAAAAGTTTATTTTATGTCTTAGTTAAGTTTTCCAAGTGGTTTGGTCGAATTTGGAGTTGTCTAAGTCGTATTTTTAATTTTTACAAGATCAAGTGTCAAAGCTGGGAAAAAGGGTCTGAAATTTAGGTTGGATTCATCTAGGTGTTATCTGATGATACTTGCATGTTTTTGAGTGATTCTTGAGCCTAAATTGTAGTACTTTGAAATATCTTTCTGGAAAAATAAGTCTTGTATCATTTGCAAACGTGGAAGTATGATTTTTATATTTTTGGAGTTAGGGTGTCTGAATCTGAATTGCTGAGTTGAAATTTATGATGTAGTAAATGATTTTTAGTATTTAATCTATGAGGTTCTGGAACTTTTCCTTTGGTGGATATGATATTTATATACGGTGTGACACCTGTAGCTTTTGGTTTGATGTGTTGAGTAGGGTGAGTGTGTTTGTTGGGGCCATACTTTTGGTGTGTGTAAATGGGGTGAGTTACGGACCGGTGCGGACTTATGATTTTCCGTATGCCATTTAGCATGGAAATAGAACCCACCAATTCTTGGAGAGTCTTTTAAATCATATGGGAACCCCTGGGATTTTGCTTGATTTCATTTGAGCTAAGTAAGTATTTTATAAAAATCGCTAAAGTCTGGTCCGAATATGAGTTTAAGAAACTGAAAGATAAAATATGATATCAATAGGTAACACACTTACAAATGCATAAGAAGCTTATAAAATGAGAATATACTTATAACTCTAAGAATGTTAATGCGATTAATCCGTTATAGCTTTAATGATGCTAATAAGTATTAAACAAATCTATTCGTGTAGATTCGTTGAAGGAGACGCGACGTTGTATCTTCGTGTTCATTCATTCGTTTTCTTTTCTCTCATTTGCGTTAAGGTACAGATATTCTGACCTTTTCAGTAAAGGTTTCTCATGATTTCCTTTCTTCGTCATTTCTCTTATGCTTATTAGGATTTCCTATGCCATTGCTATGATTCCCTTCTGTTTATGTGAATCTCTGTTTGTGCAATCTCATGTTTGTTGAACTTGCTATTTTTGATTATGAACTTAGATTATGAACATTTGATTTTGATCTTCGATTATGAATATTTGATTATGAACTTCGATTATGAACATCGATTATGAACCTCGATTATGAGCGTATGATATGTGACTGTGATATGAACTTTTGATTTCTGAACATTTGATATGAACCCTTTCTGATTTGTTTGATCTGTTGCTTATCTGAAATCTCAGTTTATTGAACCATGAAACATTCGATTTGAACTTATGATATGAAAACTCCGATTTGTAAATCTGTTTGACCTTTATAATGAATTATGATTTGTGTCATTTATGACAATCTGTTTGACCTAAGTTAGTTTGACACCCGAGCCAATATTTCACTAGTCATGGGGGTTCCATGTCCGTGTCAGTGATGCACCTCGGACATGACTCTAGGGCATAGAGAGTGATGTTCGCCACGTCCCTTTCTGTTATCGATTATGAGCTCGCTATATATTGTATGGCCACTATCAATGCGTTAGGGCGTATGGATGCATCCTAGATCCGTCTGTTATCCGATATGTTTACGGTGAATGATGTCGTGTGCAATACTGCGTCTTCACAAAATTAAAGGGAGCTAGCTACTCCAATTAGTTTATGAGGTTACCTTCGAATAAGAAAGATATTTACGATATGATATGTTTGCGGGCTCGTGGTAGTTTAACTAAATCTTTATCTGTTATTTCTGTATTAAGTATTCTGATTTTGATTCGGTATGTTCAAGTGTTTGTAATTATGTGCTAGGCTTATTATATGTTATTATATGTGATTATGCTTTTGTATGTTTAAGTGACTACCGTCTACTATGCTAGGATATGATTAATATGTTTTCAATATGATTCGCAGGCTGTCATCTGATATTATGTTAGTTTATCGTTATGTGAATTAGTTGATCTGTAAGATGAATGTGCTAGTGTGAAAGTGAGTATCCTAAAAGTTTATTAAGTATGATTGTTCAGTTAATCTGGTGAACTTTGTCTATCCGTTAGGGTATCTATCTGCTTATGTTTGATCTGCTATGTTTAGACTTTGCTTATATTAAGTTTTGGTTTGGAAAATGGTTTAATTATGATATCTGTTTTGATAATTTGCTAATTGCTATGCTATGTCTTTTGCTTATTATAGTTTTCCTACTATGTTTCTAATTGCATGTGTGTGCCATGATTTTTGCTATTTCAGCTCTTTGCAATATTGGATTAAGTGTGTTAAATGAAGATTAATTGATTTGTATGAATGCCATGTTTACTTTCTAGAAATTGTTTCCGTTAGCCGTTTGATATTTCGTTTGGCTCATATGTACTCGAATTTCCTGCTTTAGTTAATGTTTGGTTATCTTGATGCGTTTGCGTTGGTGCCATCAATATGCTATGTGTTTGTTCTTGATCGTTATTTGTTCTTCCGGATTTCTGTATGATTGCGTTTTCAGCGAATCCTCAATGATTCATTGATCTCATTCCGTGGTGACTTTGTTATTCGTTTCTTTGTTTTATTTTGTAAATTCTATTTTGTTTAGTTTCCGTTTCTGTTATATCTGTTCACTGGGCTTTGTAAGCTCAGCCGCATTTTCTTTTCCTGCGGCAGGTTTTAAGCATTCAAGATGAGCTTATGGGATAGCTGATCTGGGTTGAGAGTAGAGATGAGAGCAAGATTTGAAAATAGGGATCTTAGATTTATTTTGATTATTAAGTTATTTTATATTTTCTTTTGTAAGTTTGTAAAGGCTTCCGCTATTGTATTGTACTTAAAGTTCTGATTTGAAACCATATTTGTGATATCTTTACCCTTGTCGGGTTGGGGTGTTACACTATATCAAGGTCAGCAATAGGAGTAATGATGGGAATGAAAATATCAGGATGAACTGGGAGTTGGCTAGGAAGCTGTTGAAAATCCACCGAGCTTCCCTCACAGTCGTGGTAGAGTTCTTTTAGTGGTTGTAGTTTATGTATGGGTTGAATACCCTATGACAATTCATGTTGCAAAATAGTATTTTGGTATTTGTTTATATGGTTTGGTTAAATTTAGCTTGTTCATATGTTGTTGTTTGTGCGTATTGTTGGTGATGCAAGTTTGACATTCGAAAGTCAAACTTTCATTTAGCATTTTAATTTGATTGTAGAAAGTAAAAATGCAATCCGTGAGTCAAAAAACTTTAGCATTTCCAGTTTACTTTAGTTAGTCAACATTCAAAATGATGAATGGGCATTTTCTATTTGCATTTTGACTTTGTAAAGTCAAAATTTCAAAACCATTAGTCAATATTTGTTAGGGAGTTTATTGATATGTTTTGCAAGTTTGACTTTACAAAGTCACACTTCTAATGGTTTTGTGTTGTTTAATCTTCAACTTAATTGTAGTATACGTAACTTGGCAAATTGAGGGACCAATTATGTATTTTAAAGTGATTATTGGGCGGGAGTTTTAAGTATGAAAATGGCAACCAAGACAAATTCAGGGACCAAGTGTGAAAAAAAGTCACTATTAGACCCTTTGACCGTCTCTACCCTGAGACGCTATTTACTTGTGCACATGAACCAATAAACCCATCCACCACTTTTTCCACACACACACAATTTCCAATGGAAGATTTCCTTATTTTGAATGAACTCATGGAGATTGCTGGTTCATCTAACTTAAATGATCGTATGGCAGTGTGGTTTGGGGAATTGATCATCTGAAGAGGGGCATCATCAAGCATAGGGAGCTGAGACAGTTTGGATGGGTTGAGGAAAGCCCAGGCCATGTGTAACATCCCCAATTTCGTGATACGCAGCGGAATTCAAACTGGGTGTTACTTCATGGCACGACAGTTATAATAATAGAAAACGAACTATGATGGAGTCGTTTTAAAATATTTATCATTTGATTTATATAAATATCAGAGTTTACAAAACGAGGTCCCAGTAGTTTCACGGTTTACAAATAAGTTTTCGAATGATAATAAAATTTATAGCCATCTTGAGTACTCGTGCCCTTCCTTTCCATCCTTACCAGCCTCGTAAATTTGTGAACCTGAGATAAACATGCTAAAAGGGTCAACACAAAGGTTGAGTGAATCCATAGGTTTATTGTTAAATGTTGAACACATAATGTTTGTGTGGGTTACGTTGTTATACACCCATAATGTTGAAAACAAAATAGTTATTATTTCACTAAGCTCATGCAACCAAGGCGTTAACGTGTTCCAATATAAATTGGTGAAATTGTTGGTACCAACCCTAATAGGTAAAATTGCAGTTTTACCTAATGTTATTCAAATATAGTACGTTTGTTTTCCTTTAACGGGGCCAACACAAACGGGATTCGTCAATCCCAATAGATCTAATCACAGTATTCGTGCTCACTCTCTTTAGTGATTAATGGTTCATGATTTAGGGACTTATGTTTGGAAATTATGTTTACTTAGTGACAATAAAACAATCAGATAGCATAAAGTTCAAATGTTTGTGTGTTCATGTTAAAAATGGCATGTATCTCCCCCAAGGGTTTGTAAAACAATTAAGTAATAGAAAGTGGGGCTATGAACTCACCTCAGAGTAAATGATATCAAATGTATAATGAGAATGATGGATATTGTTAGGAATTATAAAATTCCATGTTAAAGTGTCGGTCACCCCAATTATGATCTAGCATATGTTAGCTCGTAGACGTGTCGTTATTTACGTTATTTAGTAGTTAATTAGTTAGTTTGTAGCGTAGTTTAGTTTAGTGCAACACCGTGGAGGAATGACGGGTCTTTACCCACTATATGCCTGATCCACAGTCCGATAGGAGGACGTTTGCTTTGTAACTATAAATACCCCTTCCATCCATGGAAGGGGTGTGGCTTCTTTGAATCTAACCTTTCAATTTTATAAAGCAACTCTCTTTCAAAAACCTCCTCTCAACTCTCTTCATCTATCTAAAATGGCTTTCTTGTTTAATCATTGTCCTAGACCACCCGAATCATTAAACAACATAAATATTCACGATCCTACAATTGGTACCAGAGCCAAGGTTGTCTTGTTTTGATGATTTACATGGTTTCTTGTTGGCGGTTTGATGCAGTTGTTGTATGGTTTGATGCTTGTTGATCTTTGTGATGTTGTTGTTGTTGTCTGGTTACATGTGTTATCTGTTTTTAAACAAGTTTACTGATTTTAGAGTGAAAGGGCCAAACTGCATCTTAACATGTCTTGGTACAAGTTTTGATCAGTTTCTAAACCTGTGTTGGTGGTCAAATATATTTGGTTAGTAAACTTTTTCTATTAATAGAGTTGTGGTCATACATGTTCAAGATTGTGGTCAAAACGTCCGTGGGTATCTGTTTCTGTGAGCCAGTATTATACAGTTTATTTTTTTGGGTTTATACATTATTTCTTAGCAGCGAGTTGTGGTCTATTTCATAGATGCGAGTTGTACATGGTTGCGAGTTGCTGCAGTTTGATGTGCGAGTTGTCTCAAATATGTCCAGAAGTTCTTTATTGAAAGCTACTTGACCGGAAAAATGTCTAATGAGCGACTTGTCATAAACTGTCCGGATTCAGTGAACCCTAAGCGAGTTGTCAAAATAAAAAGTAATGCGAGTTGTTAACTGAATCTAAAGCGAGTTGTGCTTTTTTTTCTTTTTGACTATTGAGTCATTAAGCGACTTTCCTGGAAAATGTCATATGAGCGAGCTATCTACTCTTTGTCCAGATTCAATGGTACTGATGCGAGTTGGTATATGAAGCGAGTTGTGACTTGACTCAAAGGTATATGAAGCGAGTTGGTATATGAAGCGAGTTTATTTTTCTGCGAGTTGGTATATGAAGCGAGTTGTGACATGACTCAAAGGTATATGAAGCGAGTTGGTATATGAAGCGAGTTTATTTTTCTGCGAGTTGGTATATGAAGCGAGTTGGTATATGATGCGAGTTTGTCATGAAAATAACTTTGAGTTTTGACTCAAAGGTAAACTTGTTGCGACTTGACTATAAAGGTGAAGAAGACTCATGACTGTCGTTTGACTAAACAAGGACAGAAAGAAAGATGAAGAGATTGGCCATTCACTATGACCATAATATCATAGACATATTCGCACCTCAGTTTGTTAAACCATCACAGATCCAAATTGCCTCAACGAATCAAAACCAAACCATCTCAGGTTCTACCCATGACTGTTACTTCTAACTATCTCAGTTGACTTCAGGTCCTACCCATCATCAGTCAACCCAAAAAAAAAATAATAACCTTCATAACTCTGTTGTTATTCGAACTTCATGTAAAGGGTTATAACAATTAGATTATCCCCGTGATACTAAGCTCGTTTAATACACGTCTAGAACCATGGTTTAATGATCTCAGTTTCTTCATGGTTTAATGATGTCTTAGTGAACTTTTCAGATCTAAACAAACCACAAAGGATACCATCACTGATCTTAAACGTGTGTCAATATCCGAATATCAACAAAAAGAAAAATAACAATTATGTTACCTTTCTTGTTTTATTCTTGTCTAACTAAATGTTTTGTTCAAATCATTCACTAATTATGCGATAACCAGAAGGATTAGAATACCTACCTGCTGTTACTATAGTGATTCGATAAAAGGTCTATACCATCCCTGTGGCTAAGACGATTCGAGAACCTTCGTGCCATCCCTGTAGCAAGGTCTATTGATTCTTAATCGTGAAGCCATCTCTGTGGCTTGTGAAGCTTGCGTCTGAGGTTAATAGGAATTAGGAGATGGTGATAATTTTTTTAAGTAATATTCGGAGTTGAAGGGACTGATTATAGAGTGTATAGCAGAGGTGTGGTGATGATCCGTTTCTTTATAAGATGGTTGAAGGGGGCGGATAGTGTGAAAGATTAGGGTTTGAGTGGTGTGTTATTTTAGGGTCTCATGGGATTTAGGTAGTGAGCATTTTATAACCCCCTAAAGTTTAGGGTTGGACTAATATGGATTGGATTTGTTTGTGAATATTGTTAATGGGCCGAGTGTATCATAAGTTTTATGGAATTTATGGGTCGTTTGGGAAGTAGCTTGAACGAATGCATTGGTAATTTTATTTTGACATGAGCCACAATGTTGTATCCTGTTATTTGACAAATATGGATATTGTAACTTCTAAAAAGTTGTTATCCTAAGTTATTTTTGAATAATGGTACTTTGGTCGGATTAAATTTTCACAGAGAATTCGCATTCACGACTTGGTATTTTCCTTGGATAATCTTGTGTGATACAACCGTGCTCGTTCAAGGCCATAACGTTCTGAGGACGCATGCTCATTGCCGGATATTTTGGGATACATATGATTTAATATTTTAAGTGGTACAACCGTGCACGTTCATTACCATTGTGTACAAATGATCTAAGGATTTCGCGCATGGATATTGAGCTTTTACATGAGATTGGTTAATGAAAGGTTATATGATTTAATTTGACGATGAGATTTGATGATGAGTTATGATGCTGAGATTCGTTATAATTATGAGGTTCGGTACTTTGGTATATACATTTTCATGGATAATATTTCGTCATGGCTTGAAATTGTTTATTTGAAATAAGTTGACTATGGGGTTGTTTGTACGGTATTTCTTATTTGGATTTGATGTGAGATTTTCCGGGCACGTTTACTTATTTCGTCTTCTTTCTTTCTACCCTTCCGCGAAGATGACTTGATTGGGCATTTATTGAGTGTGATAAAGACTTGGCTATTTAGTTACGGTTGTGAATCTTTCTCGCTTAACCCACAACGTGGCCATCACTTCGGTGTCTCACGCAGTTGAGGATATGTCAAGAGGTTTTGTACATTGGGTACACCGTTTCTTGTTCACAAGGATTAGTACAAGGTTAAGTAACAAATCTGGGGAATTCTTCTTCATGATCAAGTTTGGTATATCGTGTTTACTTTTCCAAATAGTCACAGCAATTGCCAACAAAATTCGTGAATGATATGTTAGCCAAAGTATTTAATGATGGAGATGTGATCAACAATTCCCATTGATTATTCGATGCTATTGAATGTCAATGATACTTATGATACTTCACAGTCTAAGCAAAATCTTTCTAAAACCTTCAGTGTCAGCCATGATTTTTTCAAGATGTTTGCTTATGACAAGAACTTCTCGTGTAAATGGTCGTTCACGTTATGAAGCTTCCGAAAGTTCGAAACCATCATATAGGAGAAACGTGTACTTTGATATTACGGTTAACCTTCAGGGGGAAGTAGAGTATGCTACTCGACTTAGTATGGTTTGTGAAGCTGTCTACATATATGGGTATAGAATTGTTGATGATGGAAAATGAACCGTTGATGAACCGCTGCATGTTCCCCTAAAACAGATATTCACTGAAACCAAAGTTGTCATAACACGTTCAAACTAACATTGTTTACGGTTTAGTCTTGATTTTGTAAAATCCGCGAAAAGAATCTATTTTTCGGTTTAAATCATAGACTTGTAAAATCCCGTGACAATGAAAACATCCCGGTTAAAGTAACGTGCATTTCCGGATCTTTCTTACGGTTTATTCTTGGTTTTGTAAAATCCCGCGAAAAAACTATATCTCGGTTTAAACAATAGAATTGTAAAATCCCGTATTGATGGATTCATCCTGGAGAAAGGAAAGTGTATTTCGGGATCTCATTTGATGTTGGTGCCACGGTTTCTACTTCGAAGAAGGGATAAAAGGGTGTACTTCATGAATTGGGTGATTGTTTGGATATTCTTCATGGCAGTTTGGTTATTACATGGTTTTACGGGGTTATGTGCTTTTAACCATGGTCGGGATGAAAACCATTATCATAGTTCATTTAAAACGTAAAAGGAGGCTAGATTTGAGCTTTTAACAAGAAGATGTGACAATGGCGTTAATTCAATATTATCTATTTGAGGCTGAAGTGAAATGTCACGGGCAAGTGTACTTAGTATCTGAAGGTATCGGGGATGGTTGGATGAAGATTCTTCAAGATCCTTGTTCGAGCTTATTATCAAAAACGAAGACTTAGAAATCTAGTTATTGTTGGGTGCCTTTTACCTTTTCTTTTACCACTTGGGGGAATTGGGCTCTTATCACCACAAAATAACTATCACTTTAAGGAGTTACGTTGTAGTGCTCAGTGTCACATTTAATTGTGGATTTTCAAGAGGTGATGTACGTCGTATACTTGATGGTTGGTTGGTTGAAGAGTATAGAGTACTTAGAGATTCAATGGAGGATGAAGTCTCGACACCGCTCTTTGTTACATATGTGCAAGTTTAAGTCACGAGTTCGGGTTAGTTTACTTCAGGGTCAAATTCATCATATTGGGTTTTCTCCATCAGCTGTCACGACAAAGAGCCTACTGAATGATAATGGGGTAATTACAAGTTTTGCCAAGAGATGATGAAAAGAGAGAGATTATGACGTATGAACACAACAATTCATGCCTCGTTCTCTAAAGAAAAGAATTGTGTACGTTTCATTGCGCATTATCTTGGAAAGAAGTGAAATCTTCTTATGACGTTTGAACACAACAGTTCAAGCCTCGTTCCTTAAAGAAAAGAAAAGTGTACGCTTCAGTGCGCTTTATCTTCGGAAGAAGAGAAATCTTATTTATGACCATTCTCATCAACATGCTTCATGCTTTTTCCATGCGCTTGGTCATCAAGTGAACGGACTGACTCTTGATAATTACTCTTATTCCACTTGCTCAATATAATGAAGATGGCGACATCATGTGCTTGCTAATTTGCGGGGGAGAAGT